>CM053567.1:117889821-117969732 GCA_028646485.1 Cryptoprocta ferox
TATATATGCAGTCAGACCACAAGAGCATATCAAGAATGTTTTCTCTAGAGGGCATGAGTGTCTTCTCTATCTTCCAAATGTTCTTCACCATATATGTAATTGTTTTACAAACAGGCAGTAGCCACTAAATATTTTCTTAGGAAGAAAAATGCTTGAAACAAAAGATAATAGAGATGAAGGAAAACAACAGCATTAATTTGAAGGCCCCTTAAATTCAAATGAGTTTGTAATCTCTCCAAGGAAGATGGCCTCTAAAAGGGACTACAACATGTACTCAAGAAAAGGAACACAAAGAAAAACAATTAATTGGTTTTAAATATGAAAAGAAAAATTGTTATAAAGATGATAGATAATAAGGGCAATAACAAAAGGGAAGATGAGTATCTTGCTCCTAGCAAAGACTTTTACGACCAAGACCAAGTGATTGCAAAAACACTATCTGTGCAGATAACACTGTACTGTGGAGCAGTATAAATAAACATCTGAAGAATGTAAAAGAAGAGATTCTGTTTTGTTTTGTTTTACAAAAGTATTTTCAGAAAATATTTTCACATTTCCCACAAACCTACTCAGGCCATTCATCTTCCAATGCCATGTATATATATACTCTCGGAAATGGTGAATTTCTTTTTACATAAAAGAACTGGATTTCAAACATGCAGATACAAACAAAACACACGGAGAGCTGTGCAGTGCAGCAAGGAGAGGGGCTCCAGGGTCCCTGGTGCGGTGCACTAAGCGAATCCATGCAGAGAGAGGGGCAGTGGCTCACATACTCTATTAGGGCCCTCTCTTCCTGCAAGTGCTCTTTGTGGGACACTGTCGACTCTCTCCCTGAATCCCAAGACAAGAAATTCTCCCAAACTTTGGCTCAGCACAGAATATTTATATTGTTACAAGAATGAAAAGACTGAAAATGGATTTTAAAAATTTGTTAAATTAAATCTTTCCAAAATGGATAGTGAAAATGGACTTAATAATTTATTGTTAAATTAAATCTTTCCAATATTGACAGGATGGAAAGAGCAGTAGAGCCGCCAGGGAAAATTCTCACCTACCATAACAAGAAGTCAGTGAATATAATTAAGACTGAAGATTCAAGAGTTAGCAGATGATTATTATTTAGAAATATGAAGGTAAATACCATGAGAAATATTCATTGCCTCTGATGAATGAGACCAGGGAAGGGAAGGGCAAAAGAGGAACTGCTCGGTTTTCTAGATATAAGCCTTTATATTTTGTTACCATTTGCATAAAATATTTTGATAAAAATAAAGCCTTTATGTAAGACGTGTGTTTGGGGATTTAAAACATGAAATAAGGTAGTAACATTAGTGATACATACATTATTAAAAGAATGTATGGCTAATAGTTTCAAATATCACATAAGAAAATGATTTACTGAGGGATGCCTGGCTTAGTCAGTGCAGCATGCGACTCTGATCCCGGTGTTGTGAGTTTGAGCCCCATGCTGGGTGTGGAGATTATTTAAAAATGAAAGGAAGGAAGGAAGGAAAGAAGGAATGGAGGGAGGGAGGGAGGGAGGGACAGAGGAAGGAAGGATATCAAAACAAAGGAAGCCCACAAAAATGTGCATATCTACCAACATACATACTCTCACTACATTTCTAGCTTCTCCCCACTTGTTCCAGATAGGTACCCTATTCAAAGCAGTTGACCTAAAGTCACCCAATCTTGCCCTGCCCTTTCCAGGCGCTACAAACATGTCATAGGTGTGCCTGATGTTCCCCTGATGTGCCTTTTCCCCCATTTCTACCCCACAAAACTAAATCAATCTTTTTTTAGCCAATATCAAATATCACTATTTTATGAGGCAAAACTTAAGGGAAAAAAATCTTTTCCTTCTCTATGAATCTAGTCTTTCTCTTGTTTTTCCTTTTGGAAAATTTCGTGTTCTGACTTATATTTATATAATATTACACATTAAAATGAGATTTTATCTAGAGTAAACTTTCCTGTATTTAAGAGATTTTCGTATCTATTTTCATTCAATTAGTCTACAAATGCTCTACTAAAGTCACAGAATGCATAACCATTAGTTAATTTTAATACTGTCTCTTTAAGGGACTCTTACTTAGACAATATTTAAAGCGTTAGAATTTAGTCTGTTCTTGTTTTGATTTTATAAACAGACTCTAAGTCTCAGATATAATCCATTTCATAATACAAGCTTTTAAGACATCTTTTACACAATATTTTCATTTTCTCCCTATTTTGTCCAACCACAAGAATGTTGCCCACATTTCTTTAAACAAATCTCTCAGCCACTCAACCTGACAACTTGTGGATGTTTTAAAATTATACTACAGTATGTAATACACTGTCAAGAAACAGTTGTCACTAAATGAAATATATGACTTATAAAGGAGATTAGGCTCCTCAGATTCTGAAAACAGTTAACTGTAATGATACATAAACAATAATCATCAAAGTGTCTGTTTTATCACTGTAATAAAACACATGTCCATATCCACAAGTCATCGCAATTAGAGAAGCACATTCTTATTGAGTATTAGATAGCTATTCAGAACAGTGATTAAGCTAGCTTTACAATCATTAGGCAGAGTCAAAATCTCACTCTAATTAAGCAAATTTTTTATGCAATATCTTTGCCTATTTAACATGTAAGAAATAATAAGTTCATATAATGGAAAAAAGTCAACCAGTCCTTCTTAAGAAAATGAATGACATATCCTAATGCAAAAAGAAAGGAAACTTTTTCCACTCCTCCAATTTCCTCGCAGAGAACAATGCATACTAAACAACACAGGAAATTTTCTTTCTAAGCTGACATTAGTTGTTATCACTGTTCCTTTATGGGTCGTGTACTGGGCATCATGGCTAGTTTGATAACCTAACCGTTAACCAACGTTGCCTGGATTTAACTCCTCATGTTTAGGAATATTTTAACATCACTTGGTAAGACTCTGCTCTGAGTATTGTAGAAGATAGCACATGGCTGAATAAGGTTTCTTAACATTTACCTGGGGAGATGAAATAAACAGAAACTAAGGGCAAGTGGTTAAACATATGGGCTGTGGAAGTGAGAAAAACTTGACTTTAAAGTCAAAATCTCTGGGGATAGAGCCCCAAATCTGCTTCAAGCTTCTTAAATTCAATAAAGTGTCAGGGCCTTGATTTCAGAGAATCTAAGGGATGCCGCCCTTTGATTTACTGCACACTCATAAGTTTATTTCATTAGTATCCATCATTGGCACAAGTTGTTTACGAGTCTCCGTGCAAACAGTAAATTTTATCAGTCTTCATTCAGGATACTAAACTTTCTATCCCGAGCATGTGGCAAAATAGTTGGTATAAAACAGATACACAGTAAGTTTACTAAATAAATGTTAATAAATTAAATAGCTTCACTGAAAAAAAATGGATTAAACTGAGCTGGAGACAGATTAGCTAGAAAACTCTGAGAGGAGAATGATTTTTTCTAACAGAAGCATTAAAATGTTTTTGCAGCCTTGAACCACCCATTCCACACTGCCATAGCTTTACATTGTGATACATAGTAGGTTAATGCACTCGCTTTATTCTTCCAAATTTTCTAACTCTTCCTGAGTGTTTACTCTTTCATTTGAATTTTTAAATTGGCATGTTAAGTTCAAGCTTTTATTATTTTTATTTGTTGTTTGGCATTTTGCATTCTCTTAGTTCTTTCTGTATCTATTTAATTTTATTCTGACAAGGGCTTCAACCTCATAGCTCAGGTAGAGTTTATTTCCAAGAAAGGGTACACATATTTTCATAGAATTCTTTCTGGTAATATTTGTGCAAATAAGATGCCTAAATATTATGATGAATAATTTTTAATAAGAGAAATAAAAACATCATTAATTACAAATATCAGAATTATTCCCTTTTGCCCCTTAAGTATAGAGAACTGCTGTTAGATACTATAGAAATTCAAAATTAGAGTTTTTCAATTCCAAACTTTTAGAGTTACAAAATTAGACAATTATGGAACTGCAAGTCATCAAAGTTTAAGTCAATCTGTGGTATCTCTGTGATGGATATTTTGAAGTGGGCCAACTAAGCTAAAATGCCACTAAAGATAATACACCGAAGTTATTCTGAGAAGTGATAAGCTCCAGCCAAAGCCACATTGTTTCCTTGCATCTTTCAGTGTGTGACAGCAGATAGAGCTTAAAATAAATTTGCAAGGACAACAGTACATGTTAAAGTCTCGCTAATAACACGTCTTTTAAATTTCTCATCTTCTGTGATTCGAAGTTTTTACATATTAGAAAATAATTGAAAGGTTTCTAATAGATAATGCATAAACCTTCCGGAAATGTCTTAACTTTGATTCCAAAACATGAAAATAAAATGTATTTTATATAGAAAAATAATTCATAGGCAATCATAGCTTAGGACAAGAATGATATTTAAGATGACAGAGATGTCTTGAATCAAACTTTCTAAAATAAGCAAACTAAGGAACTATATTCAGGTAACAATTCTATTGACCCATTATACAATTATATAATATATAATTTTCACATAATTAATATATGTGCATTGTGTGTATGCTGGATATTTTCCCACCAACTTCAGCAAGGAAGCATATAAATAGAAGCTTTATATTCTGCAAACTCTTACACAAATTACCATTTCACTGAAGATGTCTGTTCCTAAAGATTTACTGAAGAGTTTTAGAATCATGATATGTATAAGACCTCTGCAGACTTCAAGCCTTCTGATCATGCTACAATTTACCAATCTCAGTTTTCCTAGGAGTTGTATAGAACTTGGCCCAGGGATGCTTAATGAACGCTTAAGAATAAATGAGGAAATGAGGAAAGTAGCTGGCAAAAGAAAAGGCCTTCTCCAATAATAAACAACGCACCTCTAACAACCAGAGCAAATAAACCTAGCTGAAAAAAGTGACTGCTCATTTCACTGTGCCAAAGGAGAAGGGTGCTCTAAGAGGTTTACAGCATCTATGCAACACTGATAAGTAACAGGTGACAAGGATGAAAAAGATTTCAAAATGAAGTTGAACAATACTGCCAATACTGAACAATAAGCCCAACTGGCAGTAACAAAAAAGAGCAAGGTGGCAAAAAAACAAAAAACAAAAAACAAAAAAAAAAAAACAGGCACTGACTCCAGAGAAAATCCAGAAAATTAAAAAGTGAGTCAAAATACAATCTGAATTTAGTCAAACAGTAGTTTGGCCTTAGGGCATTTATGCAGGGTGTGTGTGTATATTTGTGTGGTGTAAAGAAAGGGTCAGGAAGACACAGGCAGTAGAAGGGAGCTAAGCTGACAGTCATTTAGATTTTAGTAGTCCCTAAAGGCATCTAAAGATCATACTAAAGAGACATGTGTAAAACTAAGGGTACTGTACCATAGAGAGTATGGACTCTAGAGTCAGGCCAGGTTCAAAGCACATTTTACAATTTAGTAAAAGGGTGACCTCAGGCAAGCTACCTAATCTTTCTGTGTTTTACTTTGCTCTCTAAGTGGTGAATAACAATAACAGTTAACTTCAGAGGGAAAATGCTATGAGCATTATAGGAGTTTATACATCTGAATCAGAACAATGATTTAGCTATTATTAATTATGTGACAGGTGTTCTAGTACATGGCTCTTGTCCTCAGTTTCATCATCTTCCCATGCATCCAATGGCAAAGTTTACCTTAGATGATAAAGGTTATTAGAAAAGTTTATTCAAAAGGCGCCTGGGTGGCTCAGTTGGTTAAGCCTCTGACTCTTGATTTCAGCTCAGGTCTTGAACTCATGGTTTCATGAGTTCAAGCCCCACATCGGGCTCTGTGCTGACAGCTCAGAGCCTGCTTAGGATTCTCCCTCTCTCTCTCTGCCCCTCCCCCTCCAAAATAAAATAAACTTTAAAAAAAAGCTTATTCAAGACTGATGTTTTATACACATAAAATACAAAACTCTCAAGACTATTAAGAATGTCAATATGCTTAATGCCCAAAATTCAGTTTAAACTAAAAAAATTCTAAAAGTAAAAACTCTCAAGATTTTGATGGCATAGTCATATGTAAAAGACATAAGAATATGACTGAAGCCCAAGGAAAATAAATGTCAGTTTAAATTCTTGTGCTCATAAAGGACGATCTCTCACACTCCATGAAAACTCACACTTGTGAGACAGGAGAGTAGGGTGACAAGAAAGTGCCTGCTTTCCGCTCTGCTAGTGATTTAAAAAAAATCAAAGATACTGTTCTCAATCTTGTCATGACATGATGACATGTCAAAGATAGAAAGTAAACATGAAGAATTAGACTTTTTGAAGTAAAAGAAAGATATTTTAGAAATGTTTGCTTCTATTTCTAAAACACAAACTTCTGGGGAAGGGTAGCCATGTAACAATTTCCAAAGCACTCATTTTATCTTTACGGGCACAGGCAAATTAAAAACAACAACAATGCTGACATTCATGACATCTCAAAAGTTGGACTCGAGTTTCATTCAGCTGACCCATGCCCTCTAATATCCATAAGTCCTACAGGAGGGAAAAAAGAGAAGCAATGTTAACTGAGTACACCCAACGCTTCATTCAAACAGCCTTCTGACATCTGTAGGGTCTGCTCCCTTCTAAAGAAAAACGGATATACCCTCTGACCTACCAATTACAAGTCTAGAAATTTATCCTACAGATATACTAACACATGTATAAAATGAAGCGTATTTAAAGTAAACCATTACAGCATTGTTAAGAGCACACTAAATGACCATCCATAGGGAATGGGTTCAATATATTTTGTATATTCATAAAATGGAACATAATGTACTTATTTTTAATATGAGCCAAGTTCCTATTACTGGTACAGAAAGATCCCCAAGATAAGCTAAAGCTGACAGTATGCATATGCATAGGATCTACCATTTGTAGGAAAAGAGATGAAAAAGTACATATGTCTTGCTCTTCCATGCATAAAATACCTATGTAAAAAATATAGGTGCAGGGGAGCCTGCGTAGCTCAGTCCGTTGAGCATCTGACTCTGGATTTTGGTTCAGGTCATGATCTCACAGCTCATGAAATCGAGCCCCATGTTAGGCTCTGTGCTAATGGGAGTCTCTCTCTCCCTTTTTTTCTGCCCTTCCCCTCGTGCTCGCTCGTTCTGTCTCTCTCTCTCTCTCTCTAAATAAATAAATAAAAGCTATAAATCAAAATATATATGGCTGCAAAATGTTTCACTATATGGAAGAGAATTTGGGTGACTGAGACACAGGAGGGAGGAAAAAGAATTTCCATTGCAAAAGCTTTAGATTTTGAGCAATATTAATATATTACTCATTCAAAAAAATCAATTAATAAAATTTTATTTAAAAAAATTTTTCCTAACATTCCGACGGCTAGTAGATGGCTAATGAGTAGAACAGACACCTAAATATTGGCCTAACACTCAATTCAAATATTTTTCATTTTCAAAAAACTTTTCAAAAAAAATTTCATTATATGCTGCCACCTACAAGCACATCTTTGACACCTTATAATAAATATCACTTACCAAAAAAAAAAAAAAAGAGAGAAAGAGAGAGAGATTCTGAACTGTCAGGAATGTTAAATCATGCACATTCTAATACAGAAATAAAGTAAATGTTACCGGGATATAAAGTCAGCTCTGTCTGACGCTGAAGCCCATGTTCTTTCTATTGTACCAGGTAGTCTCCTTTAGCTAAAGAGAATCATTCATTTATCCAGGAGATCTGACAGTAATCATTTGTTATAGCCAAGAATTTTCTCAGGTCTTAACTGTATTTCCCCACCTCCAAATTATAACATATAGACATGTATTTTCAAAACACTGTGCCTTCACTTAAATATTTTAGACTATTTAGGTATCCTAAACCTCTTTAAGTAACTTCAGTCATTTCTTATGGTTTAATCAATGAGGCATAAAAGATTTCTAGAGTGTGAACCCTTGTTTCTAGAACAGTCTCCAATTATGAATCCTGATTTCTAGTAGTTTCTAGCTTAGAGAATATTTTTTATGCATTCTTCTCTACAAAAAGAAAAATTCAGAACTAAAGAAATGCAGATTACATTAAGATGTCAGTTCCCGGGGCGCCTGGGTGGCTCAGTCAGTTAAGCGGCCGACTTCGTCATGATCTGGCGGTTCGTGGGTTTGAGCCCCGCGTCAGGCTCTGTGCTGACAGCTCCGAGCCTGGAGCCTGCTTTGGAGTCTGTGTCTCCCTCTCTCTCTGCCCCTCCCCCACTCGTGCTCTGTCTCTCTCTGTCTCAAAAATAAATAAACTATAAAAAAACATAAAAAAAAAAGATGTCAGTTCCTATTGTCCAAACTTATGTGTATTCATGGCCTTTCCTGGAAATTCTTACAGTCTCAATCTCTGGAGAATGAGAATGCAGATATTAAAATAGAGATAAAAGAATACAAAAGCCATTTAGCAATTAATCATTTGTTCTAAGATCTCCTCAGTCTACTGAAGAATAATATAAAGCTTACAGGCATTACACTGTCCCAAAGTACTACCCTGCAAGTGAAGGTCAATCGCATATATTGCATACAATGTCCTAAATTTTAGGTCATAGAGCAAATATGTATAAAATGGATCTTTTCTCCAAATAATCATTTGTGGACACTAAGAATGTAGGAAAGAACTAAGCAGAGTAGACAATTCAAGCAAAACATGAATTCAAAGACCAAGTGACCATCGTTATGTACTTAGTGCCTTAGATATCTTTTTCAACCCGTAAACATTGCCAAGGGAAGGAAAAGTTCTTGGGTAAAATATCTGTTAGTCAGGTACTCCTTTACGTAAGGAAGAAAGTAAGACAGAATAGGAAGAGTCTGGCCCACCACAGGACACCAATTCACCCCTGGCAAGGTACACTGCATAGCAAAAGCGGTGAGCTGCGAAAGACCAATTTATCTGTAAACTATACTAGGCTTAGAGGGAAGTGGGTGTGCCCCGAGGAAGATTAGATGAATTCCTAACATGTTTTTAAAGCAGAATAATGTGAGTGACTCACAGAGAGTAAACAGGCGCTTTATATCTGATGTCTTTCTGTTCACCCCTTCCTTTCCTCTCTTATCTTCCCTTAAAAGAATGTCACAAAAACAGCCCAATTTCTTACTCCTCCTAAGTTGAAAATTGGGTGTATATGAACCCTTCCTACTGCATCTACTAAAACATAGCTATTATCCCTCAGATTCCCTGATTTTGCCTCTCAAAGGGTAAGGCAGAGTGTAAGTATCACTCCGCCCTTACTCTTACCTTCCTGGTAGTAAATAAATTGATGTTCAATGTAAGGTTTTCCCTTCTAGTTGCAAAGATCTCTTTTAGTAAAATTTCATGCAAACTGATTTCAAAAGCAAAAGTTCAGGGTTTGGGATGAATATTGGATAACCACTCTGTCAAGTGGTAAGCACACAGGCTCTCCTGGAATAATACATAACCTGGGTTTGAATGCTCAATCAGCCATTGATGCTCATGCTTGTGCAAGTTACTCAATTTCCACTTCTTCATCTTAAAGAAAAAAGAAAGTATTCATGTACACACACACACACACACACACACACAATGCAAAAGAACAAATGGTACAGCTGATAACAAAAAACCAGAGTACAACTAGAATCTGACAAAGATCAGACATGCTAAAAAACTGGCATTCTAAGTGGCCAGAAGTTAGACACACCAAGTGCGGTAACAGTGAGAGACACAATGATAAGAATGGGAACAGGCCTTTTTTTGGTAATAAAGAAAATAGACAACTAAAAGGTTATTGAATAGCACTGTACTGCCCAGGAGTGAGAAGGAGTGTCAAACACCAATTTATATCCTCCCAATAGTGGTCCTCAATAACTCTGATACAGAAATCTTTTGTTTGTACAAGTGTAATCACCTACAAAAGTCACCTTTGTGTGTGAGCCACAAAGAAGACCCCACCCACCAAGCTGAAGTGAAGCCAGTGAGAGATTTTTAATTTCACTTCTGAGCAACAGAGGATTATAAAATAAATCATTTGGACTTCCTATCTCATGAAATCCTCATAGTCAATTCAGTATACATAATTCAAAACTTTAAGAAGGCAAAATGGTAGGCAGAATAATGGCCTCCCAAAAACATCCCTGTCTTAATCTCAAGAACTTATAAATAATGTGAAATAACATGGCAGTGGAGAATTGAAGTTCCCTTAAATTGGAATTAAAACTGCTAATCAGGGGCGCTTGGGTGGCTCAGTCGGCTAAGCACTCAACTTCAGTTCAGATCATGATCTCATGGTTCATGAGTTTGAGCCCCACATCAGCTCTGACAGCTCAGAGTCTGGAGACTACTTCAGATTCTGTCTCCCTCTCTCTGCCCCTCCCCTACTTGTTCTCTCTCATTCATTCTCTCTCTTTCTCTCTCTCTCTCTCTCTCTCTCTCTCTCAAAAACATTTAAAAAAATTTAAAAACCCTGCCAAAAAATCCCTGCTAATCAGATGATTTTAAAATAGGAAGATTATCCTAAATCCAGTAGGCCCAATGTAATGACAAGGGTCTTTAAATATGGAAGGCCAAAGAGTCTGTCAAAATGCTGTGATGTGAGAGACTCCATAGCCTTTGCCACCTTTGAAAATGGAAAGAATGGGAGCCAAAGAAAGCAAGCAGCCTCCAGAAGCTGGAAAAGGCAAAAGAACAGATTCTCCCCTTGAGCTTCCAGAAAGAAAGACAGTCTGCCAACACCTTAATTTTAGCTCAGCGAGATCCATTTTGGACTTCTGACCTCTAGACTGTAAGATAATAAATTTGTGGGGGCTTTTTCTGCCACTAAGTTTGTGGTAATTTGTTACATAGCAGTAGGAAACTAATACACAAAGAAATACATTTTGAAAGACTTGTATGAAAATGTTAAAGAAAACCTTTTAAAGAATTGAGGTATTTAATGTCAACTTATCTAGAAAATCCATTATTCAGAATTAGCCATGCCCTGAGGTTTTGGGGATAACTGAAATTTTACCACTAACTTTTAGATAAATGCTTTTTCTTCCCCCCTTAACCCTAAAATCACTAACAGTTAACTGTAAATCTAGATATTATGATGCTAATTGAGATAACCACAACATAAACCAGATGCAATTTCTAATACTTTAAACCCATTAAATATTTAAATTTGAAAAAGGAATGGTCAGTTGCCAAAAGTAATGCTAGCATTGAATATATTAAGTAAAAATTACAATATATACTAAAACATTACTCTGTTTCCAATGCCTTTTAAGGATTAAATGTAGCTTTATATTTTAAAAGCTACTTCAAATTATAGATGGGATGTTATAAAAATCAGCAATACCTACATATGTTTCAAAACATCTTCTACTGATAACAGAAAATTTCATTTATACTTAATATCAGATTAATAATTAAACACCTTAATGTAGTTCCCTAAAAAGTAAGAGAATCAGGAAACTCGAACATGCCTAGAACCTCTTCAGAGTAAATTCCAAGCATTTCCAAATAGCTTTTGTAGGATATCAATTTGAAAAGTAAATGCCAGGATGAAAAACACTACTTACATACACTTCTCTAGGTGAAGTGTATCTCCTTTATCTACATGGTTACTTCTACATGCTTTGCACAGAAACGGTATATGCACCTGGGTGTGTATGGAGATGAGTGTTAAGATGGTTATGATAGAAATAAACCATTTTCTACATTAGGAGGAAACTTGAGAGCAGGGGCAGTACTGGTAAAACGGTATCAGTTGGGTCAAAATATTTTTAAAAATCTATCACTACATTCAGTTCTGTGATAAAACACTCCTCCTGACACATACATTTCTGAAAGTTTCTCACACGTCAGTAATTTAGGAGGATAAGAGAATATTGAAAACAAAATCAGTCCTTTCATCAGAAAATAGATGAAAAACATATCCGACCACCATGACCTTATCGAATAGGCTTATGCCACTGTGGAAAAACAAACAAGAACGAGTAAGAATGACCAGGGCAGTCTGTCTTATCCAGCAACCACTATACTCAACAAACATCTACTAAAAAGGACATTAAAATAAAAGATGGTCATGCTCCCTGTCTAAAAGATATTATTCAGAATTGGAACAGTGCTCTTAAAAAAAAAAACAATGACCTCCAACCTTAACAAGAATGTCTCCTTAGGAAGGAGTGATCGCTTATAAAATGCTGAAAAGTACAATAATCGGATGATGTGATCTGAGCAACATTCTTTCTTACAATTTTTCCCTTTTTGGCATGTGTGTCAGACACTGGGTAAGAGGAATGATCCTTTAAAAAAATTACATAAACAACAAAACCAAAGTGTGCTGAGGAAGATACCACAAGCAGGCAAAGTAAATATTATTTGAGTTTTTAAAAAGATGCCATATATGTACATGGATAATAAAAGATGCTTACGTATTAAATTTTTTTAAAGGAGCAAGCCTCATCATGTATGATATAAACAATTGTTTAAACAGTATAACTTTTCTACTAAAGAGGCCTAAATAATTCACAGACACTGGAATTATATTTTCTAAAATATTTATATGCTTAATTTAGGCAAACTACTTATTAAATGCTCAGGTTTAACTTTTTCAACTAATCTAATGACTCTACAAAATAGGGATTCCTAATTTATGGGTAAATAAACTGAAGTTCTAAGAACATAACTTGCTCATAGCCTTAGAGCTAGTAAGTGATGAAATCAGGACTAGAACTCTGATGTTTCTGATTGGTCTCGCTAAACTAGAAAAACAAGTCTACGCTGCTGTCAAACTAAGGAGCTGCCTTTTCTCCTGCTGGAGTTAACCATGGCAAGGTAACTCCAGTCTCTGCATTAAGAAAATTCCTCAACAAGTCTTCTGCGTCTACTTCCATAAACAGTAAAAAAAAAAAAAAAAAAACTTAACAGGTGTGATTTCACAACTAATTAAATACATACTAGATATCATACAGTCAATGCCTCAAAACAAATCATCTACAAACAGAGCAGAATACAGCAGCATGGCGCCACAGTGTATTAGTGGAGGAGAGGACAGCTCATAGTCCTAACAAATTCACTACTCAGTCAAATAATCTCTCTGAGAAATGGGGACACTAAAAGTCTGTATCTGTAGTCAATTGAATGGTGGTCCCCAAAAAGATATGTCCATGTGAATGTTACCTATTTGGAAAAGCGGTCTTACAGATATAATTAAGTTAAAGACCTTGAGAGATCATCTTAGATTACCCAAACAGACCCTAAATCCAATGAAAAATGGCCTCCTAAGAGATAGGAGAAGATACAGACACACAAAGAGAAGGAGGTAAAGTGATAGTGAAGGCAGAGACTGGAATGAGGTAGCCATCAGGAATGCTGACAGCCACTTGAAGCTGAGAGAGACAAGGAAAAATTCCCTCCTAGAGCTTCCAAAAGGAATACAGCCTTTCCACCACCTTGTTCTGACTTCTGGCATCCAAAACCAGAAGAGAATAAATACCTATTGTTTTTAAAGCCACCCCATTTGTGGTAATCTGTTCCATCAGCTGCAGGACACTAATACAGTATCAAAAAACAGTGTTGAAAAGATTTGATGAGATAGTGTATTCAAAGAACCCTTGATCTTATACAATAAATATTAACAATTACAATTCATGAATTAATATATATGAGGGGCAGTCATTCCACATGCAAACATCTGTTTGTGCATTTTTCCAGGGCAGAAAATGTACCTATTTCTTTCCTTACTGTGAAATGAATTACTAAAATGTATTTGGTACTCTACTAAAAATATTTTAAAAATTAGCAATTGTAACCATTAAGCTTTGTTTCTAGAAAACACAAATGGTTTTCTCCTTTATGTCACTCTTTTAGACTAAAGCTAAATATAGCAGAAACCTTGGGTAAAGGACCATTCACTCCTAATTTATTAAATACATTAAATAAAAGATATTTGAGATCACTGGAAATAGTTAGAATTATAAAAATAGAGTAAATAATTTAACAAAAAAAGGAAAAAGACCCATTAACCAAATATTACTTCAGTCAGAGCACAGCTATGAACCACAATAATTTCTTCTTCTAACTCAAAGAATTAGCCCCTTAAGCAGACCATGAAGTATACTGACCAGGTGACCCTCAAAACCTCTTACCCAGAAGGTAAGATCTATCATGGAAACCTCCTTCCTCGTTCTCTGTAGAACGACTGCCTACCAAAGAGTGGTAGGCAAATGAGAAGTAAATGCAAACCCTTTCTAAATACAAACCAACTTTAAGGTCCAAAATGCAGAATTTCTGATTTGTGTTTGGGCAAAGAGAAGACTCTCATTTTAAATTCCATCTCTGACTCCATTCACTTATGAAAACAGTAGATAAGGGGCCCATGGGTGGCTTGATCTGTTGAGCATCCGACTCCTGATTTCAGCTCAGGTCCTGGCAATCTCACGGTTAGTGGGATCGAACACCACTGTCAGTGAGAAGCCTGCTTGGGATTCTTTCTATCTGGCCCTCCCCCAGCTTGCATTCACGCACACACTCTCTCTCTAATAAATAAATAAACATACAAAAAAACCAATGAATTATCCTCTTAGGACTGCCTTTGCTAAATCCCAAAGGGTTTGGACTGTCGTGTTTTCTTTTTCATTTGTTTCCATAAATTTTTTAATTTCTTCTTTAATTGCCTGTTGACCCATTCATTCTTTAGTAGGATGTTCTTTAACCTCCATGCATTTGGAGGTTTTACAAACTTTTTCCTGTGGTTGATTTCAAGTTTCATAGAATTGTGATCTGAAAATGTGATGGTGTAATCTCAATTCTTTTTTATTTATTGAGGGCTGTTTTGTGACCCAGTATGTATCCTGGAGAATGTTCTATGTGCACTCAAGAAAAATGTGTATTCTGCTTTTGGATGAAAAGTTCTGAATATATCTGTCAAGTCCATCTGGTCCAGTGTATCATTCAGGGCCATTGTTTCTTTATTGATTTTCTGCCTACATGATCTGTTCATTGCTGTAAGTGGAATATTAAAGTCCCCTGCAATTATCACATTTTTATCAAGAAGATTGCTTATGTTTGTGATTGTTTTATGTATTTGGGTGCTCCCAAATTGGGTGCATAAATTGTTAGCTCTTCTTGATGGATATAGACCCCGTAATTATAATATAATGCTCTTCTTCATCTCTTGTTACAGCCTTTAGTTTAAAATCTAGTTTGTCTGGTATAAGTATGGCTACTCCAGCTTTCTTTTGACTTCTGGTAGCATGATAGATAGTTTTCCATTCCCTCACTTTCAATCTGAATGTGGCCTCAGGTCTAAAATGGGTCTCTTATAGACAGCAAATAGGTGGGGGGGGGGGGTCTTGTTTTTTTATCCATACTGATACCCTATGTTTTTTGATTGGAGCATTTAGTCCCTTTACATTCAGTGTCATTACTGAAAGATATGGATTTAGTGTCATTGTGTTATCTGTAGGTTTCATGCTTGTAGTGATGTCTCTGGTCCTTTGTGGTCTTTGCAATATTCCACAAAAAAACAAGGGAACAAAAAGTAAAAGAGAACTGCAGGCCTCTCCCCTGACCAGGGCAATTGCCACATGTGAGGACAAAAGGTGAAGAAGCAGAACTTGGAGACTGATCCTGTTGTGGCACAGTGTACGCCACCCAGTGGTAAAGTGGCCCAAGGAGTATCAAGTCAGAAGCAATCAGGCACTGACTCTAACTCCCAGGAGAAAGGCTGAGCTGGATAGACAGCAGTTGTATCTTCCATCAGCCCCCTTTTCAGGTAGGCAGAAAAGATGTATATGGAAGTTCTGTTCTCACTGTGGGCAGAAGCAGTAGAAAGGAGAATGAATTACCTCACTCCCTAGCTGGTAGTGGACAAAAGAAGGGTCTGGGTTTATAACCAACATCTAAAAATGTAGACATTAAAGTTATAGCTCTCCAGGGAGAGATATACCGTGTGGGGCTGCCACACAAAACTGCTCTTGCTATTCTGTGGCTACAATTTAGTGTAGTTTTATTTAGCATCACAAACTTGTACACATTAGCCTCACCCATTTCTTCTGTACCACTGTTTGCTTTCATTTCTTAATACTTAATAAAAGTATTTTTAGGAAAATTTTCACCTTCCTATGCTGTATTCAGTTCAACAAACACTTCAGCACAAACCATGAGTGAGTCTGTGAGAAAGGTCAGTACATACTACTATAAACAAGACATGCATGGCCTTTGCCCTTAGGAACTTACAGTCCAGTAGCAGATGTGAATGAGGTTTTACATTCACTAATGAGATTTCTTTTTCCTCTTAAAACCAAATGTTGGGAAATCTGGAAGAGGTGCATGTGTGTATGTGTTAGAGGACACTAAGTTTTCTATACCCCTAAATCTAGACTATGCCATGGCTCTATGAGGGGCCCAGCTGTGATATTTAAGGAAACTAAGGAGCTGTAGGCCTTACCAGCTCAGATAAATGTATCTCAAATGGCGTTAGAAATATAAATGGAAAGTGAAGTATACAGTCAAATGAACATGGCTCCCCCACAAGTTTTTATCATTCTGCTCACACTAACTTGAACTACAAGTTCTGTATTTATCTTACCTGCCATATTACATCAAACACTCCTTTTATGGCAGGGACTAGGTCTTTTTTTTTTTCTTTTTGTAACTATACAGGAATTAATGAATTTTAATCCCAACTAAAAACTTGACAAATAGTCATTAAAAGAATGAGTAAATCAGTGTTACTACGTGGAAAGAAAAAGAGAGAAAAACTAAGCAAAAGGAACAGAACAGAATTTAAAATGGGAGATATACAACAGAAAGGAGACAGTGAGACATGGATCAGAACAGCTGCTTCTCAGAAAGTTCCTCAACCAGTTTAGAACTTCCAGCCCTCACCATCAGGGCCTCCTCCCACCAACTGTCTCTTCACCCAAGCCTCTATTCCTTCTCACTCACACTTGTGAAATAGTCTCCCAACTGGTCTCCTTCCTTCCCCGCCCTTACACATTTTCACACAGCCAGAATAGCTGGGTTTGTAATCCTGGCGAGTGACCTTAGGCATTGTTTTCCTCCATTTCCTTTTCTTAATAGGAGAAAAATAATAGCATCCATACCTCACAAAGTTCTTAAAGCTTATTTATTTTGAGAGAGAGAGAGAGAGAAAGCTAGGCAGGGACAGAGAGAGAGACAGAGACAGAGAATCCTAAGCAGGCTCCATGCTGTTAGCACAGATCCCGATGTGGGGTTCGAACTCAGAAAGGGTGAGATACCTCACAAAGTTCATTAAATGAGTTCTATGTAAAGCATTTAAAAGAATGCCTAACTTAGAGTACCTGCTCAATAAATACTATTATTATTATTAAATTTGTTATTATTATATTTCAAAACAACTCTTCAATAGTTCCCATTAACTAAGAACCAAACTTCAAACTTTTACTTATGGCAGCTGTGATCTTTTATAATAATCTGAACCTTTAACCTTCTAATCATCTCCTACTCTTCCTGTTCTCTCAAAAACTGTATTTCAGCCATAGTGAACTGCTGACAAGTTCTCAGAAAGGAGCGGCTTTGCTCAAGCTGTCCTCTCTGCCTAGAACGCCTTCTTTCCTCCCACTACTGACCACTGGCAAGCCCCTATTCTGTATTCAAGCTTCAACTCATGCATTATCTGTTTGGACATCTTCATTGCCTCCTTCAGACTCTTCCTCCATGTTCCAGATGCTTCTTGTACTTATCCACATTCTGACAATCATCAACTTGGATTATAAAAATGTCTGTTTCATCCCATTAGGGCTTTCCTGAACTAAGAGATACATTAATTTCTCTACCTATTCCCTGATCTTGGCACAGTCACTGGCACACCACTGTAATTAAATTCATGCTTGTAGAAGGGAGGAAAAGAGGATGCTTTCTCTTTGGTACATCATGGCCTCAGTGGCCCCAATCTTCCCCTACGTTTCTTACTGTTCATATAAGTCCTTTTCTTAGCCAACAAATTCAGTCAGCAGCCTAACGCACATACACAGTTTTCTACACCACAAAGTTGGAGGTATGAATTATATATTATATACAGACCCACGTGCGTAAGTCTGAGTCACAGAAAACTCAGTTCATCTCATCACTCATTTACATTTTGCTAGGGTTTGTTTATTTGTTTGGGTTTTGTTTTTTTTCCGCTAAAGTTTTTACAATCCTTTCAAGCTCCTTAATTCATGCTTGATCCAACCTCCACCCTAGGTCATCTCATCCGATTCCTGGGAAAATTGAGTACTTTTGGCACTAAATTACAACTTGCCCTATATTTTAATCATGGAATCACTCTCAACTAAGATTTCTCTTTTCGAAGATCATGGAAAACTTTCTCACTGCCCTTAATCTAAAAAATACTTCCTTTTCAGAACTTCAAACTTCAGGTGACCGAAAAATACTATTCTGTTCTTTCCTACCATTATCATTCATGCACTGGGGCAGGGAGGGGTAGGGCGGGTAGGGGGTGGAAGTGAGATCTGTACCTCTGTATTTTTAAGGTCTCTATGTCCACCGAAACTAACATACACTTTTTTTTCCCATTTCTGTAGTTCAACTACATATGGTTTATTCAAAACGCTAGACATGTGTAATTAGCGAAGGACAGTTTGACACCTTAGAGACAAGAGGAGGGATTTTAAGGCTTTAAAGAAAGAAATGAAAGTGAATGAACTTAAAGTAGGAGAAAAGGCTAGAGAAAACGGAAAACATATTGGCTACTTTAAGAGTAATGATATTTGGTAAAAACCTATGTGCCACTAAATCCAGCATATTTCCCACACTCAGTATAAGATACAGATAAGATACCTAAAAGAACACTGTAATCAGAGCACCAAATAGATGAAGAACAGAGCAGAGCAGGGTGAAGAGGCACACAATGCTGTGCAAGTTGAACTCATGGGCCAGCACCTGTCTGCTCCTCCTTTTCTCCTCTACTGCCCAACTCCAATCCCAGTGGCACCCGTGTCACAGCGTTGTCACTGTAGGTATTTTTTAAAACAGATTAAAAAGAAACTCTGAAGCATAGATAGAGGCAAATGGTGAAAGTGGACTTAGAGTACTACTGACAGCTGGAGCCGCTTCCTTTAAAATGCTATGAATCTAGGCAGTCTGTCCTCTGTACTTGAACTTAGTCATGCATTGTAATTCAACTGAAAAACTGTTTCACAGATGAAGATATTATTAAAGCTGCTTTAATAAATCCAGAGGATGCATATGTTGGAACTGCTAAAGGAATGAATGAGGTAATATTACTGCCAGAATATTTTGTGAGCTCCTGAAAATGCAAATTTTTAAAAGAGCACTGACTTCTTGCTAATATTTTCCATGAAATTTGAAATTACTGGAATATCTAACAAATGTCTCCATAAGTACCTCTTTCCCTGCCTCCTATGGAACAAATTTTATGCCAAAAACTCTTATTGTGGTGTATTTGGAAGAGTAAAATGAACATTTAAATAACAGGCATTATGATAACTATACAAGAATATTTTCTTAATTCCTTTATTTAAAGAGACAGTGTGATGTTGTAGAATGATCATTATATTAGGAGGGAAACAGACCTGAGCTTGAATTCTGGCTTATTTACATGTAAGTTGTGTGAGTTTGAAGTACAGTACTTACCCTCTCTGTAAAGCGGGATGATAATATCTGTCACAATAATTGCAATGAAGATTAAATGACTAAAGTATATGAAGTTCCAAGCCCAATAACTTGTTAAGAGGAAGAATTTAAAATGCTAGTTTCACAAAAAATTGCTAGAACTAATATATAAAGTCAGCAAAGTCACAAGATATAAAATCAATGTATAGAAATCTGTTGCATTTCTATATGCAAATGACGAAGCAGCAGAAAAAGAAAACATGGAATCGATCCCACTGACAACTGCACCAAAAACCATAAGATACCTAGGAATAAACCTAACCGAAGAGGTAAAAGATCTGTACTCTGAAAATTATAGAACACTTATAAAAGAAACTGAAGAGGACACAAAAAAATGGAAAAAGATCAGAAGAACAAACATTGTTAAAATGTCTATACTGCCCAAACCAATTTACACATTTAATGCAATCTCTATCAAAATATCACCAGCATTTTTCACAGAGCTAGAACTAACAATACTAAATGTGTATGGAACCACATAAGACCCCAAATAGACAAAGCAACCCTGAAAATGAAAAGCAAAGCTGGAGGCTAGCACACAGACACACAGATCAATGGAACAGAATAGAAAACCCAGAAATGGACCCACAACAATATGGTCAACTCATCTTTGAAAAGCAGGAAAGAATATCCAATGGAAAAAAGACAGTCTCTTATGCAAATGGTGCTGCGAAAACTGGACAACATGCAGAAGAATGAAACTGGACCAATTTCTTACACTATACACAAAAATAAATTCAAAATGGATGAAAAGACCTAACTGTGAGACAGGAAACCATCAAAATCCTATAGGAGAACATAGGCAGCAACCTCTTTGACCTCAGCCACAGCAGCTTCTTACTACACGTGTCACTGAAGGCAAGGGAAACAAAAGCAAACATGAACTATTGGGACTTCATCAAGATAAAAAGCTTCTGCACAGCTAAGGAAACAATCAAGAAAATAAAAGGCAGCCTACCATATGGGAGAAGATATATGCAAATGACATATCTGATAAAGATTTAGTATCCAAAATCTATAAAGAACTTATAAAATCCAACACCTAATAATCCAGTTAAGAAATGGGCAGAAGTCTGGGCGCCTGGGTGGCTCAGTCGGTTGAGTGTCCGACTTCGGCTCAGGTCATGATCTCGCAGTTTGTGCGTTTGAGCCCCGCGTCAGGCTCTGACAGCTCGAGCCTGGTGCCTGCTTCGGATTCTGGGTCTCCTTCTCTTTCTGCTCCTCTCCCACTTGTAATCTGCCTGTCTCTGTCTCTCAAAAATAAATAAATTTAAAAAAAGAAATTAAAAAAAAAAAAGAAATGGGCAGAAGTCACGTTTCCAAAGAAGACATCCAGATGGCTAACAGACACATGAAAAGATGCTCAACATTACTCATCATCAGGGAAATACAAATCAAAACTACAATGAGATACTACTTCACACAAATCAGAATGGCTAAATTAACAACTCCGGAAACAACAGATGTTAGTAAAGATGCAGAGAAAGGGGAATCCTCTTACATTTCTGGTGGGAATGCAAACTGGTGCAACAACTCTAGAAAACAGTACGGAGGTTTCTCAAAAAGTTAAAAATAGAACTACCCTACAATCCAGCAATTGAACTACTCAGTATTTACCCAAAGGATACAAAAATACAGATTTGAAGGAGTACATGTATGCTGATGTTTTTGGCAGCATGATCAAAAAGAACCTAACTATGTAAAGAGCCCAACTGTCCACTGATTGTTGAATTGATGAAGAAGAGGTGGTATGTATACTTGTGTGTACACACAATAGTATATTACTCAGCCATAAAAAAGAATGTAATCTTGCCATTTGCAACAACATGGATGGAGCTAGAGTATATTAATGCTAAACAAAATAAGTCAGTCAGAGAAAGTCAAATACTGTATGATTTCACTCATACTTGGAATTTTGGAAACAAAACAGATGAACATATGGGAAGGAAAAAAAAAGAGAGAGAAAGGAAAGCAAATCATAAGAGATTCAAGGAGAGAGAACAAACTGAGGGTTGATGGAGGGAGGTGGGCTGGGGGATGGGTTAAATGGGTGATGAGTATTAAGGAGGGCACTTGTGTTAAGCACTGAGTGTTAGTATGTAAGTGATAAATCACTAAATTCTACTCGTGAAATCAGTATTATACTACATGTTAACTAGAATTTTAAATGACAATTTGGAGAAACAAGTAAAAATTAAAAAAATAAAATGCTAGCTTCTTTTTTTTTTAATATGTTTCACTTACCAAATCCCTACTGTGTGCTAAGAAACAAGACTGAATCTTCCAGCTTCTCTAGCAACCTTACAGTTTTTATATCAGATATCTCAGAGGAACTCAAAGTTCTTGGAAACCTGAATATTGTTATAACCTATTAAGCCATTTTAAAGGAACAGATAAAAAAGAAACTCTTTTTTGGAGATAATTGGAGATAATTCTTTGGCTCACTAATAGCAAATAGGCTTCTCATTAGAAAATTAAATCTACATGAACATTATAGAATCTATGAAATCTAGGAAAGAGATATTATTGTATATTTCAGTGTGTCAAAGAGATTAAATTCCTACTTTGAAAGAGGCAGTTAACTAGCTTATCTTTCAAATACGAAAATACTTTTCTTAGTTTTAAGAATAATTTGGTAACCAAACATTCTCAGGATAACAAAAATATTCTAAAATAATAATTAATCCACTATTTCAAAGCAATGTCTATAGAACAAAATTCCAGTAAAACAAAAGAATCTGGAAAGTCCCTCATATTAATTGTAACAGGATGAATTACACAGGAAAACAGTGCTATAAACTTAAGAGAGGTCACTGAATTCAGATTATCATCTATGGATTTTTATCATAATGTAGAAATAAACTCTTGCTATATTACTCAAGAAATTAAAATCCATACCCCAAAATAGATGAATGAAGGACTACTGTAATGCATTTAAACTTCAGAGAAAGACTGTTAAGGGATGATGGTTAAAAAAAATTATTAGGACTAGTAACATTTAGAAACCTGTGTATAAAGCTGCTTTACTGTGAAAATGTAGGCTTTAAAATACATTAAAGAAAAAGTAAGCTGCAAAGTTGGACAGTATAATCTGCCACATATGGGTTTTGCACAGCCAATCAGTCCAGTTTACTTTTTACCTCACATAAAGCCTAAGCTATTTCAATCTTTGAGGCCATTATTAGCAACAACAGCCACTGGAAACAGTTGGGAATGACTTGGATTTCGATCGTTTCAAAAGCTCTTGGGGCACCTGGGTGGCTCAATCAGTTAAGCGGCTGACTTCAGCTCAGGTCATGATCTCATGATTTGTGGATTTGAGCCCCGAGTCAGGCTCTGTGCTGACAGCTCAGAGCCTGGAGCCTGTTTCTGATTCTGTGTCTCCCTCTCTCTCTGACCCTCCCCCGCTCACACTCTGTGTGTGTCTCTCTCTCTCAAAAATAAATAAACGTTAAAAAATTAAAAAAAAAAAAAAGCTCTTGATGCTCTGGACAAAAATGTTTATTTGGAACCCTAAGGAGACTGCTGCCATCAAATACACAAGAATGACCAGACTGTCACTCTATCTCACTAATAACTTTGAATTATTTCTAACTTTATCTGGCAAAAGTAGTACAAATTACTATAACTTTAAAGGCAACATTCTCTACAATAAAAGGCAATAAATATTTTTTGAGTGTCTTCTAAGTCCAAGCCACTGTGGTGGACACTGGGGTATGTAATAAAACAGAGCATTATTTCTGTTACTCAAGAGTTGGGTGTGATGTTCTTGCCACTTAATCAGCAGTTATGTTACATCTTATTCAGCTACTCCTTTACATACAAAGAAATACTGTGTGCTTCTCATTTTAAAACTCTGAAATTGGATGCCTGGGTGGCTCAGTCAGTTAAGCATCAGACTTCGGCTCAGGTCATCTCATGGTTGGTGAGTTCCAGCCCCATGTTGGGCTCTGTGCTGACAGTTCAGAGCCTGGAGCCTGCTTTGAATTCTGTGTCTCCCTCTCTCTCTGCCCCTCCTCTGCTCAAGCTCTCTCTCTCAAAAATAAATTTAAAAACATTAAAAAACATTTAAAACTCTGAAATTAAGCTTATTTCTTTCTTAAAATGATAATGAAGCTCAATTTGGTCGAATGCAATGTGGATCCATGCTCCTTATCTGCTAATAAGCAGATGTGACCAGGAGAAGCTTCTCAAGTTTCTCTGCTCCTTCAACTGTCCTACTATGTTGGTCTTTCTGTCCCTGTTTCCCTCCCCACTCTCATGCTGTCTCTCCTCAGACTTGTCTTGCTGGATGCCTCTGCTGATGCCTGTCTCTCTACTTTCAGATGGCTTGAAGGTTTTTTGGCCAGTAGTGCCCAATCTTTGAACCACACTTGAAGTAGCTAGAGGTAACTGGCACACAGTTTTAAGTTTGCACAAGTGAATCATAAATTCATTTGTGTCCTAAGCACTAAGCTTGAAGTCTGCTTATATCATGTATATATTTCGATTTTTAAATAAATGTAGATTCTTGTACATAAATGTAAAAATCTTCCTCTTCATTTAAAACTGCAATCAATATAAAATCTGCAGTTACTAAAAATACAATTATTATCTTAACACAATATTCATGAAATCTGTGGTCACTAAAAATATAAGTAGCATCTTATATTTAAGATGGCGGAAGGGTTACCCATAAAATATTTGACATTAAAAGGGGGGAGGGGTCATTATTTAAGGTTAGAAACCAGTGCTCCACACAGTGAGTTCCTTGAAGGCAGATGTGAGGACTTGCTTTTTTTTTTCTTCTGCAACAGATGAAGAAAGTTTAATTTGTTTTCACAGTAAACATTGTTTACCACAATCAGCTAGGACTTGCTTTTCATCTTCAGTGATCAGCACAGCGAGTGTTCCATTAGTATATGCTAAACAAATGGATCTCAAACATTTTCCTTCTAGGCATTATGACTTGGAGCTGTGTCTCTCCCACCATCATACCCTGGGGCCATGCTAATTTATTCTATTCTATTCTATTCTATTCTATTCTATTCTATTCTATTCTATTCTATTCCTATTCTATTCCCAGTCTCAAGATATACACAAATGCAACTTAACAGGTACTTAGAGAAGAATGTGGGAGGTTCAGGCAAGAAATGAGTCTTTCAGATCTGGGTGATGGTGTGGATGTGGGCCAGTCACCAAGATTAGTGCAGCAGGCATGCAAATTGGTGAGACAAGATGTAGAGCTCAGTCTGTCCAAGTTAAAAAGTTTGAGGGAATCTGTGGGACCTCCGTGCATGAAGCAGTTTCAGTGACATGACAGGACCAGAAGCGACGCGCCAGTAAGCAGAAGGGCATGGGGGAAGGTGAAAGGAGAATGGAGCATGGGTCCACCAGACTAACAATCGGGACCATAACTGGCTCTTCCCTCTTTCCTCATACCATACCACTACTGTGACTTTTAGAATTATTCTTCAAGTTCTATTTTCTCTCATTTATCCTGTTTTCCATTTCAAGCCTTCAGGTAGTAAAGTTACTACAATACTTGCCAGACCAGTCTCCCTGCCTCTGTGTGTCTTTCCACCTTCTTCCAAGAGGTTTCACTACATATTATTCTGAAAATGTCACTTCTCAGATCAAAACTTTTAATACTGCAGTGTCTAAGACCCTGCAACGCACTATTCTATTCTACCTTTCCTTTTATTCCCGTCTCTATTTCCAGTTGGTCAACATGCTCATCCCAACACATGGCTGGGGGACTGGCCACCTCCACACTACCTTAGTGTGTATTCCTCCATCTGAGACACCCTCCTCATCCTGAAAGCATAGCCCAAGTTTCAGCATCTTCAGGAAGACTTTCCATCTGAATGGGATCCTTGTAGTAGCACTTCCTGTCTCTTCTTATCCCAGTGAATAGATATAAATTCCTTAACAGTAGAAATCATACACCACTCTCTTTATATCTACTCTTAAGGCTGTTAGTCAGAATGTAAACCTGGAGGAAAAGTCCAATTTTTAAAAATTTGGAACATTATGAGATTTTCAAGTGAACTTAAGTAAATAATGTTTGTGCTGACAAAAGGTTATAAAAATTGATTTCTAAAAGTATCATAAAAACACAGTCCAAAAGTTAGTAATATAACTTTATTTTAATATGTTACTCAGTAAATTAAAGGGAGTACACATGAATTTGGATGGGAGAAAGAGAAAAAGAATCTCATTTTTTTGTTTGTCTGACTTAACCCACAGTGAAAGAGAATAATTATACCAACACTAGGGAGAACAAGAGGAATTAGCAGAATAAACACGACTAGGTGTGTACTGGTTTCTCTTTGCTGCCATAAATGATCGGTTAAGGCAATCATTGTGAACCAAAGCACTAGTTAGCTGGTAGAAAGCATGTTTGTACCACTGTACTGTTTTAAAAAGCTTTAATACAAGTGTATAATTAAAAAATCATTCACTAGGGGCACCTAGGTGGCTCAGTCAGTTGAGCATCTGACTCTTGATTTTGGCTCAGGTCATGATCCTGGGGTTGTGAAATGGATCCACATGTTGGGGTTGGTTAATTGTCTACCTTCAGCTCAGATCATGATCTCATGGTTCCTGAGGTCGAGCCCAGCATGGGGGCTCTGCACGGACATATGGAGCCTGCTTGGGATTCTCTCTTTCTTTCTTTCTCTCTCTCTCTCTCTCTCTCTCTCTCTCTGCCTGCTTGCTCTCTCGTTCTCTCTCTCTCTCAAAAATATATAAATAAACATTTTAAAAAAATCACTCACTGGACTAAACAATGCTTGTTTTCTAACTCTTGTATAATTTTCTTTCTGACTTTCTCACATAACTACCTACCAGACTGCCCTTGCATTTTCTCAGTTTCCCTCCAGTCACATCCATTTGGTTGCTAAGAAACAAAATAAATATGATCTCCAAGAAGCATTTATAATGGATACTATATTAACACTTATCATGAGGAAAGAAGGAGGGAGAAAGGAGAAGAAACTTATCTCTATTATGCCCTTGGTTCTTTACATATACAAATTCATTTTAAACTTGAGAAGAGCCCTAGAAGGCAATTATTACTATGCCCAATAACAAATGGCTAACTGAAACTCAATTACATAACTTGCCTAAGATTACATAGCTAGAAAGTGGTGGAATCAAGGTTTGCCCCTAATTTCAAAGCCAGTGTTATTACTATTCTCCTTCATTCTAGCTGTTTTATGGTCTTTTAAAAAAATTCTAAACATACAAACAATTCTACATGTTAAAATTCTGCAATAAAGCTTTTTGATAATTAAGCAGGTCTTTAGATGTATTATTTCCTAGGACTGTTTTCCCAAAGATTACAGATTGAAATAATTTTTCCTTCACAGGAATAAAGAGTTTCATTGTTAAGAAATAACCACACACTTTCCGGGCACCTGGGTAGCTCAGTCAGTTGAGTATCCAACTCTTGATTTTGGCTCAGGTCATGATCCTGGGGTTGTAAGATGGAGCTCCATGTTGGGGTCGGTTAATTGTCTGATGTCAGCTCAGGTCATGATCTTGTGGTTCCTGAGGTTGAGCCCAGCATGGGGGCTCTGCACGGACATGTGGAGCCTGCTTAGGATTCTCTCTTTCTCTCTTTCTCTCTCTCTCTCTCTCTGCCCCTCCTCTCCTCCATTTGCATTTTCTCTTTCTCTCTCTTTCCCTCCCTCCCTCAAAATAAATAAACTTAAATATATAGATATGGATATACAGAATATCTAGAACTTAAATATATAGATATACATATAGAGTATCTAGAATATATATTATATGTATATGTAATATATATCATATATATATCACTTCTAGAATACTGATACACAGGTGAGAGTGAAAATGAAAAGTACCATTTGGGTTAGAGTTGCTATTTGCTTACAAGTGTTACTAATGTGTCTTATCAAATTGTATTAGGATACTGGAGTCATTAAGTCCATTGCTACAACAAAGAAGGTGGGGAGGGCATAGATTTTGATCTGCCCTGAGTTTGTTACATAAATCACATAAACTCTTGAAGCCATAATGTATTCATCTGAAAAATGAAAGTTAACTCCTTCCTGGATGGATTGGTATAAGAATTAAATTTTATTTGTGAAAAGGACTGCACAAAAGAGATGCAATGCAAGCTTGTCTTCTTCCCTTTTTCTAAACTGCACTGCTAATTTTAATGATGGGGCTAGGGGTGACATGATCAGACTCAGTCCTTCTGAAAAAGAGTCATCTTCCACTTAAGATTTAAAAAACAAAACTAAAACCAACACAAATAAGCAAACAAACAAAAAAGAAAAAACAGGAAAACCTAAACTGCAGAATATAAATTAGAAAAGCATGTGAAGTATCAATGTGCAATTCCAATAAAAAGATAATCCAACTAAATGTTTTCTAATTCACACAAATTCAAATATCCCAAACAGAGAACTAAAAACCTTGGTTTAAAAAAAATACTTTCTAAAATTTTTTCTCTATGCTATTATTGAAAGAGCAGAGTGGAACCTATAAAGCTAACAGTAATAAAACATTAGGCAATCCATTAAAATGAAACAAAAGGAGGCTAATAGTTCCAGTCTGGTAAAACAGCTACTTTTTTCTTTTTTCTTGTAACTCAGTGAGCCTATTAAATTATTCCAATCTGTCATTCATTAGTAGTAGTTACTGGACCTCTGACAATTTTTTTTGTTGTTTGAAGGATGAGGAAGAAGGGGGAGGCGGAAAGAGAGTACATCAATATTTTTTAAAATTCAATCCTTCTAGATCTTTCACTTCCAATCATAATAAGTTATATACACAAAATGAAGTCTAAGGAACAAAAAACAAACAAACAAAAAAAAACCACAGACCTGTCACTACCACTACTGTAAAAAACAAGGAAGATTTAAAAAGCTATATATATTCCCTGTGATTCTGAGAGGATTAATTTAAAAACATAAAATAAGGACAAATATAGAAAATATTTTTTATGATTAAATGCTGTTTGAATATCCATCTGACCTACCTTTCACCTTAAAGTCAGCAGAATAGTACCAGGTACTTTGCTAACCTGGCACAGTTTAAGATAACTCCAATAAAGAAGTCCAATTTCCTGATTCACTCAGCCAAAATAAGCAAACTTAAGTTAGTTTGACCTAATAGCAAGCTCTAGGGAACTTGTCCATTTACAGCTGAAAAATCAGAACAAGAACCAGAATTTAAGGGAACTTAGAAATCACCCATAACTTCATTTTATAGTCAAAGAAAATTAAGTATCAGAAGTTTAGTGACTTCCCCCAATTCATACAGTAAGTTAGTAGCAAGTTTATCTATGCTATGCAAAAGATTATTGAAATAAAATGAAACAGTTAAAACCCTTATTCATAGAATCCAACTCTAATGTAGTTAGTTAATAGTTATTAGACATCAAAGCTTTAGAAAGTAATTTTCTTCTTTTGTTAGCGGAAATGTATTTTAAAAATAATCCACTTGGACTTGGATTAAAAGTATAGGCCAAATGCAATTGATATAAGGACACTACTATTTGCCTAATTTCCCCAAGAGGAAAAATAATTTCAAACAGATTTTTTTCACTATCCAGTTGTAGTACCCTTAGAATCAGTTCCATTTGTAGGGGGAACAAAAAGAAAAAGCAACTTCCAATCCTATTCCAAGGAAAAAGACAAATTAAAATGAAATCTTATATACCTCTACATGCATTAGATTCCCAGAACACAGTGAATCAACTCTTATTTGTTTAGGATATCACAGAGAGATAATATATTTGCTCTACTAAATACCCCAAAATTAGATGAGATAGAAAAAAAAAAAAACAGTTACAAAATAACCTTAATCATAAGCAAGTATCTTTATCTTACTTTTTCTTATATAAATCCTATTTTAGGATATTGAGGTCGGGCCTAAAGAGATCAATTAAATATATATACTATATATTTGTTTAATAAATAGATACATATCAGTAATACTTGATGCAAAAAAAAACTGTCACAAAACAAAATTCCTGGTAACCTTAATTTCAAAAACAAAAGTGGCTTTTCTCTTCTATTCTCCCCCTGGGGATTCTTGGGTGGAGGTGAGCAGAACTCTACAGCAGTGGAAACCATCCAGTGTTTGCAGCACTAGAAGGAAAAGGCTGTGCCTCCACCGACGAGACTTGAGGAGAAGCTTGCCCTGCTCTTCTGTCTAGCCCCTCCTTCCAATAATGAAGTCATTTCTCTCCCAAACCTTGCTGGTCGGTCTGGTCAAGCAGCTACAACTCTTCAAGGCTTTCTTACAATTTTTTTTAGGTCCAGGAAAAATTAAATTTGATTACAAACATTACAGTGACTCAAAAGGTTCTACAAGTTCTGTCCCATCTCAAGCCACTTCCTGTTGCCTCTCTGAGGTTACCTCTTACCAGTCTACCTTCACTCACTCTACTCCAGGCATACCGGCCTCCCAGGCAGGGCCACTGCACCACTCTTCCCTCTGCCTGGAACACTCATGACCTACATAGCCAATAACCTTCTCACCAAAGCTTTCCTAACCATTCTATTTTAACTTGTAATTCCCTATCCCTGCATTCCCTATCTCCCTTACGTGCTTTGTTTTTTCCCATAACACTTATCACCATGTAATATGATACATGCTTTTACTTACTTGTTTATTGTCTATCTCTACTCACTTAAAGGTCAGCACCGTAAGGGCAGAGATTTTTGTCTGTTTTGTTCACTGCATGTCCCTAGCATCTATAACAGTGGTTGGCAAATAGTAAAAGCTCAAAAACTATTTGTGGAAAAAGTTAACGATTCCAAGTTTGGGAATTAATGCTGGTATCCATCAAATATTAATTAGAGATTAAGAACACAAAACTATTCAAGATGCTGTTAAACACAAATAGTTCAAAAGCCATGATCTTTGCTTTCAAGGAGTCTAGCTGGAGAAGCAGAACTAATATACATGGAGTAATTAGCTAATTATATAGACAGTATTAGGTAGAACTATTAACTAATTAGATTTATTTGTATGACTCATGGAATGTGCCTTGTTATTCCTGGTAATATCTAGCATATAATTAAATGCTGAATCAAATGGTATAAACTGATCATAGGAGTTCAGAAGGGAAAAAAATGAATGAGTTAGGAAAGAAGTGACTACAGGTAGATAAGGTCTGATACGGGCTTTGTGTATGTAGGGACATGTGCTGGCATGTAGGTCGGTAGGCATCCCAGGTGAAGTGAATTTCATGAGAGGGCAGCCGGGCAGGTGAAAGACAGAAAGAAACCTATCTTAAATAAAATGATGGCATTTACTGATGAGGAGTGATGATCTGGGGAGGCCAATCTGAGTCTAGATCACAGAGAGCCTAATCATCTAAGCAAGAGGACTTAAGTCTACCTGTAATCTCAGAACTGTACCCAGGCTGGGTCCTCTGGAGTCCTGCTTGCTACCAGTTTGGTACAGCAACTCATGAAATGCTGCCAATGGTTCACACCAGCAAATTTCTGTGTAAACAAGAGAAACTACTTCCTACCCTCCCCTGCATGCACTTGCACACACATCCATACACACACATTTCCACAACAATTGGTGGCCAGTGACTGACAAATGCAAGGGAAGGGGGACAAAAGTCCAATTCCCTTGCCTCAAGGCAAGACACTCCCTATAGTCCAAATCTCAAGTTCCCCTTCGGATCAAGCTAAGGCTAGATATCCCCTGAAACCATATTACTGGCTCATCTCAGTTTCTTCTTCCCAATTCTGCTTTAGTCACTGTTAGAACATTTCAAAAACATTTCTTGATATATTACTTGTACATGAATTCTACCTCAGGTTCGGCTTCGAGGAAAACTGGATTAAGACAAGACTATAAAGGGAAGTATTACATACTCACAAAGAAAAGTCCACATTTATGAAGAAATGAGTTACACAGCACAAACACGATTGTAGGTCATTCAGTTTAGAAGGAGAATACAAAGCAGTTGGGTTGGTGATAGATGGAATTAAGAGGGTAAGGTGACTGGAGGCCAATTAAGGATGCTTGTGTCAGTGTGCCTAAATGGCTCAGTCAGTTAAGCGTCCGACTTTGGATTTCAGAGTCACAGCTCAGGTCACAATCTCACCACCGTGAGACTGAGCCCTGCATCGGGCTCCACGCAACAGCACAAGGCCTGCTTGGGATTCTCTTTCCCTCTCTCTGCTCCTCCGTCACTTGCGTGCTCTCTTTCTGTCTCAAAATGAATAAATAAACTTTTTTAAAAAAAGGATGCTGGGGCACATGGGTGGCTCGTTCACTTAAGCGTCCAACCTCGGCTCACGTGATGATCTCACAGTTAGTGGGTTCAAGCCCCACATCGGGTTCTGTGCTGATTGCCCAGAGCCTGAAGCCTGCTTTGGAATCTGTGTCTCCCTCTCTCTCTGCCCCTCCCCAACTTGTGCTCTGTCTCTGTCTCTTAAAAATAAATGGTAGGGGTGCCTGGGTGGCTCAGTCGGTTGAGCTTCCGACTTCGGCTCAGGTCATGATCTCACGGTTCATGGGTTTGAGCCCCGCGTCAGGCTCTGTGCTGACAGCTAGCTCAGAGCCTGGAGCCTGCTTTGGGTTCTGTGTCTCCCTCTCTCTCTGACCCTCCCCTGCTCACGCTGTGTCTCTCTCTCTCTCTCAAAAATAAATAAAACATTAAAAAAATTAAAAATTAAAAAAAATGTTAAATAAGTTTAATAAATTAATAAGTAAAAAGGATGCTGTTGTCAAATTTAGAAATAAGTGGAAGAAAACTATTTGCTTTGAGAGAAGAGAGAACTTAAGGAGGTACTGCTCTACAAATAGGGAAGAACTGAAACTAACTCTTCAAAGTTTTATTTTTTCCTTGAAAGGCAAAAAATTATTTCTTCAGTAGTATGTCAATGTTAAACCATAAATTTTCTTAAATGTAAATCTCTTTTCAGGTTGACATTAACTAACACAAGAAGTATTCAAAAACTTGAGAATTACAATAAATAATAATAGGACCCTAAAATTCTCCCTCATATTTTGGGTCCCTGAATATCCATATTCACAAATATGAAGATTATGCAATATCTCCAAATGTTTATAACTTGTCAAATTTTATATTTAAGTAGCTTAAAAGAATCTTTATTAAAAGTCAGTAACAGATTACTTAAATTGGAAATACATCCAAATAAGGCAACATCTGGTTTTCATTTATTCTTAGGGGACCCCGAAGTATTTTCAACAGAAAATAAGATACTGAGTCTTGGGTCATTAAATAAGGAGTGTAATGTGAAAATAAGTAGGTTGATATGAAAGAAGTGATACACAGCCCAGGAAAAGAGCTTATACTCTACATAAACTTTCAACTTTAGAATCTGAGAAACAGCCCATCACCATCTGTATTTGTTTTATTTGGTTAGTATCTCAGACAAATTAAGCCTCTTGGCTTCATGGTATTCTTTCAAAATTCATACTTACTAAAAATGACTATAAATAAAAATGACTACTTCTCATATAGTTAGTAACAATAATTTTGTGTTATATGTCTCAGTACCTAGAACAGAAAGGATAATACAGAAATAGAACTTTTAGCAAGGTTATTTTTTCTCATTGACTTCTTTATATGCATTAAAATGTATACCTAATAGCTATCAATAAATACAAATAACCTTTGACCAAATAATCACACTGAAAGGAATTTCTCCCATCAAAAAAAAAGGGGGCGGGGGGTAGGGGCAGGGGAGAGACTGGTTAAATCAAAGAAAATCTGTAAGGCTAAGTTCACAAAAATTTTTCCTATTCAGTTTTAAGACCAAATTGATACTTTTCCAGACAAGTACATAAAATTTACCCTGTATAAATCCTTTAAATAGTCCGAGGAGAGACTCCAAGAAAAAAAGGTTCCATAGCAAAATATGTTTGGTACCACATATGTTATTCCCCTCTTAAAAATTTATAATATACACAATAATTTATAGAAGTCTATGAGATGTTTCAAGGGAGAAAAAGTGGTATCTTCCAAATTTTATAGAAATAGAGAACATGTATGTAATCATCAAACACAAGACTTACTTAAACCCCTCCATACCCACCTGATATATAATAGCTACTTTCCCCATAAACCTAAAGGTTCAGAGCTATCATTCAGTCACCTTCTCCCCACTCCCCTTCACCTCCCTTCCCCTTATCCCAAGATACTGCAGTAGTCCTAATGTTATAATTCATAATAATCATAAGCAACTTATTAAAATATAATTCTTGGTCCTTTCAGATATTCTGATTCTGTCAGTATTTTTAACAAGCAATCCACATGGTTTCAAGGCAGGTCACATGTTGAAATGCTCAAAATGCCTGATATATTATAATCAATGAGATGATTAGCTATGCTATAACTAAAGCTGGAGTAACTTTAAAAACCAAAAACAGTAAGTTCAGAAAATCTGCATTTTGAATGAGTATATTAAAAATTTATTTTTCTACCTAGGAAAAAAAGGGCAAAAGACATACTAAGAAAAGCCAAACCAGATAATACCGTCTAACATACTGCCCAGAATATTAAGGCCAAGAGTTTTACCCTACAATAAGAATTTTTAGCCTGTACTCTATTGAGAAATTTCAGGAAATCTTATATTTTCTAAAACTGTGCATACAATTTTTATGAATACATGAATACCTGTCTTTCTATGGGAAAATAATCCAAAGCTTTCACCAATTTTTCATACTGTTAAATTACTCAATTTAAAAGCCTTTATATTTTTTAATTTATCTACTTGAAACAGTGGTAGGAGAAAATTCTTAGTTAACACCATGAATCAGATACACAAAGACACATTTCTCAGTATCATTCTCACTCTGAGGTAAAAAATTAAAAAATGCAAAATACCTTTGCAGAGTCATATTCAAAGAGCCTGTACAACCCTTAATCTTGTTCTGGGCTTCCAGATGAGTCATCCCATGTGCACTTATTCCATCAATGGTGAGAACCACATCTCCTATTCTTACATTTGCCTGGGATGCTTTGCCGCCATCTTTAAGCTGAAATGAAATAAATAGATTTCATTAGGAGTGTCACTCTTTAAAAAACAGAGAATAGTAAATGCAGATGAAAATTATACTTCTGTATATCAAAAGAAAAGTATATTAATATACTTTTAGACAATTAATAAAACGTTATCTTAACAGGTAACAAATAATTTTGCTGTTTATTTTCTTAAATTCTTACTTGCTAAATTTTCTGAAAAAGGTTCCCTGATAATTTCTCCACTTCTTTATTGTGTAACAGTAGCTTGTGATTGTTATGAATGAGGAAGGGAAGTAGCCAAGCAAATTACATTTTAGCATCTGTAATGTGAATAGGGTATTTAAATTCTTTCAAAAATAATGAAACACAGCTATATTTTTGAGCACAAAGAGCAACACAGACAGAGGATCTAACTAAACAATCCTTCTTGTTGAGTCTAATTCATACCCAGTGTTTGGGGCATTGAATTCTTTTAGATCACAGACCCAAATATCTTTTACACTAGATATGCTTCCTGCTCCAGGCATTTAGCAGGAGGGGAAGGAAACCAGTTGTGTCTGAGACTACCAGACATTTTTGTGTACCAGTCTTTAATCCCCAATTTTTCTTCCCTTCTCTATAAAATTTTCCATATTCACATTAGTTTGATCTCCTTCAAAGTTCACATAGATCTATTTCATTGTTCCAAAAGAAGTAAACACATATAAAATTACAGTAAAATGAAAGAAGATGCGATTTTAATAAATACCTAGAAACATGGAACAAATACAAATCAAAAGAAATCATTCTAATTCAAATGACAAGCTCAGAACTCAGTTAAGTACAAGTAGATCACACTGGATATTGGGTTAATGGAAGTTAGGTGAGATTTGGCGAAAGGAAGGAAGGAAGGACGGAAGGAAGGACGGAAGGAAGGACGGAAGGAAGGAAGGAAGGAAGGAAGGAAGGAAGGAAGGAAGGAAGGAAGGAAGAAAATAACCAATATTCTCTAGCTACTTAAAACTACAAGATTTTATACAGAAATTCTGGAAATGGATAGTGGTAATGGTTGTACAACATTGTAACTGCACAATGTAAGTGAACTGTACACTTAAAAATGGTTTACTGTTATGATTACTATAATTTTTAAAAAACTAAAAAAAAACATACAACCAAATATTTTGGAGAACATTTTGCTAAAATTACTTCTTTTTTAAAAAAAACTATATCCCTCAACAAATGAAACATGAATTGAGTGCTAGAATTCATAGTTTGGAAACAAAGCAATAAATACAATGGATACGTATATGTTCAGTTAGGTTAGGTTTTGGTTACTATCAGTTGTCAAACTCTTTCCTTAAAAATAATGATCAAGGCAGACCAATCTTCGTACATGAGAACAAGTATCTGGATCTAAAATCAAGGAAACAGTAGTGCTGGTTAGATCCATCAAGGCAGGGCCCATGTCTGTGTTTCCTCTCCACTATATCCTAATGCTAGAGGTGCGCCTAGCACACTACAGGCCTTCACAAAATACATACCGAATGAATGGATGCCCCAGATATTACTTAACACTGGCAATGGTTTGTTTAAACTGTGAAATTAGGAAAAACTATAATTTTACATAATTAGAAATTTATATCAAAAATACAACTAGCAAGTGATCAACATAGTTCTTGAAATTAATAAGAAAAAATACCTATTTTAGCAAAGATATATGACATCTCACAGACACAAAGTATAAAAAAAGATTACAAACCTTTCAAATGAAATATTCTCTATCACATACATAGTATATTGTGATTTTGGTTTCATCTTTACACTAACAGAAGTAATCCTTTCAGCTGCTGAGATATTTAAGGGGAAGAAAAGTTTATACTATGTTGACACTAAAGAAATAAAATTTCCAGAGTAACAAAACAGATAAAAATTTAACTCTCATCAAACTCATATTATTTAAACTGTCGAATAAATACCTTTTTGTCTACAGTTTTAGGGGACCAGTAGTATTAGTCATCTAGGATTTTTGACATTAACATATTTTCTAAAACTCTAACCATCTTTATTATGCAATGCTCACATCTTCTCTTCACACAATTTAAAGATCATGAAGAGCCTGAACTATGCTGTATGTATTTATAGTGGGAAAGGCCCAACACATAGAAACAAATTTAAGACTTGTTAAAGATAGCATCTTACTGAATACTCCTATAAGCTTCAATTATCCCCAGAACCACTTCCTCAAACCATCCAGTCATTAGAAAGATAATTTTTTCCCTTAACTGAGTAGAATGTAGTACTATAATGAATTGTTAGCAGCTAAGGAAAAACTACAAGGTCACTCATTATTTGTATAGTTCATTTTTTCTTGGTTTTTGTAAGTCTGAATAGCTTGCATTCGTTTGAAACAGTAATAACTTTCTGTCATCAGTAAATCTTGTACATATTATATGACAGCCATAAGTGTATGTGTATTTCATAAATGCACAGTGTGTAGGAAGGAAGCAGTAGTGGGAAGCTCCGGGGTCAAGCTTAGCATAAATCAAACTAATCACAAGCAAATGCTTCTCCTTTGATCTTGAGATGCATTTTTCATTACTGTTGCATAATTTTCCATAAACTTAATTGTGTAGCTGTATGCTTCTTTAAAAACATTGCTTTGTGGTCTCACTTCAGTTGCAAGCATACATGGCTGCACATGTTGGAACTACCTCTGGGCTTCTGTTTACTAACACAGAAATGAAGGTAAACTAGAACAACTAAAAGCTCTTCAAGAGAACGGTATCTTTATTGAGCCTCCCCATTAACCTATATAAGAAAGGCTCTAACATGGATCACCTACATTTGGACTAAAACCCCTAGAAATGCATTTTAACATTTATCTGCAATTAGGATGAAGTTTTCTCTTGAGAAGGAAGTCCCGTCTTCAGTAAACAAATGGGTAGACTGTGTGTGTGTGTGTGTGTGTGTGTGTGTGTGTGTGTAAGGGAAAACTTACTCTTCTCACATAGTATTTTTCTGTCCTGAGAAAGAAATGACCCAGAAAAAGTACTTAGGACTATTTACTGAGCAACAACAGTAAGTAAGCAACTTTAAGAGACCCTTTATCTTTCTTTGCTATTATCAGGTAGTTTAGTCTGTATTACAGATGGAAAAAGAGAGCTTCAAAAGGATTAAATTACTTGCCTATGTCCATATAGCAAGTAAGAAAACAGTATAGAGCAGAGGCTTTGAAGTCAGGCAAATATGAGTTCATATTCATGCTCTGCAATTTCTTGATTGTGTAATGTGAATTTACTAGACCTCCATAAGCTTCATCTATCTCTCCTTGAAATGGGGACTACAATTCCACCTGCCTCACAGAGCTCTTGAGCAGATTAAATAAAACACCAGCAAAATATCCCACAATGCAAAATAAATGCTATTATTATTATTATTATTATTATACTATGCCACCAAATCACATAGGCTGGACACCTGCTTCAAGGACCTAGAGTGTAGAGAAGGTAGCTTTTCAAACTGACCAGTCAGACCTTCTGGGTTCCCCTTTCCTCCATCAATAAAGACCAAATATCTCTTCTTCACCCACTCTCTTCTTTCTGCTTCTCTAAACATAAACTTTTCCTTTATTCAGCAACAGAACATGATATGTCATAGGATCAGAACCAGCTCACCATGTCCTCTTTCTCTCCTTAGCCCTATCCAATTTTGACTTTTCCAAACTCCATTCTCAGAGGATGATGACCTCCTATCTCTACTACCCAGGTTAGTTAGGGGCTGCCACTCTACCAGGAGGCCAAAGAATAAGAATCAAGAAGATAATAGTGGTGAAGAAGGCTTGAAATGAGAGTCAAGAAAGGACAGGAAGGAAAGAAGACAAGAGAACACACTGCGAAAGGAACAAAGGACGACGCGGGTAAGGAGGGTACAAGAGGGTAGAACAGGGAACCAAGAATATGAGAGAAGAAAGGGTCCCGAGGTATCCTAGGTTTGATAAACTAGATCCAGGCCTTGCCTCTGGGTGCGTTGTACATCCATGTGCACATGCGTAAAATAATATTTAAATTGAACAGAACATCAAAATAATAATCATAAAAGATCTTACACTTTGATTTGATTAATTAAAGTAACCTAAATGACTACTAGTAATAACTATGATTTAGAGCCAACTAACTCACAGTAATACTAATGTGTCATTAAACATGTCGTTAACTTTACTGTACTCAAATAAAATTTATGACCAAACTTCCCCCAAATGCTTAGCCTCCATTCAAATGTGTGGTTCCAGCAGCATTTCTTCTTAAAAGTTTTTAACAAAAGAGAAAACCAGCATTGCATCTTTATAAAATTGCATTAAAAATAAAATATTAATATCTCAAGAGAGCATGCCACTTAAACAAAAATCTCCAAAAATGCATGAAGTAGAATATTTATCCACAAAGAAGTATGCTTTTTGGTATTCATAAGGAGTAAGAGATACACCAGTTAAGACTAACTCTTCCCTATAGCTATTATCTCTTGAGAGCAAGCACCTCACAGAAACAAAACAATCACAGAACTTGTAGCAAAAAACAAAATCAATGAAAGCATTATAGAGCTCTCATTTTTAAAAGTTAAAACCCAATACAGCAGGTATCATTTCAATAAACTTTAACTGTCTGAGACTTCTCTTTAAAATGAGCATTTAATAGAGCTGCTAAATTGCCCTAAGCTTCTTCATAAAGAGCAAAATGTTTAGCCATAGCAGTAACTCCAACACTGTCTTAGAATTCTCTAATGAGAGGAATCCTTCCAAATCATAGGGAATGCACGTAAAACCTTCACCTGCTTTCCCTTGGAAATAAGCCAGCAGTTACAAACCTGAGAAAATAGATGCCAGCAATAGAAATAATTTACTGAAAGTATATATGCCCAAATATATTACAGAGATCATTTTATAATATAGATAATACCATTTAATAGTCAGATGTTTACTAAGAACAATTTATGCTGGTTCAGAAAATTACTTTGGTAATTATCCTATTATATTCTATCGGTAACAAGTAGGAGTAACAGGTACATATATAATGAGCCACAACCAACATGCAACATGCAAGTTTTCAACCTCTGCCTGTTTTCAACAAATATGGAATGCTTGGAAATGTATGACCCTAACACCATGGGTATGACAAGAATGCCCTTAGATTTATTAAATGTAAAAAAGGAATACGTAAATATGACAGCTAGAGAAAGAAACGCTACCAGAAACTTCCCATGTCCAAAAACCATGGGAACTAAACCATGGGAAAATAAAAGATGTTATTTTTCTAACAGTGCACAAAATGTGAATATACTAATAAAATTATATCAATCTAACAAACAGAATTTTCTTGAGGAAGAGGAAAGCCTTATTTTGAAAAAACACTTAGGTAATGGGCAATCATTAATTTTCTTTAAAGGATATTTTCTAAAAAATTTGAATTAAATTAAATTAAGACATTTTCTAAAAAATTGAATTAAATTTACACTTTAAAGTGTATTTTCTAAAGTGTATTTCTAAAAAATTTGAATCCAAACATATAAGCCTCTGGTTGAAAGTCTCTAGGTGTTTTATCTCCCACATACTTCCCAGAATACCCTGGATGTGACTTTTTGCACTGCCATCCCCCCACAAGAAACACCTAAGAATGTATGAGCATTATACAAAAACAGAGAACTCACATAACTTGTTTTCCTGCCAACAATGAGTGCTACCCAGTCATCACCAAATATCACAAATAAACAGAAATGGCTGAGGTTTTAGCCACTAAAGTGAAAAGTAAAGAACATTTGAGAAGTGCTTAATTTGTTTTTCAAACATACCCTTTAAGACAGTTTTTAAATCCCAATGTATTTACTGTCACTCTCGTACCTACTAAACCACCTTACAATACTACGCTCAGCACTGAAAGCTGTGCTGTCTTTCATGATCTATTGTTCTATAGTGGTGGCGCCTCAACCAGCCTGTATTTGCTACTCAACTACATGTAAAAAGCTAATCTCTGATCTGGATGTCTAATGTAAACATGCCCCTTTACAATTTGAGGCTACTCTGGATTAATTTTAATACTCCCTTCTGTGAAATGTTATACTTTTTGTATGTTATGATGATGAGATAAAACAATCACTGAGATCTCTCTCTGAGTAAATTTGTGAATTCCTGCCTGACCCATGTGAGTAGTGCTTACTTTAACTATGGACCTTATTTTCTGGCTTATGAGTCAAACTTTCATCAGTTTTATCCTAAAGTCTGAGAATACATACACCTTATATGGTAGCAATAAAGAGAATGCCTCAAAGTGTGTGTCATTCTGCCTTACAAAACCAAAGGGAAATAAGAGGGTGATTATGCCTTCTCTTTCTTTATGTAGTCACTGACCTACCTAGTTCAAACACAGGGCTTCTGTTAATACTGTTTGTTCTAGTGGTCTAAATCTCTTTTCCATGATGAATCCTTCTTTATTAAAGTAACATCTTTATTCTTCTTGACCAGCATCCTAATAAAATAGAAACATGCCTTCTTAAACTGTAAGTCACTATTAACACACCACATTAACACTTTCATTTTATAGCTAATCCATATGGGTTTATATCCAGAGACTTAAAGTACTCTGTAGTTAATGTGTATGAATATAATTCTACCAGAAATGTGAAAAGTAGAGTGGTTTATAAAAAAAAAAGATACAAAGATAGACATTTCTAAATCAAACAAGATATTTGTGTTTTTATGCAGTCCACTTTATAATGATAAGGAAAATGGTAATAAATGTCAAAGATAACTATAAAATTTAAAAATGAATTGCTCAACTCTAGTTTACCTGAGAACAGTTTAACACTGTAATTCACACAGTTCAAATCTCCCTCCTTACTAGGTTCTGTTCAAGGATGAGATGAATCACCTAAAACTGTGTGCAAATTGTGTGCAAGTATGCATGTATTTTCCATTGAGTCAGTCCATAGCTTTCCCCAAATTCTCAAAGGCATCTATGACCAAAAAAATGTTAAGAATGAATGATTTAATGAAACTTTAGAACAGTGTTTCTCAAAGTGTGGTTCCTAAACTGCCAGTAGCAGCATACTTTTATGACACAGGGAAAAAATTCACTAGCCCTTCAAAAACCACAATCTAAAGTTTTTTTTTTTAAGTTTGTTTATTTTTAGAGAGAGAGAAAGAGAGCAAGTGTGCATGAGAACAGGACACAGGCATAGAGACAGGGAGAGAGAGAATCCCAAGAAGCCTACGGACTGTCAACTCTCATGAACCATGAGATCATAACTTGAGCCAAAATCCCAAGTCAGATGCATAACTGACTGAGCCACCCAGGTGCCCCAAAAATATTTCAAAACAAGAAATCCATTAGCATCATGAAAATTTTAAGAACTCAAAGCAGAGTTAATATTTATTTAATGTGGTACAAAATCATGACTTCACATGCTAATGGCAGTTAAAATCACTAACGTTTAATAAGGGCCTATTCCAATAAGTCACTATATTTGATACTGAATTCAGAAAAAGGATATAAAGAACTGATGTAGCCCTCTCCCTTATCTACTATTTAACTTTTCCCATGTGTATGTAACTCTCCATAAAGCAATGCTCCTCAAACTATCTGTGGTGAAAAACACTATCTGTGGGGAAAGTTTTCTCCCCCAATCTGCCTTATACCAATTCTTCTGTAATCTGTAATAAAAGACAAATTACTGGAAAACAAAATTTAAAGAAACCATACAATAGAGAAGACCAAATTTCTTATGAGATTCAACAGACATAAAATTACTCTGTCAAGCTACAAAAGTTTCTAGATACCTACTCTTTATTTCTATCCTTATTTCATCTCTAACTGTAGCCAACAGTTTGCTGGTCTGCAGACCAGAAGGATATTTCTCCTAAACAATGACTGTGCTTTTATGTCTCTATAAGTCTATTGTACATGGACTTAAAATGAAGACAGAATAGGGGCGCCCAGGTGGCTCAGTCAGCTAAGCGTACGACTCTTGGTTTCAGCTCAGGTCATGATCTCACAGTTCATGGGTTCAAGCCCCATGCTGTCAGTGTGGAACCCATTTGGGATTCTCTGTCTCCTCTCTCTCTGTCCCTCCCCCACTCACAGGGCATGCACACATGTGCATGTACGCACACTCTCTCTTCCAAAAAAAATTAATTAAAAAAACACAATAAACATTTAATGAATTAACAAAACAGGCTATTGTTTAGTAACTTATTTCCAATTGTCTTTGTTCTTATGTTAAACATAAAGTGATGAAAATATTATACACTTATTACAGCATACTTAACTGACATTTTCTTTAGCTGTTTCTAAAATGATATGCATTTAATTTTTTGATCTATGATACTAGAATCCCAGCAAGAATATTTGCAGCCATTTATAATTCTGCAAACTATGCATGAAAAGTGTTATCCAAACTCTTGCTACTCTTAGCATTACAAAAGAAACTTGAGGGTAATTCTAACTCTACCACTAACAAATCCTATGACCTTGGGCAAATCATTCACATTTCTGGCCTCATTCTGCTCAGCTTTATGAGAGAGCTGGACCAAATGTTCTAGGGTCCCTCTCAACTGTAAACCATAATAAATATTTACATAGACTACCATCTCTCATTAGTCTAAACAGTCATTACAATTAGTATCCATTACTGGCTCTGGCATTAAAATAACTTTTGTACTATTCTCTAATTACTTCATATATATTATTTTTATTTCTCTATTAAAACATTAAAACGACAATGTTTTTGAAAAACCTAAAATTATATCAACATTAGAAATCCAAAAGGCTAGGTTTCAGAGATAACTAGGTGAGAACTGAATCGAGCTTATCTTAATTTTCAGATCCCAAATTATTTTTTCTTTTAGGATGACTATCAATTCTACTATATATTTAATTTAATTCTAGAATACTTAATTCTAAGGGACAAGAACCTCCCTACTTGTAGTAGCTGAGCCTTCTGGCATTTAACGCTGAATCATGTATTCATTTGTTCATCATACATTTACTAACTGATTACATATGGACCAGATGCTAATGATTATAAGAATGAACTATCAGGCTAATGGGGAAAGCAAATATTAATGTATTCCACCATTTAAGAAATACTTTTCAAGTGTCTATTATGTGCCGGTTGTTCTAGGCACAGTGATACAACAACGAACAAAATGAGGTCCTTGCCTTCATGGAGCTTAAATTCAATTAGGGAGAAAGAGACAATCAACAAATAAACATGAAGATAAATAAAATGTCAAAAATAACTATTAAAGAAGAAAAATGAAGAAGAGAAAGAGGAAAGAGCAGGAGGTGCTCTTTTACGGTAAGGGAGTCAGAGAAGACTTCCTGGGGTGGTGACATCTGAACAGAAACCAGAATGAAGTAAGAGAAAGAGCCCTGCAGATACCTAAGAGGAATGCACTCTAGGCAACAAGACAAGCAAAAGTAAAGGATACTCTGGGACACTACAGACTAATAAATGTGTAAAAGTTATCAACATAAATACTGAACTTACTATACCTAGATGACATGAAGAAGGTTTCTCAGAGATATGGACAATTGTCCTGAATGCTGAAATATGAGTTGGAATATGCAGGAACAAAATGGGAGTGGTGTTATGTGCTCTAGTGAAACACATGATATGAAAGTACTACCATTTCCAGGGTCTATGACAAGTAGTTAAGGGTGTCGACATTCTAGGGAGAAAGTAACAGAGAAACTCTGAGCCCAGGCTGCTTAGGTTGCCAAAAGCCATACAATAATGGGCATGGTATGCAACAATAAATAACTTGAAGAATCTGAATTTACCTTTTTCAGTGTTTTCTTTTTGTTTTGGGTTTTTTTTGTTTGTTTGTTTTTTGAGAGAGAGAGAGAGTGAGAGAAAGAGAGAGAGAGAGAATGGGGGAGGGGCAGAGGGGGAGAGAGAATCTTAAGCACGCTCCACATCCAAAGCAGAGCCTGATATGGGGCTCAATCCCATGACTGTGAGACCACGACCTGAGCAGAAATCAAGAGTCAGATGCTTTACCAACTCAACCACTCAGGCACCAAGAATCTAAATTTACAAGCTGCTTCCACATCAACTAGTGTGGTCTCCTTAAAAATGTCACTGCTCAGAAAGGACTGCTTACATATGCAACCATCACTCCTAGATGCCATGCTGTTTCCAAGAAATCCAGGCTTGTCAACTCCTTGTTTCTTTCAGTGCTTCTCTATTGTGCACTTGTCCCTCATCCTGTGAAGAAAATGGGCAAGTCTTCATTCCATTCCTATCTCAGGAAGTGTGGCCTTAGCTTCCTTTGTACATCTGCAATCTTCCAGAACCAAGACCCATCAACACTTAAAGAAGTTAACGTTTCCATATACGGGACTATTTTATTCATTCTGCTTACAATTTGTTGAGAAAAAAAAAATCCTACGGATCTTTTTCCTTTCAGTTCTCATTGTACAGGTGAGAACTACCACCAATACCCCTAGTAGGTCTCCCTACTAGGATGTCTAATAGTAATGTCTAATAGGTCAGAAATACTGAGGAAAGAAAAATAAACCTACTTTTCTAACCCAACAAACTGGCCTGCACAGTTGGCTTTTATCAAGATAGCACCAAATGTTGGTAGATCACTTCTAGCACTCTAGTCTCTAGTCACAAAACATTGATTTACTCTAAATGTTTCACCTCCTCCACAAAAAGCAAACACATGATCACAAAGAACAGCTAGAAATGGAAAGGAAATGTTCTTAGGTCAAAGCCACTATTTTTTTTTCCTTTTTTAAACTAAGAGTAAAAGAGACTGGAACAACATTGAATAATTCTTGTTCCAGTGCAGTTGGTGCACCATATGTTTCTGAGCTTTGGGTGACACTGGATTTGGCAGGGGACAAGCTGCTGACAACAGTTAAGGAAATTTTATTAAGCAATGTCACTGCTCACAGTTGTGTAAAGTCTGCTCAGGGATGGGAGTGAAGGAACAGAGGGGGCTAACATTTTGGTTTGCCTAGTAGAATATGCCTGAAGCATACTGTCTGCTGTTTCATCTTCACTCTGTTTCCCACTTTAATAAATCAAACCACCTCTTCCCTTCAGAGGATGGGCCCAGACTCACTCACATTTAGGGATCACACTAAAGCCGTTATTGTTAAAGAAAGCAAGAATTTATTAACAGAAGTTCCAGGTTGATCTAGTAGGCTCTATATGAAGCTTTTTTTGCATACATCAAAAATTATCACTACCAAAAGTTGGTCATTATTGAATGAGAGATCAATGAACTTAAAAATCTTTGGTTATGTTAGAGTAGCTGACATGGGTTCAATTCTTCCAGCAAACAGTTAAGGAGTACATGAAATATACCAGTGCATAAGGAACTGTGTGTGTGTGTGTGTGTGTGTGTGTGTGTGGTAGGGTAGGAAAAGGGAGGTAACACACAGTTATATTTTTTAATTGTTGAAAGTATGTACAATTAACAGATAACATTTATAACACTAACTACTGTCTTTTTACAAAATCTTCCATTTCTACATGTAAAATGACAAAAGATCAGATAACAGCAAATGCTATATTTGCTCTTCTATCTCACAGGTTAACATTTTGCCTTACCATCACTTCAATATACGCAACGTCTATTCAAAAGTTAAATATTAATAATACATTTCCAAGAAAATCTATCTGGCAACCACCTGGTTAGCTTAGTTATTATTCTCTGCTGGCAATTATTATAAGACATTTCTTCAACTTCCAAGCAGTATTAGAATATTATTTCAGTTAGAAAACTTTTATTCCAGAAACAAAAGCCTCTAACTAGTCCATGAGTTCTCCAGCTACTCCGTTCAACAGAAACATAAACTAGAGACCATGATGCTCACATGTAATGTCTAATAGGTCAGAAATACTGAGGAAAGAAACATATTCCTTGCAACAGATTCTTTAATCACAGGCACACTCTCTGGACTAAACATTGTTCTGGCACAAAACCAATGAAATAGAAACATAAATTTTTACTGAGAATTCTCTGAAGAGTTATAGCAAGAAGCTTCAGGAGTAAAGAATTTTTCAAATAAATGTTATTTTTGTTTTATTGCATTTTATTTTGTTTGGAAGAAAAAGAGGAAAGAAGGGACACTAGGCATTTGCTCTACCTAAGTGATGTGCAAACCAAAAATTCCTTGATGTAATGTAAAAGATTAAAAAAAAACTGGAAGATATTATGCAGCCTTAATTAAAAAGGATCTTTTAGTATATTTATTATCTTCACTACCACATCTAAAACTATATTTAGGCATTTGGTTAAATGCATGAAATCTCCTTCTTTTTTTTAAATTTTTTTTAGTGTTTATTTATTTTTGAGACAGAGAGAGACAGAACATGAGCAGGGGAGGGGCAGAGAGAGAGGGAGACACAGAATCTGAAACAGGCTCCAGGCTCTGAGCTGCCAGCATAGAGCCTGACACGGGGCTCAAACTCACAAATCGTGAGATCATGACCTGAGCTGAAGTCGGATGCTTAACTGACTGAGCCACCCAGGCACCCCATGAGAAATCGTCTTTTTAATTTTCACTTGATAATTACTACATAATCATAAAAAAATCATTAACACAAGCTCCATTTCTTGAAGTTGATTCAATATTTGTTTCTAGCAATTTTTTTAATTTAAATTTGTTAGTTAACATACTGTGCAATATTGGTTTCAGGAGTAGACTTCAGTGATTCATCACTTACATACAACACCCAGTGCTCATCACAGCAAGTGCCCTCCTTAGTAACCCATCACCCATCTAGTCCATCTCCCATCACACCTCCACCAACTCTCAGTCTGTTCTCTATTGTTAAGTCTGTTGTGATTTGTTCCCCTCTCTCCTCTTCCTCCTCCCCCTCTCCCATATGTTCATCTAGCACCTTTGTACAGACTTAGGAGGTATGTATATCAATTTGCAGATGTCAAAAAAGAGAGTACTATGCTGGGCTGTGGAAAAATGATTTAAAAGCTCTTTATTAACTTAAAGATATACAAAATATACAGTGACAAATCTACAACCCAGTATTTAGATTCAAAAGCAAAAAAAATCAAAAAGAAATTCAAATGGAAAAAAATTTGGAAGGTTTGACAAGGGAGTCCACAAAAATAAAATCAGAGTGGGGCGCCTAGCTGGCTCAGTCAGAGGAGCAGGAGACTCTTGATCTCAGAGTCGTGAGCTCAAGCCCCATGTTGGGTGCCGAGATTACTTTAATAAATAAAACTTAAAAACTAAATAAAACTAAATGACTTTGGCTCAGTTCATAATCTCGCGGTTTGTGAGTTCGAGCCCCACATCAGGCTCTGTGCTGACAGCTCAGAGACTGGAGCCTGCTTTGGATGCTGTGTCTCCATCTCTCTCTGCCCTTCCCCTGCTCACACTCTGTTTCTATCTCTCAAAAATAAATAAAAACATTTTAAAAATTAATTAAATTAAAAAATAAAACCAGGGAGATTTCAGAAGGGCATGTCATCCTTATAAGTCAATAGTGTGACAGTCCGTTGGGTTTTTTAATTATTTTTTTATATAAATGTTTATTCATTTATATAAATGAGAGAGCATGAGTGGGGGAGGGTCTGAGGGGGGGGGGACAGAGAATCTGAAGTGGGCTTTGCGCTGACAGCAGTGAACCCAATGCAGGGCTTGAACTCACAACAGTCAGATCATGACCTGAGTGAGCCAAAGTTGAATGCTCAACTGACTAAGCCACCCAGGAACCCCTTTAAACTATTTTTAGGTAGTAATATAGTGTTAGGCTGCACTTAAAAAAAAAAAAAAAGCATTATCCACATTAGAGGAAGTGTTAGTTCCACTGTATTTTTATATATTTAGAGTAATTCAGTACCAGAAAAACAACCACAGTTAGAATAGTGAAAGACCCAAAAGTTATATCATAGAAGGAATTACTAATTAAAAATAGATGATGTTGAAAAGACTGAGTATATAATTACTGTGTTTTACAAAGCAGTGATTCCCACACTTGGCTGATCAAAATCTCGCAGGGAACTTTTTATATAAGTACAGACTATGGAAACCCATTACAAGAGATTCTGATTTAGAGATTCTTAGTGAGGACCCAGGAATCTAATAATCCTCTGAGCAGGAACTAGGGCCCTTGGGTACAAGTTCCAGAAAGAAAGATTTCTTTTCGTGGAACAGTTAAGGACTTGAAAACATTCAAAACATTCCAGAAACAAAATGTTTTCCTTGCAAAGTAATGAGATTCCTATTTCTGGGTATGTCTAAGCAAAAGACAGAGAGCCACATGCCATGAGCACTATATAGGATATAAGAATCTGAAAATGAAAAACAGTAAAGTATTCAATAAATTATTGGTGGGTAAACAATTAGACACAAGAGTATCATTTATTACACAATTTAATTTCACATAGTAAATGGTCTTTCTCCAGGAAAATAATACCATGAAGCTCTGATTCTCATTACATATCATAGTCAGTTCAGACTACAAACATTTTTGCTTTATGAGTCAAATGACATAAAATGAAATATGAGTTTCAATCTCGCTAGAGTTAAGAGAACTTAGATTTTTATTATTTTACTGTTAAATAAAAGTGTAGAACTCCAAGTGGTCTGGAGTTAGATGATCAAATGACTTTTCTTTTGTGTTTGAAAGATCAAAAGCCAGTCTCAGGTATCAAAGTTGGTACAGGTAATCAGATGTTTGGGCCTTTTATAACAGAACTATAGCAAAGATTGGGTGGTTTAATTGGTAACCAAAGAATTCCTTCTGGTGGCCAAGTGACAGATACAAACAGCTAGGACGAAAAACCTGGCAAATCTCTGAAATAAATTCACATATGACTTGGACAATGTTAGAGCTATAATTGTACCAATGTGAATGAAGGTGCACCATCAAAAAACAGCTTCCTCCTAAGTGATGACAGGCTATTATAAAACTGTTATTTTGGGAGAGGTCAGTGAAAAATACCCATATTACTCGATATAAATGTCCACTGGCTTAAGAGGGGTTAAGGGATCTTATGAAATAAGGAATTTTTGTAGTGAGAATTTAAATACAGAATTAACACTGAAGGAAGTTATTTGCAAAATTAAGTACATCCATCACTGAATTCATCTGTCCTGAGCTCCTACGAGCTATTTAAGGGAAAAAAGTGGTGGGGGTGGGGAAGTAGTCTGAACTATATAATCCAAGGTGTCTTGCCACTCTAGCATTTATCTTTCCATGCCTGTTTTGTGGCTATTGGTTCCACGGAGATATGGGATATCATTTAAGAAATACCCAACATCTACCATTTCCAATCAGTCATTATTACAAACTTCTGTTTGTTGATTTAAACAACAACAAGAAGAACTTTCAAAATGGCAAACTAGAAAGGAAGAAACCTCATCATGTGTCCATCCTACAAAATATCTGGTTAGTACCTACACCAGTGGCAACATCCACAGATATCTATTTCAGCCCACTATCTGGTGCAGCCTTGATGCTAATAGTAGAAAAGAGAAAGAAAGAAAAAATAACATTGGACAGTTAGATGTTTTACATGTATTAACTCATTTAACCTCACAAAAATGCTGCAGGGTAAGTACTAGCATTGCCAATTTATCATTGAGGGAAGAAAGGCACAGACAGCTTCAGCTACTAGTCTAAGGTCACAGAGCTAGGAGGTCAGAGCACTGAGACTGGAACACAGGTAGTATGATTCCAAAGTCCATCTTGTGACCACCAGCTGAGGGGCCCTCCCACCACACATCATCTGCCGCTCTCCCTCCTGAGATACCACATTGCACTTTGCAGCCAAATACACATGTTTTATTCTTGAACAGTTTATTCCCTAAATCTCATCTATCTGTTCCTCCTCCTTAGACAAACAAGGCTGGCTAAAGCAGGAGGAAAATCACTCTCCTTCAAAGCTTAACTCTAAATTGCCGCCCTAATTAACCCTCATCCACCTTCCAGGAGAAACACACATATCCAACTATCACATTAATTAAAAAATAATTTTTTCCTCAAACCTTCTAATCATCCATACCAAATAGAAAAAGAGAGAGAAAGCAGAGGGAGAAGAGGGAGTAGGAAGGAGAAAAAGGGAAAAGGAAGTGAGGAAGAGAGGGAAAATGACAGAGGATAGAACCCCCTCAAATCTCCTTTCTTCATTTTAAAATCCCTGCAGTTCTCCTACTGAATTACTCTTACTCCAAAATCCAACTCCCAGGCTCATCTGGGGAGAAAAGAGGTCACCCTCCCCAGTTTCTACCTACCACGATGGGATATTTTACCCTCTTCCCTCCCAACATTTTTACTTTGTTGGGAGGGTCTTTCCTGGCACATCCTTGAGGAATGAGGATGGAAGCCTCTCTCTGGGGAGACGGGTGAGAGAAGAAAAAGATCAGTTCAAATAGGACTGATCAATGAAATAACAAAAAGCACAGCTGCTCAAAGGGCCTCTTTGAATCTCCAATCTGTTTCAGGCTAACGCTTTTAACAAAAATACAACAAAACAATTATCAGAAAAATTAATTTTAAAACTATATAAAATACAAGGCAACAATTTTTTAAAATATTTATTTCTGAGAGAGAGAGAGAGAAAGAGAGGGGGGGAAAGGGAGAGGGGCAGAGAGGGAGAGGGGGACAGAGGATCCAAAGCAGGCTCCGTGCTATCAGCGCAGAGACTGATGCAGGGCTCCAACTCACAGTGAGATCATGACCTGAGCCTAAGTCGGACGCTCAACCTCCTGAGCCACCCAGGAGCCACAAGCCAACAATTTTTATTAGATTCAACACACTTGAAATTATTGGGTCAAACCAATGTAAGAACTTCTGAACACTTACTTTCAATTTCTAACTTATGCCATCACAAACTAACGACTCTACGGACAACACTTTGAATAACACTTTATTAGAACATTGAAGACCACTTTCTGTGCCCTAAATATCACACTTGAAAGAGCTAAAAAAAACTTTTAGAAATTTAGAAAAATATATTTTTCTAAGTGTCAACAGGAATTACCAGAAGGGATAAGACAAAGAGATTACGGATAACTTTTAAAAATTCTTCCTTATACTCTGAATTTTAAAAATTAGTAGAATGAATTTTTAAAAATATATATATTATTTCAATTGCTGTTACTTATGGTATATAAGTGCATGAATACTCAAAACATTTTTTCTGCCTTTTTATCTTTTTATGTACTTTCTTGTATTCTCCTTCCTTTCTTTACACAGCCTTCAATTCTTCAGTGTAAAAAAATTTTTAAAAAATGTATGCATAACTAATGTAAAATTTCCTAAAGATGGGTATTATGGGTATTGAATCCCTAGTCTGGAAGATCTATTAAAATGTTTATTGTGCTTACACATGTGCCTTTGGCTAAAAATTGATGGCAGAATTCACAGATGTTAATAAAATTCACAACTTTTCACATACTATCACAAGATTTAGATGTTTTGAAAGAAGCTGCCTTTGCTGTTAGGCACGGTGACTTATTCAGAAAAAAATTTAACTTTGAGTTATTTAGGTATGAACAGTCACCACTGTCAAAGTAATATCATTTTTTAAATTCCCTGCTATGTAGAAAGCTTTTATATTAAAAGAGTTTGCCCCACAAAGAAAATACATACAGTAATAAAGAGTATGTAAACATTATTTTTCACCTATCAAAGAACTAAACTATAAATGTGATAACTGCATGCTGCCAGAGTGTGGGGAAATAGTCACTTTCATACATTACCAGTGGGAAATTTGGCAATGTATATTAAAATTACAAATGTGTATATATGTTTTTTGATGCAGCAAGTCTACCTCTGCGAATTATCCTACAAGTATCCTCACACATGGGTAAAATCATATACAAGCAGTTCTGCTGCAGTATAACAGATGTGTTCCAAAAAAATTCTGTGCTATGCAAAATCATGCAATAAGAACCTTATGGGAAAAAATATGGTTTATGGAGAAAACATGACTTAAGGGAGACATAGGATTAAGAGTACAACCCTCTGGGATTTTACCTTGAAAGGAAGTTTGCTAGAAGTGGGCTATAGCCCTGAGTTGGTTATTGTGACATGACAGGAGGGTTATCTGGAATCGAAAAGTAAGTTATAACAGCAGATGTGGATGGAGGTAGCTCATAACACATTCAATGAATTAAGGAGATGTTTACAGTATGTGTGTTTTGTGTATTCCTAGGCAGCTCACTTCAGCTGGGTCCTGTTTTCTATGTTCTCCTGTTTTCTTTTTTTCCAGACTAAATCACAAATAAGCAAATGCAGAATTCACATTATGTTCAAATTATTCCCTGACATATCAATGGAAAACAAACATAATAATAGAGCTGACTGTACTGTTGGTAAAAGTAAGTTATGAGAGATCTAAACAGTGAAAATTCTTTATAATTATAAAAAAACAGGAAGTATTTGTCAATTATACTTCAATAAAGCTGAAAAAATGAGGAAGCTTCTAAGTAATGACAAGGCAAGACCTATAGATAAGCACAGATTAAGTTACAAAAAAAAAGTAACGCAGAGAAGAGTAAGCACAAAATGCTGCCATTTGTATAGGAAAGAGGAAAAATAAACACAAATTCACAGCTGTCTCTCTATATGCATAAAAAATTTCTGAAAGGATACTCGAAAAATTATTAACCATCGTCACTGATACAGATGCTGGGCACACAGAAGACACAGGTAAAACATTTACTCATTTGAAATGCATCAAATAACATAGAGATTACTTACTATACATGTTTGTTACACTGTTTCTTATTTGAACCTTATGACTTGAAATGTATGACTTACTCAATAGATAAATAAAATAAATGAATTAAAGTTTAAGTTTACTCTCAAGAAAGGAAAAGAGAATATATAAATACTTTTTTCCCTCCATTTTATATTTCAACTCCTATAACTGAATAAAGAGCTGTGGTCATAGCAGTAAAACAAGAGAATTATTTACATGACTCTTGACCATAATAAATGTCTTCTACAAAAAAGGCTTTACTTTTTCCAGAAATATCTATTAATATGAAGCATATTTAGGCAAAATTTGACTTAATCTTATCTCTATTTTTAAAGTATTTGAGCTTTCATTCATATGAGCAGAACTTCTTCTACCTACTAAAAGTGGGACACAATGTCCAGCACTAAAGAATTCCATAAAATAATTTGCAATGAAGACCTATAGGCTCACATAAAATCAGAAATGAAAAAGGAGACATTACACCTGATACCATAGAAATAAAGGTTCATAAGAGACTACTATGGACAATCACATGCCAACAAGTTAAACAAATAAGAAATGGATAACTTTCTAAAAAACATACAATCTACCAAGACTAAAATCATGATGAAATAGAAAATCTGAACAGATCAATTACTAGTAAGGACAGTGAATTAATAATTAAAACCTCCCAACTAAGAAAAATCCAAAACCAGACAGCTTCAATGGGAAAATCTACCAAATATTCAAGAAAAAAATTGATACCAATTTTTCTCAAACTATTGCAAAAAACCGAAGAGGAGGAAACACTCCCAAACTTATTTCACAAGGCCAGCATTATCTGGATATCAAAACTAGACAAGGATGCCTCAAGAAAAAAAAATCATAGGTCAATATCCCTGATGAACACAGATGTAAAAATCCTCAACAAATATTAGTAAATCAAAATCAATATATTAAAAGGATCATACACCATGATGAAGTAAGGATTTATTCCAGGGATCCAAGGATGGTTCAACATACATAAATCAATGTGATATACTCCATTTACAAAATGAAGAGTAAAAATCATATGATCATCACAATAGATGCAGGGCAGGCATTTGAAAAAAATAAACATCCATTTATGATAACTCTCAGCAAAGTGAGTATATAGGGAACATACCTCAATATAATAAAAGCCATCTATGACCAGCCTACAGCTCACACTGTACTCAATGGTAAAAAGCTGAAAACCTTTCCTCTAAAATGATAAACAATATAAGGATGCCCATTTTCACCACTTTTATTCAACATAGTATTAGAAGTCCTAGCCAGAGCAATTAGGCAAGAAAAATATATCAATAAAATGTATCCAAATTGGAAAGAAAGAAATAAAACAATCACTATTTAGGGGCGCCTGGGTGGCTTAGCCGCTTGAGCATCAGATTCTTGATTTCAGCTCAGGTCATGAGTTCACACTGGGCTCTGTGCAGACAGCATAGAGCCTGCTGGGGGTTCTCTCTATCCTTCGCTCTGTGCCCCTCCCCCCACTCACATGCACGCATACACGCATATTCTATCTCAAAATAAATAAATATTTTAAAAACCTGTCACTACTGGCAGATCACATGATTTATAAATAGAAAGCACCAAAGATACCATCAAAAAAGTCTTAGAAGTAATAAAAGAATTCTGTAAAGTTGCAAGATACAAAATCAATGCACAAATACCTGATGCATTTCTATACACAAATACTGAACCACAGACAGAAATAAAGAAAACAATCTTTTACAACTACTCACAAAGAATAAAATACCTAGGAATAAATTTAACCAAGTATTGGTAAAGACCTGTATACTGAAAATGACAAGACACTGATTAAAGAAACTGAAAAACAAATAAATGGAAAGATATTCTGATATCTACAGATGACAATTTAATAAAATCCCTATCAAAATTTTAAGGACATTTTTCAAAGAAATAATTCTAAAACAACTAATCCTAAAATTTGTATGGAACCACAAAAAAACCCCCAAATAACCAAACCAAACTTGAGACAGAAGAACACACTGGAGCCATCACACTCCCTGATTTCAAACTATATTACAAAGCCACAGTAATTAAATCAGAATGGTTACCAGCATTAAAAACAGACACACAAATCAAGAGAACAGAATCCACACATATATGGTCAATCAATTTATGACAAAGAAGCCAAGAATATAAAATGGAGAGAAGACAGTGTCTTCAATAAACAGTACTGAGAAAACTAGACAGCCATATACAAAATAATAAAACTTGACCACTATCATATAGCATACAAAAAATTTAACTCAAAATTAAGGACTTGAATATAAGACTTGACACCACAAAACTCCTATACAAAAACATAGGCACTAAGCTCCCTGATACAAGCTTTGATGCTAACTTTGTTTAAAACCTAACATTAAGGGCGCCTGGGTGGGTCAGTGGTTAAGAATTTGACTTCGACTCAAGTCATGATCTTGTAGTTGGTTGAGTTTGGGTCCCACATCGGGCGGTGTGCTAACAGCGCGAAGCCTCCTTTGGATTCTTTGTCTCCCTCTCTCTGCCTCTTCCCTGCTGACACTCTGTCTCTCTGTCTCAAAAATAAACATTTAAAGAATCAAAAAAACAAAACAAAACAAACAAACAAAAACACCCAACACCAAAAGCCAAAATCAACAGCAGCAAAAATAGATAACTGGGACTGCACCATACCAAAGAGCTTCTGCACAGCAAAGTAAATCATCAACAACAACAAAAAGTAATCTACTAAATGGGAGAAAATATTTGCAAATCATGTAAATGATAAGGTGCTAGTAAATTAAAAAAAACTCGTCATACAACTGAATAGCAACAAAAAAAAAACAAACAACCAAAATCATGGCAGATGATCTGAATAGACATTTTTCCAAAGAATACATATAGATGGCCAGCAGTTACATGAAAAGATGTTCAACATGATTAATCATAAGGAAATACAAATCAAAACTACAATGAGAGATCACCTCACACCTGTTAGAATGCCTATTATCAAAAGGACAAGAAGTTAAGTGCTGGCAAGGATGTAGAGAAAAAGAAAACTTCATGCAGTGTTAGTGGGAATGTAAACTGGTGAAGCCACTATGGAAAACAGTATGGAGGTTCTTCAAAAAATTAAAAATAGAACTACCACATGATCCAGAAATTCCACTTCTGAGTATTTATCCAAAACAAACAAGAACACTAACTCAAAAAGATGTATCCCCATGTTCCCTGCAGCATTATTTGCAAAAGCCAAGATATAGAAACAACCTAAATGTTGATCAATGAATGAGTGAATGAACAAGAAATTGTATATATATACATGTATACAAATATATATACAGTTGATCCCTGAACAATACCAGGGTTGGGGGCATTGACCCCTTGCACAGTTAGTTGCAAATCTGCATCTAACTTTTCACTCCCCAAAACCTCATCTAGTAATGGGGCATCTGGGTGGCTCAGTAGATTAAGTATCCAACTCTTGATTTCCGCTCAGGTCATAATCTCACAGTCGTGAGAATGAGACCCACTCTGCAATGTGTGTGGAGCCTGCTTAAGATTCTCTCTCTCCCTCTGCTCCTCCCCTGCTTGCACACACAGGCACTTAGTCAATTAACACATATTTTGTATGTTATATACTGTATTCTTACAATAAAGTAAGCTAGAGAAAATAAAATGTTATTAAGAAAATCATAAGGAAAATACATTTACAGTACTATACTGTAAAAAATCCACATAAATGAACCTGTGCACTTCAAACCTACCTTGTTCAAGGGTCAATTATATAACGTCATATTACTCAGCTATAATAAAGAATGAAATCAGGCGATTTGCAACAGCAAGATGGACCTCAAGACATTATGTTAAGTGAAATAAAAATAAGTCAGAAAGAGAAAAAGAAATACCATATGAGATCTCTCTTTTGTGTGGAATCCAAAAACAAACAAACAAACAAACAAACAAAAGAAACAAACAAGCTCACAGACACAGAGAATTGTTTGGTAATTGCCAGGGGTGAGGGTGGTGGGCCTGGAGAAATGGGTAAACTATTTTCTTTTTTTTAAGTTTAAATATATTGTTTTTTAAAAACCTATGGGGAAACCTTCTACTCCCTATATTTATACCATTAACAGCTTACACCTATCATTTGAGCTGTCTGGTAAAGAAGAACAAAATATCAGACACTTTAATTACAAAATCATATAATGAAGTGCAGACAGCTTTAATTAAAAACATAATTATTTTGTGAAGAGTCACACATTATGAATTGAAAGATCTATTTCCAAACAAGGCCAAAGGAGGGAAAAAAACTCAAAATTTTTAGTATTATTCAGATATCCTTCCTCCTACCTCAGTTTCCCCTCCCTCTTCTTACAACGGATGTATGCATATACTCATTCATTCGGTACCTATCTATTAATAACCAAGAAGGTAATAAGAACCATGCAACACATGGTGAAGAAGAAAAATGCAGGATCTGCTTTTGTGAGGTTAGTACAGGAAGCTGACTAAATAATTAGCAAAATTATAGCACTTAAATATGATTCTCATAAATGTACTACCTTTCTTTAAGGCAAGGTATAATGTAAAAAAAATATGAATATCTAATCCAGTCTGTGGGTCAACTAGGTGACTCAGAAAGTCCAAGTGTTAGCCAAGCAGAAAGAATGTCAAAAAGATCAGTATGTGTCAAGATCCTAAGTTGGAGATACATCATTACAACAGCAAAAAATATACAGATGAAAACACAAACGTAACTGTTATATATATTTAATTTTCATTTTTAGCCATGAGCAAAAGACTCCTGGAGGAACTCAAATTTTATAAATATAGCCCCTGATTTTGAGTAAGAAATAAATGTTAATACTAAAATCTTTCTGCAGGTACAATCCAAATGAGCTTGCTTTTTAAAGCACCCACATTTGATTTCTCAATGCTTAGCCCTGACCTCAAAGCCCAGGTCACTCCTCATTTGGATTACTGGCTGAAGACCCCATGTTTATTTAGCTAAGCAGTAGCTAAATAATTCTTTTAGCTCTCCAAGAAGGATTCTCTAATAACAGATATGACAATGTAGTTTTTCCTTCAGGCTTATATCTCCCTCACAGCATGCAGCTACATTGCAGTCTGTCTGGCAGTCTCAAAGAGCAAAGTGCTGGTGGCTAACAGTGGCCCAAAACCTTATGATTTGAAGCTGGAAAGTGGCACACTAGATACACATTCTTCTGTGTTGCAACAGTTAACACAAAACAGATTCCCATTTTATTAAATTAAGCTCTTTCATGATCTCTACATAAATCTTTATGATGATAACACACACAACCCACACTACAAACAAGCTTTAAGTCTGAACTCCAGAATAATTCACAAAGATGTTTTCCCACTTTATCTTTTTGATAGGAACATTAGAGATGATCACAGTCAATTTCTCTTTCCAACATGAATTCTGCTTCATACAATTGGTAACCACATTTCTACCATGATTGTATCATGGTGTAAATGGTCCACTGGGTGTAAGCTCTTCCTGTTTTTTTTACCTCTATTAAAATACTGATATTAGGTGTCTGTATTATTATTTTCACTCCTTTAAATAAAAAGTAGTCATTACTAATAGGATTAGTAATAGAATAAAAAATCAATTATCTTCTCAATTTTAAAATACTAAGCAGAAAGATGTTATTGAGAGTAAATACATTATTGTTAAGACATGCTCTCATAATCCTCAGCAGTACCACTGGGAACACAAAAACATCACAGAAAAGTGTTCATTCATTTAATCCATCAACAATGCCTTCTTTTGAGAGAAATAATACATATGACAAAGAATCATAAATAAAGCAGTCTTTAAAAAAAAAACAAACCCACACCAGAGTATAGTCTTACACAATTCTTAAAACACAATTCACTCATTTGTTGTGAGCTTCAAAGTTTCACACCTGCTGGACATAAACTTCTGAAATTAGAAAGACTCAAACTTAATGCCTTTTTATTTACTACCATAATGGAAATTTACTGAGGAACTACATTAAAATAAGACATATAATTTCAGATAAATCTGATTTTTCTGGAATTAACTGAGTTTGCAGGCTGGTATCTATTTTTGCTCTAGTTTTTAGGATTAAGTCAAATGGAACCCGAAACTGGCAATGAGTGGCAAGTTGGTTTCTCCTTCATTAGGTCAAATGTACATCTGGTAAGCTATCAGTCCAGACATGTTCTGGTTTTCAGTGTGCTGGCCAAAGCAGGCCTGAAATAATTCAACTTGCTGCATTAATGATGTTCAAGTTGCAAAAATAAAACATTTCCCCAGACTCTACTTGGAAAACAGCTTGTACTCATCTTCATAAAAATGTCCTCTTACATATTCATCAATTCAATAACAGTTCCATAAGAATTCAATTACTGGCAATAGAACTGTCATTCCCATTTTTACCTAAAAAGCACATAATACATTTACTTTAAAGATTCTAAGCATAATTTCCTAGATAGTTGGTTACATAGAAATTATGTTTTCACTGCTTGATGGACAAATCTGTAAGCCTAGAAAAAGATAGACAAGTAAGTATAATGCTAAGACTTTTAAAAAAAATAACTAGGCTCCATTTCTGAGGTCGATTTATAACACAACCTTAATTAAATCATATTTATAGGTTACTATGACTTAATGGAAATCTTAAGAAAAATCAGCTAAAGTTTAACAAAACATTTTACTCTGAAATCCTATACAGTAAAACAAGACCATGATTATACAGTTATGTCATTTGAGATAACAAAATGCTGAAACAAAGAAAAAATTATTTTAATATATATGTTGATGTTATCTACATTTCAAATATAAACAGTATCGGGCACCTGGGTGGCTTAGTCACTTACGGGTCTGAATTTGGCTCAGGTCATGATCTCACAGTTCGTGAGTTCAAGCTCCACGCTGGGCTCTGTGCTGACAGCTCAGAGCCTGGAGCCTGCTTCAGGTTCGTTCGTTCTCTCTCCCTCTCTCCCTCTCTCCCTCTCTCTCTCTCTCTCTCTCTCCCCACCTCCTCTGCCCCTCCCTCACTCGCAATCTGTCTCTCTCCTAAAAATAAATAAACATTTAAAAAAAACATAAATAATATCTTTAGAGTAATGCTAGTAGTTAGGGATATATCATATTGATAAGGTTTTTTAAGTTGTATAAATATAGAATTAACATTAAAGATACACTACAGACTATAACACAGACAAGAAACCTGATTTGATCCAAGCATAATTTAACTAGTCCATATTGAGGAAAGCCAGGCACAGTGCCAGGCACAGTGGTAGGTCCTGGAATTCAAAGACAAATATATAAAATGCAGTACATCCTTAGGATAAACTTACACGCCATGGCTGAAATTGAGAAAGATTTCACTGAAGAAAGTCACAGTGGCTTCAGCCTTAGAAGATGTATGGGAATTTCCAGGTATACAGAGCAGAAAAGCACAAGGAAATGTTGCTATAAAAGCCTTAACAATACATAAGAAACATGTATCAGAGGGAGAAAAAAGCTACAAAGACCTGGAGACATGTAAGTTAGTCAAAAAATAATGTGACCCAGTCAAGATTCTGTGTAGAATGAGAAGGTAGATAACAATTTCTTACAAACAATGCATACTTCTAGAGGTTTTTCTGACCTTTTCAAATGCTCCCACTATTGGAGTATAATCTTTCTTGAGGGCAATTTGTCTGTAATTATCAAAAACCTTAAAATTACATAAACTCTTGGCATCAGTTATTAGACCTCTAAGTCCTCACTCTTAACAAGTAAGAGTACAGGATGTTTAGAGCAGCAGTGAGTTTAACAGTAAATGATTATGGTATAAAGATTAAAAAATTATAATACATTCATGAAATTAAACACTGTTCAGTGATGAAAAGGATCATGAAATTAGATCTCTTTCTACTTCAATAAAAACATGATCTATATACTCAAATTTGAGTCCATGGAATATGAAGTGAAAAAGTAGGAAACGACATATCACTAAAGAAAATACACAGGTGGCAAAACACAAGTGAAAGATGCTCAATCCAGTTATAAGATAAATAGGTTCTAGGATCTAAATACACCGTAATGACTATAGTTAACAATACAATATTATATACTTGAAAGATGCTAAGAAAATAGATCTTAAATGTTTTGACCACACATACACAAAAATAATTATGTGGAGCGATGTTAACTAACTTTATTGATCCTTTCACAATATATACATGTATACCTTAATATATATTGCAAACCTTATACAATGGCATATGTCAATTATTTCTTAGTAAAACTGGAAAAAATTTTTAACTAAAAAGAAAAAGAAAAGAGATGCTCAACATCATCAGACATTAGAGAAATTAAAAGCAAAAGGTGGTTTTCTACAACTGGATATCCACATGCAAAAGAATGAAATTGGACCTCTTCCTTACACCATGTCCAAAAATTAACTTAAATGAATCAATATTAGCTATAACTATAAAGCTCTTACAAGAAAATGTAGGAGTAAATCTTCAAGACTTTGAGTTTGGCAAAACCTTTTTAGATATGACACCTAATGCACAAGCAACAAAGGAAAAGAAAAAAGAACTGAATTTCATCAAATTTAAAAACTTTCGTGCTTCAAAGAATAAGTGAAAAGACAACACACAGAATGGGAGAAAATATTTGCAAATCATATATGTGATAAGGGACTTGTGTCCAGAATACATGTTTTTAAAAAACAAATCTTATTAGGAATAAAAAGACAAATATCCCACTTTTAAAATGAATAAAAGGATCTAAATAGACATTTCTCCAAAGACATACAAATATCCAATAAGCACGTAAAATGATGCTCTATATCAGGAGCCATCAGGAAAATGCAAACCAAAACAATGATACCACTTCATATCCACTAAGACAACCAAAGAAAATAACAAGTGTTGGCAAGAATGTGGAGAGTGGAACCCTCATAACACTGCTGATGGGAATTAAAATGATACAGCCACTTAGTCCCACAGTTCCTCAAATGTTTAACAAAAAATTACCATATGACCCAGTAATTATTCTATTCAAAGGTATTTACCCAAAGCAATGAAAACATACTTACATACAACAACTTGTACATGAATGTTCATAGCAACAGGATTCACAATACCCAAATTGTAGAAAGAACCTAAATGTCCATCAACTAATAAATGGATAAATGACATGTAATATATCCATATAACAGAATATTATTCTGCAATAAAATGGAATGAAGTACAGATATCTGCTGCAACATGGATGAAACTCAAAAATGTTGCCAGACACAAAAGGAGACATATTGTATGATTTCATTCATATGAAATATTCCAAACAGGTAAAATATGAAATATTCGTAACAGGTAAATGCAAGAGACAGAAGGCAGACTGTAAGTTGCCAAGGGCTGGAGGCAAAGGGCAATGGGGAGGTTTCCTCTGGGTGTTATGAAATGTTTTGAAAGGAGATGGTAGTTACACAATGCTGTGAATGTACTAAAATGCCACTGAACTGTTCACTTTAAAATGGTTAATTTTGTTGTGTAAATTTCATTTCAATAAAAGAAAGAACTGAACAGTGAAAACCCTAAGGACCTTGCTTTTATTAAAAGGTACTCTGCATACCTATATAAAATGGCTAAAATTAAAAATACTGACCACACCAAGTGTTGATGAAGGTGTGTAGGAACTGTTCTAAATGAAATGTAAAGTTTTCCAACTGCTTTGGAAAACTGTTTGGCAATATCTTAAAAGGTTAAATACCTACTTCTGTGTAATTCAACAATTTCACTCCTAGGTATTTAACCCAGAGAAATGACCGCACATGTCCCTACAAAGACTTGTGCATGAATTCACTGAAGCTTTGTTTATTAACAGCCAAAAATGTCAAATGTCCATTAATGAATGAATAAATTTTGCCATATCTATACAAAGGAATACTACTCAGTAATAAAAGGGAATGGAGTGGGGCACCTGGATGGTTCAGTCGGTTAAGTGTCCTACTTCAGCTCAGGTCATGATCAAGTGGGTTCAGGAGTTCAAGCCCCGTATCGGGATCTCATGCCGTCAGAACAGAGCCCGCTTTGGATTTCTCTTAGCCCCTCCTCTGCTTGTGTGCACATGTGTGTATTCTATCTCCCTCCCTCCCTCTCTCTCTCTCTCTCAAAAATAAACATTAAAAAAAGGGAAGGGACTACTGTTAGCTACAACATGCATGAATCCCGAAATAATTAGAGTGAAAAAATTCAGACCAAAAAAAACCCACAAAAAACTGAGTACATGTTTTTATGGTTCGTTCCATTTACATGTTACATGGTTCCAAAATGATATCTATAGTGTCAGAAAGCAGAACAATGGCTGCCTGGGATGAAAAAAGGAAGAAAAGTAGGAGGAAGGGGTTACAAAAAGCTACCAGGAAATCGTGAGGGGTGATGGATATGTCTGACCTCCTGATGTGGTGATAGTTTTCTATAGATAAACAGATATCTATATATAGATATACCTAAAGTTATCAAAGTGTACATTTCAAATATGAGGAGTATACTTACGTCAATTATACATCAGTGAAGCTAAATATTTAGGCTATAAAACATATATAATGATTCCATTTCTGTATTTTAAAAATAAACATTTATACATACAGAAAATATTTTTTTTAGTAGTATATACTTCCTACTGGGATTCTAAGATTCTTTTCCTTTGTATTTTCATCACGGAAACTGAAAAATGTATTTGAATACTGTTTGTAATTCATCAAAAATAAATAAAACTTGTGCTAGGTAAGAAAGAAAATTCACACAAAAAAATCACTTAATTCCAACACACTATAATACAATAGAATCTATAGTGTCTTTCTAGCTAGAAAATATATACAGAAGATTTGCTTCATAAATTTGATTTGTCTCTATGATCTCTTAATCAATGTAAAATGGGAAAAAGCAATTCTTAAATCTAAGAAACTTCTAGAATTAGTTCAGAATCTTAGCTGAAAAAAAGTATATCAATATTAACAATTATGTAATTATTTTAAAAGGACCATTTTTAAAAGTAAATTGAAGATGTCTATCTTATTATAAAAATGATATTCCTTCCTTTATCTGATTCTAGCACAAGAAAGCTCTAACTTAAAAAAGATGGAGATGATAAAATGGACAATACATCTTACCGATGCCATGAAAAAATAAGACACAGTTTACACATTTCATTTGTAAAGGTTATGAACCTTAGTTGTCACTGAAAACTACCGAAAACATAAAGAACAAGCAATATAACATGCAAGTGATGTATTCTGCAAGTTAGCCAGACACTGAAGATACATTCCAAGGAGACCATTCAATATTCAATTTGTTCTCCATCCAAAAAAAAAAAGGAAATTGTTCCAAGATTTAAATATGGGCTAGCCAGTGGTAAAAGTTTCCATAATATGATAATATTAACTCTAAAATACCAGTTAGGGTGCCTGGGTGGCTCAGTTGGTTAAGCATCTGACTTTGACTCAGGTCATGATCTCACTTTTCGTGGGTTTGAGCCCCGCGCATCAAGTTCTGTGTGGACAGCTAAGGCCCTGGAGCCTGCTTTGGATTCTGTGTCTCCCTCTCTCTCTGACCCTCCCCTGCTTGTGCTCTATCTCTCTCTCTCTCTCTGTCTCTCTCGCTCTCAAAAATAAGCATTCAAAAACTTAAAAAAATAAAATAATAAAATAAAATAAAATAAAATAAAATGCCAGATAAAAGTAATCAATGTCAGAGTTCGGAAGTTATGCAAGGAAACTTATTTAATCAAATGCCTGTTCAAGAGCTAGGCGAGGGTAAAGTGCCTTGTCTCAAGTGCAAATTCTAGATGCTGGTTAAATCAATCCTGTCAACAGCCAGAATCAATTTCTGGCTTTTGTTCTGAATAAGGTGATATCATTGAATTTTTTCCACAATGAGAAAGTGACCACACCCTTAAATCAATATATCAAGGATCTCTGTTAGTGAACACAAACAAGGTTCACACTAGCATATAAAAATTCCCACTGGGAATAGATAAATGGTGCTTTATAACAGAGATGAAGAATAAAAAACTTTTGAGAGATAAAGTTGTATAAAAAGCAATGGCATACAGTCACTTAATATTAGAGCAAAAAATTCATATTCACATATAGTACAAAAAGAATCAGTCATGGAACTGAAAGGCATATTAAGAACCCACTCCTATCTTCTTCTGGGTAGAACCCAAATTAATTTATTGAATTACTTAACACTGCAACATTGCTATTTATTAAAACAGTAGTCTAAAGAATCATTTACCTTCTTGAATCATGATTAGCTGACCAGCCACATTTTTTAAATCCTAAATTAGCTTCTCTCCTGGCACTTATCATTTGCACAATTATTAGAATCAATGGTTTATTTTAATATCATCCTACATAAATTATAAATATCATACTAAAGAGAAATTTTAGAAAGATAATAAGTGCAATACCCAATATAAATAAATTTGACCATCTACTCCTTTGAGTTATCTCACCAATTCCTCATCCACAGTTTTAAGGCAAGATGTGATCAAGAATTTTAAGTACTATGAATAAATAAATGAAGTATATGGCATTATAACTGTAGCTATATTACCTATAAATCTTCAAATAAACATTTTTTGTTGAGGTTAATTGACATTACATTGTATTACATCTTTTTAATTTGGAGAAAAACTGAATGGAAAGTATATTTGCAGGTGTCAATGTTTCAAAGATTTAAAATACAATCTAAAATCATTTGAGTATTATTTTACACAGAATCAAGTATGTAGAAATATATTCATAAAGAGTATAATATTTTAGTCACTGTTAAGAGATGTTTAAGTAATTTTCAAATTATTTATTAGTTTTAATTAAAATTTGCATATAACTCATCATAACAGTCTTTAATAAGATTATCCACACTTTACATTTGATTTTTTTGTTATTAACAGCCACATAAAAATGTGCATTGGTCAAAAAAATAAATAAGCATTCATTTTTTTTAATTCTCTGAATATAAAAATAATTATAAAGTCAATAACTTTGATACATAAATTACATACATTGATGATAAATGCCTATATATACTGACCTGGAAAAATAACCACTTATTAAGAAGAAAAGTTCAGAACAACATGCATTTGTGGGGGACACCAGTACGCCATAGCACAGAAATGGTGAGTAAAAAGCTGGAAAGATTACACCTTAGAAAGAGGCCAGACAAGGCTGAGGAAATTTTATTTTAAATTTTATAGACTTTTATATTTTGAATATTTTATAAGTATTAAACTTTAATATTTAAATAAAATATTTGTTTTAAAATGTTATCAGATGCTAGTCAATATTCTTGATATTCTACATCTCATTAATAAGGATTATATTATGACCAAACCAATAAAAGCAGTAAATTTTAACTACCTGATAGTCAAACTCTAGAATGACTTCCTCATTTATACATTTATCATTCATATGCAAATGTCTATATGAAATATGTGTAATATATATGCATATGCATTCATAGGAAGTGCATGTTGTATAACTTAAGATGATCAAATATTCCCAAACAGACTGTAAAGTTCTAGAACCAAGGACAGAGGGTCCAAGAATGACATGTGCCTGTCTGGTTCACAGCTACTAGGATAACTACTTGCTTCAATCCATTCTGTTCCCTCCTGACTAAAAAGAGCCCACATACTGAGCCTGAAGGACTGCCAAATTTTTTAGGGCCACTTGTATTTCATCAACAGAAGAAAACACACCTTTATGATCATTCCAAAAAGGGATGTCTTCTGTAAGGTTAGACTATCAATGGGTGGTATTCAAAGTAATTCTTCCTGCAAAATTCCTTCCATAAAAGGAGATGAGCTGTACTCACTGTTTACTTCACTTCCTTAGTACTCTTACTCCACCTTAACTCATGGAGAAATAATGCCTTTAAGGCAAATGTTTTATGGCATTGGCTTTAGTAAAGGGCAAAGCATTTTATGAGGACTAAAACAGCCCAGTAAAGGAAGTGGTGAGGGGAATGTAAAACATATGCTCAACTAGGAGGCCTCAAAAACATCTCCTAGCTAAACTTAAATGGACATTGCTGAAAACCTGACTCAAAAAGTAAAATGTGTAAGTGTTCTATTTTAAAGATGTATGGATTCAGGATCATAAAAAGTTTGTTTGCCTATGTATTTCACTTGGAAATGAAATGTTTGTACCAAATAAATAACAAGATTGTTTCTTGTAAGGCTGCTGATAGTAGGCCATTAATGGCAAAGATAGGACTTAGAAGTGACACCACATTTTTAAAAACTATTCAAAGATAAAAGCAAGTTATTTTAAGAATAGCATCACTTCTTTTCTATTTTAAAAATTATATTTCCAGTCCTTAAAGGGCAGAATAAACATCTCTTCCTCTAATGCAGGGGGATTTTTCCATTTCTAAAGGATTTTGGGAAGGGATGCCTAAAAAATCAACATCTATGAAAGGAAAAGAAAGTTTTCCCCAATAAAATGAAGGTAATAGGAATTTCTGAAAAACCTGAATGAATGAAATCTCACAAGTCAGATAAGCACCGTTAAAGCAAAAACAGTTCCCTATTTGCAGGTAAAAAAAAAAATGTTTAAGAATAATGTCAATTACTCCAAGACAAAGTACTATATTTTTATCAAACATTAAACAATCTAAAAGTTGATTTCACACACAGAACCACCACTCAGCAAGCTAAAATGTATCCGCATCAACAACAAATGCCTATAATGAAGGATGCACTCACCAAAATGAACCGGTTAATTCAGCAACTGGATGGACTTGTGTAGAAGGTTGTAAGGCTAGGAAGCCTAGGAAGGCTCAAAAATTTCTCAAGTATTTGTGTCCTTGAATCATTTATGTTGCTTGTTAAAAACACAGATTTCCAGCTTCAACCGTAGGGATTCTAACTCAGTAAGCCTTGAATGAGGCACACAGGAAGGTGGATTTTTATTAAGAGTTCCAGTTAATTCTGACACATGTAGGGCAAGAAATAGTGTTCCAGAGACTCCCCTACACCACATGAAGTTTCTTAGGGAAGCACATATAGTCCATTCGCAAAGTAACCAAAGGAAAGCCTGAATACTCCCACCCCACCATAGGAATGACTCCCATATTAGGCACAGTCAATAAAGCAATTGCTGAACATTTGCAGCATGGGTCCAGTAAACACAGGAGTCTCCATTCCTAATGAATATTTTAAGGGAGCACAGGTAGGCTAAAATCAGCAAGCAGAAACAGTGACTTTCTGGATATGTGCCAGGTGCCATATTTTATGGTGGCTGTATTTTTTAAGAAATGAATGGCCAGGCTGCAAGAGGTTAAGAAAGCTGCAAAAAATATGCAGAAACCAAATTGCAAGAATTACCTGGATCCGAAGTTTTCTTCAGCTTACTGTTCAGGAAGGGAACCACATGATTCTTGATGACATATTATATTCAAATTATATGAAATTATGCAGTATTCTCATAACCTCTCCATCCCAGCTAGTCAAGTTCTACAATGACTTGAGTTCACAGACAAAATGTCTATCTGGGAGATACTAACAGCTTTTAGTAACAAAGGCTCTGGTGTGAGATAAAATGTTTCTTATGCAGTGAAGTTAGGATTATCATCAGCTGCACATATCAGAAAATCCTTCTAGGGTGCTTTTAAAAAAAAAATAAATTATTTTCTTCATGTAAAGAGAAGGGCGAAGGTGGGCAACCCAAGGCAGCTCCACAACATCACTGCCCCAGGTTCTTTCATTCTTTCTCCCCAGCCACCCACATACATAATTTCACCTACTTTTTTTAATAGTCACAAATGTTAGAAAGTCCAAGCACTATGTTCAGGTTCCTGACAAGGAGAAGAAAGAACTCAATAGGGAATAGAAGCACCTGACTCAGGGAAACAGAAATAGAACTTAGCAAACATCCTCTTAAACTGCACTGCAATAACTCCACAAAGGCCAATCTCTTAGCTGGGCACAACGCCACCCTAAAGAAAACAGGGTACTTGTAGTAGGGGAAAAGTGGATGAAAAGGACTAGAGAAGCAAACTGCAATATATATCATCCAAAAATTTCTTATAAGAAAAGTCATCTCAGCATTTTTGTCCAGAGTGAGATTTTGGTCTAGAGAGCTTATCTAGACCTCTCTCATAGATATGTGAGGTCTAACATATCAATATATCCTCCTCACCAAAGACTTTTCTCTTATCTCCTAGAGCCTTAACACTATATGTAGGTATAGCGTGTTTATCTAGAGACCACATACAAAACCTTACCTAATTTTTCAAAAGCTAAATGATCCTTATCTAACAGTATCTTTATTACTTGGTTGTATTTCCAAATACAAAAAGACTATTTTAAGGAAAGAAATTTCAGTACTCGGCTAGGTACTTACAGATGATAACCTACAGTTGTGCTATGAGTGGTCGGAGCATAAGAAATAGAACAAATACCCTGGTGCCAGAACTTAGATGTACAGGATTCACCTCAGAGGTGAATCTAAGGGATCTCCAAGAAGCACAGTGACCCCCCAGTTCTGTCTTCCTGAGCTGAGGAGGATCTATGAGACCTCTTATTGATCCTTAGCCCAGATTCATAATCTACTGGCCTTTCACCACACAGATGTCACATAATTTATGTTTTTTAAGAGATGGAAAAGCCATTGGAGGTGATACTATTCTTTAAGCACATGGTGTATATACACTAGTTCCCTCACTTCAACCACATAATTTCCCAAATACGTGTGTGTGTGTATGTGTGTGTGTGTGTGTGTGTGTGTGTGTGGAGAGAGAGAGAGAGAGAGAGAGAGGGACAGAGGGAGGGAGGGAAGAGACCATGAAGTATGTGAACCAAATGCTTTTATTTATTGAGTACTTTATCACATCACTGATGACATAGCTCTAGCACAATAAATATAATATATAACAAAAGGGAGAGAGATTGTACTCAGAATCCCAGAGTACTAACATGACTAAATAGGAAAGCCTAGGAGAAATAAATTTGGAAACAAGCAAAGACAGATGAACAGGAGAGAAATACAATTTGTTTAGAGTCAGACAAAAGTAGAAATTTGTACTTTCTTCTGTTCTTCTCTCAAGTAACAGATGCCCATTAGGCAGGTATTCACTGTGACTCTGTTCTCCAAACATTAGCTTCTTTCCCCTTCTACTCCTTTCCTTCAATACACCTCCTTCTCTTCATAGTAGAAATACACCTGGTAGGGGAAAGTCTCCTCGCCCTCAGTTAAACTTCCTTTATCTAGTCATCTGACAAATCACATGAGGCTTCAACAAAGCCACTCATGACAACTTATTGTCCAACAGCCCCACATGGGCATAACCTCCCCATGCCTAGACAAATATTAGGAATATGAGTCTCGTCCTACACATAACATCATAAAATTATAACTGATTTCTCCCCAAAATGTTCACTCTTACATCCTCTAATAAAACATCCCCATGCTCTGCTGACAGTCACTTGTTTTTAATTCTATATCCCTCACATGACTATGATCTCTTCAAGGAAATGAAATACATCTTGTTCATTTTTGTATCTCAGAGACTGTGAAAATCACCAAACTAATGAAATGTACACTGAATTTCCCAATTATAGAAAAAGGAACTCTACATAAACTGAACTGTGTTAGAAAACATACATGAATGTCTTGTAGTTAATGTTTTATTACTTAGACTTCTACAAAAACTTTTTTAAATGCAATGAATACTTATTTCTAAGTATTATTTTGTTAATAAGATGGATAAAATAACATTAATATGAACTTGCAAAAATATTTTTTGTAATTGGGGGGAGCACAAGTGAGGGAAGGATAGAAAGAGGGGACAGAGGATTCAAAGTGAGCTCTGTGCTGACAGCAGAGAGCCTGATGTAGGGCTCGAACTCATGAATCACAAGATCAGGAGCCAAAGTCCCTTATTTTGTAATTTTTTTTAAATTTTATATTGCTTTCACTTACACATTATCTAATTTCATTCTCAAGAAAAGTTCTGTAGCAACTCATCCAAATTTACAATAAGAATGATTGTTGCTTAGTAATTTGAAATAAACTACCCAAGTGTACACAACATAGATAATAAACAGAACTAGATCCAGAACATGTGATTTCCAATACAGTGCCTTTTTCACTGTGGTATAAGACACATTTCTACATGGTTTGCAGTATCTTCTCTGACTAGTTATGTATCTCTGGGCAAGTTACACTGTTTCTCTGGGCTTCCCTCAGCTTCCTACTTTGTGAAATAAGGATGATAACTCTTTGTAGAGTAACAGGAGATACAATGAAGAATGTATGTGAAAGAGCCTTTTAAATTAGTCACAGGATTATATAAGGATAATCCTTATATATAAAACCTAATTAGGGGCACCTGGGTAGCTCAGTTGGTTCAGAGTCTAACTTCAGCTCAGGTCATAATCTCATGGTTCATGGGTTCAGGCCCCACGTTGGGCTCTGTGCTGAGGGCTCAGAGCCTGGAGACTGTTTCAGATTCTGTGTCTCCCTCTCTTTCTCTGCCCCTACCCCACTCATGCTCTCATCTCTCTCTCTCTCTCTCTCTCTCGCACTCTCTCGCTCTCTCGCTCTCTTTCTCTCTCTCTCAGAAAGAAACATTAAAAAATTTTTTCTAACCTAATTAAATATATTGATCCACACTGAATAAATTAATGACTTCTATTTTCCCCAAAATTCTCCTATTCAGATTATTTTAATGAAATGCCTTCTCCACAAATTTTTAGAAACTAAAAAAAGTATCACTGTGCTTTCTTCTTAATTTATACTCTTCAAACTTAATTTTCCCTAAAAGTTAAATCTTATTCAACAAAAAGAAAAATGTTTTCAGTCATCACTTAGCTCCATTTATCAACAAGAAACGAAGGATTTCAGGACAACCCAGAAGCAGTTTCCTAGTGTATTTTTCCTTCCTCTGTAAAATGACATGTCACACGTAATGGAATTTGAGCCTGAAAGATAGAAATGCTGAGATGGCTAGACCATCATCTCAGATTGGTAACACACCTCACTAGCAGCGTGCTAGTAAAACCGTACTTCGCACAGAATGTACCTTGTTTTGGGAGACACGCAGATAATATATCTAAGGTTTCAAATTAGTCCCTCTTGGGGTCACTGATTAGATTTCAACACAGGAGGTGAGTAGAGGGACTAAGGCAAAGATAAATCAATATTAAAGCAGTGTTTCCTAATGTGGTACTCAAATTGAATTTAATTTGTTTTTAATGTTTATTTATTTTTGAGAGAGACAGAGTGCAAATGGGGGAGGGGCAGAGAGAGAGGGAGACACAGAATCCAAAGCAGGCTCCAGGCTCCAGGCTCCAATCTCCCGAGTTGTCAGCACAGAGCCCGATGTGGGGCTCAAACTCATGAACTGGGAGATCCATGACCTGAGATGAAGTCAGACACCTCACCGACTGAGCCACCCAGGCATCCACTCAAGATGATTTTAGGTACACAGATGAAGAGTTTTTATCCTAATATATATTCAACTTAACAGGTATTTTAAAATATAATGAAGACATCGAAACCATTATTCCATAAATGTGAATCACTAGAATAATAAAGCATGAATTTTGTTAAAACAGGGCAAGAGTCATGAAAATAGTAAGCAAATAATAAATTGAAAATATGACAAAAATCATGAACGTAGTAAACAAAAGACAAATCTGAAAAGCACTTATATTGACCCAGTACTATTTTTCTATAATAAAGTTATTCCTCAGAAAAATGTTTTATATAATACAAACGGCCCACTTACTTTAACAAAATATTATAAGAAAAAACAAACTATCAAAGAAGTTATAGATTAAAATGGATTTAAGAAATTTATTAACCAATCCTAAGCCTAAAAAATGGACCTTATCTGGATCCTGATTCAAACAGATTGTTAAAAAAAAAATTATTCTTATAACACAAATACAGTAAAACTTTGGTTTGTGAGCATAATTCATTCCAGAAACATGCTTGCAATCCAAGGCACTGGTAAATCAAAGCAAATTTCAAGAACCATTGGCTCAGTTGTGATCATGTGACATCCAGCATCATGTACTACTAGTATTGCAAGACATCGCTAGTTTATCAAGTTAAAATTTATTAGAAATTTTGCTCATCTTACTCACAGACCAAGTTACTCACAATCAAAGGTTTTACTGTATATGCTTATGGATGACAACCAGGAAAATGAGAACTTTAAATAAATAGTTGATACTGGAAAATTGTTGTCAACTTTTCAGGAGTGATAAAGCTACTATAATTATGTTTTTAAAGAGAATTTGTACTGGGGTGCCTGGCTGGCTCAGTCAGCTAAGCATGTATAACTCTTGTTCTCGGGATCATGGGTTCAAGCCCTATGTTGGGTGTAGCTATTACTTAAAAACATAAAACTCTTTAAAATAAAAAAAAAGAGGAGCATCTGGGTGGCTCAGTTGGTTAAGTGTACGACTTAGGCTCAGGTCATGATCTCACGGTCAGTGAGTTCGAACCTCGCGTCGGGCTCTGTGCTGACAGCTCAGAGCCTGGAGCCTGCTTTGGATTCTGTCTCCCTCTCTCTCTGCCCCTCCCCGCCTCACCCTCTGTTCTCTCTGTCTCTTGAAAATGAATAAATGTTAAAAAAAATAAAATTAAAAAAAAGAATTCTTACTCTTAGAGATACATACTGGAATATCTGGATGAAATAACATGCTAGCTAGAATTTGCTTCAAAAGAATGCCAGAAGTGAAGGTAGAAGTCAATGAAAATACAGATAAAATGAAATTAATTTACATACTTAGTTGAACCTCAGTGATGGATATACTGGGCTTATTATATTACTCTGCATGTATAATGTTGAAATTTTCTATTATTAAAAAGTTTAAATTTGTATTAATGCTTTAAATTATTACCAGTTACACCAAAATTTAAAATTGTGACTAGAGAGTAACTGAAAACCAATCTCATACTTCAAAACTAAAAATGAAGGGCTAGTTTTTCAGAATCTTTTCTGAAAAATAATGCATTTTAAATTCATCTCTCAGGGCGCCTGGGTGGCTCAGTCAGTTAAGTGTCTGACTTCGGCTCAGGTCATGATCTCATGGCTCATGGGTTCGAGCCCCACATTTTGGGCTCTGTGCTGACAGCTCGGAGCTTGGACCCTGCTTCAGGTTCTGTGTCTCCCTCTCTCTCTGCCCCTTCCCTGCTTACTCTCTCTCGCTCTCTCTCAAAAATAAATAATAAACATTAAAAAAAATTTAATTCATCTCTCCTCAACCACCTTCCCTTACAATCTACTTTTTTAAAAAAAATGCTAAATTAACTATTCTGTTACTCTACAAATGTCTTAATAATATACATTTCAGAAACAAAATAAAAAGAGATGCCCTCTCCACTTATTTTCAGAGTTTCGACACCTTCAAGTCAGTAAACATCAAGAGAAAAGCTAAGGAGTTAATTGTTAAGTAATCAACCTTTCCTTTCTTTTGATATTCTGACTTTTACTTCTCTACTAAATTTAGACAATGTTCCACACCACAATTAGATTAATATAATTACAGCAATTGATTTTAAAAGGCCAAGTTCAAAACACATTAGACACTCATTACTCAACACAGTCACTCTACTTTCCCATAATTAAAGTAAAAAATAAAAGTCCTGACAGTCGTTTGTGGACCTGCACATAAAAAGCAATTAACCAAGATGCCGTGTATCCATATTAAACTTATAAGCTATTTGTTAGTTAATATCAAACGGTCTTAAAATTAACCTAAATCACAATATGACATCCGAGACTTTTTAATTAAAAAAAAAAAAAAGAGGTGAGAGGCACCGATTGACTCAATCAGTAGAGCACATGACACTTGATCTCAGGGCTCAAAGTTCGAATCCCACGTTAGATACAGAGATTACTTAAACATAAAATCTTAAGTAAATAAATAAATAAGTGAATAAATGGAGGTGAAATATCTTTGGGCAGCCACTTCACACGTTTAAAAACAAAAGTACACAGGTGCCTGGGTGGCTCAGTCGGATAAATACCCAACTTGGTTTTGGCTGGGGTCATGATCTTGCAGCTTCATAGGTTTGAGCCTCAAATTGGGCTCAGCGCTGGCAATGCAGAGCCTACTTGGGATTCTCTTTCTCTCTCTCTCTCTCTCTCTCTCTCTCTCTCTCTCTCTCTCTCTCAATCTCTCTGCCCCAGTCTCTCTCAAAATAAATAAATAAAGTTAAGGAAACAAACAGAAGTATATTTTAGTCAATAAATTAAGGAATTAGCAAGGACGACACTCCAAATAAAGTTTATAATATTACTATAGGTCAATATCTACCAAATTTAAAGAAATCCAGCATAGACAAGGCAATTTAGAGAAAAGATCAAGATTCTCAAAGCATAGATAATCTTTATTTAAAAAGAAATAAACTATCTTAACGGGCATCAAAATAATACATTACCCCACACCAAAAATAATTCCAGGTAGATTACAGAGTTTAAAAATGTTGAAAACGAGAAAGAGCAAATGACAGGACAGAATATTTATCAAATATCTCAAGGGAACTGAATTTCTAATCTTTGAAGACATTAAAAATACATAAATAAAAGATATTAACTAATGAAAATGATAAACTCTTGTCAAAAATATATAAATAATAAAAACAAAGAGAAACTGGCAGAAATACATGCAGCAAATGGAGTAACAGTTTCATACTACTAAACATAAAGGATTCCTGAAAACTGAAACAATGTACATCATAATTATTCCCATCTTATACAAGTTTCCTGAGCCATGGAAGGAGTGTCTTAGAATTTGAAAGCACGAATATTACCAGTTTCCAAGGGGGGAAAAATCAGTATTTTTGTATTATCTATACTGGTCACATTTGTCTCTTTGCTCTCAGATCAATACCCTACCATTCCCTGCTTTTCTATGCCAAGGAACTACATTCTCCAGGCTCCCTTGCTCTGGCTTTGGGGCAGGTCCCTCCAATAACAGAGGCAACAGCTAAGCCCTGGGGGACCTGAGAGAAGCCTTGATATTTCTCCTCTTTCTACATCTTTTCTGTGGTAATACTTACAGTGAGTCAGCCCCTGGCTTCATTGTCCCACTCTGGACCATGACCTCTCTGTGGTTTTAGCTCCTGCCACACAGCACCCATGCCCCAGCTCTGGTAACACTACATCTTCCCATTGTCTCTCTTGGTCCTAAAGATGGCAATGGTTTCCTACTATTACTCATTTCTAGACTACCCTGCCATACCCTGTTGAGTTTCTTTTCTCAACTAAAATGTATTTACGAATTTCTTGTATTAAAATTTCCTGTTTAAAACACCTAAAGTGTTTTCATTTTCCTAACTGGCCCTGATTCATTTAGTTCCTCAAAGCAAGGAGTGAATGAGATATTTCAATAGAAGAGGTTGGTAATTCAAAGCAATGTTTACTGAACCTCACTGGGTGGGTGGGGCAGGGAGGGTGGAAGAGGGAACAAAACACAAAAAATTAAGATATGTGAATTACCCATGATCCAGAATCATTTAACACTAATGTATATGCTCTATGGTCCACATTTATCTAAAAGGTAATCATGATAAGTAAAAGTAGTACCTTAAAAAGTATGTATAAATAAATACATAAATACATTAGTAAATAAAAAATTTTTAAAGACTTTGATAAAAAAACATGGCTGATCTAGTAATCTATTATTAAATGAGCTTTAGTTCTAGCCTCCTCTGAAAATCCTAACTTTTCCCTTCTTCTCCCTCTTCCTATTAGCATTTTCTCCAGAAACAAGAAAAATTCAAAAGTTGCTGAAAGGCAATGGAAAGTTTTATTCAGAGCTTAAAAATTCGTTTCTTATAAGTTTTGCCAGAATACTTCTGCCAAGATCAAAAATTCTGAATCAAAGCAAAGACAAATATCATAAAATGATGACAATATGAGTGAGAACGAATAAAAAGGTTGAGAAAAATATCATGATAGGATAGAATAATTTATCTGTAAATTACTCATATCTCAACATAAGATGGAATAATTTAAGAAAGGTTTAGCTTCTCATCATAGTTTGCCTTGAAAACATCCAATATACAAAGATCCTCCCACCACATCCCATCAAGCTCCCTTAAAGGGCCATTCTGACTAACGAATAATGGGAAAGAAATTGACTAAAAAAATGTAAAAAAAAAAAAAAAGCATACTAGAATAGTGGTTTGGGTGTGTTTTAAAAAATGAAAGACACCACTGTCTCTAGAAATCACTGATATTATAAATTTCAACCACCTGCCTAAAGTTCTTGCTCATGGCCTAACACTTCCACACCAGACTTGAGTTCACTGTGACCTAGTATAGCTGTAATACTACACTAAACCATATTCTACTGGATACAGTAACCTTCTTTAATTTCTTATTTGCCTGACTGGCTATCAAAAGTGAAATATTGTATACTTAACCACAAAAATGAAGCCATAACAAAATAGATTTATTTGATTAAATAAATCTGGCCTAGATATTAAATACAACTTTAAGAATGACCTAACAATTTAAAAGACCTAAAATAACTTTTCATTTATTTTAAGGAGGTTCATAAAACTATACTAAAGTAAAATTTTACAAATATATGTAACCATAAGCCAAATTTTCTTAAGCTTTGTTTCACTACATTTCATCTGTTCCTGGACACCTTTTATCTTTTTATGTTTATTTTTTTGAGAGACAGAGACAGAGCATGAGTGGGGGAAGGGCAGAAAGAGAGGAAGACACACAAATCAAAGCAGCCTCGAGGCTCTGATCTGTCAGCACAAAGCCAGACAGAGGGCTTGAACCCATGAACTTTGAGATCATGACCTGAGCCAAAGTCAGATGCTTAACCGACTGAGCCACCCAGGCGCCCCTCAAGGTCACTTATAAAAACCACTTTAAAATGAAAAACTAAAAGTCATAGTTTCACTCTCTTCCCTCAAATTTCAACTAAAAAAACTATAAACATGAAAAAGTCAAAAAGGCCACTTACAAAAAAGGAAGTGCCTCTCAAACAATACAGGTCACTTTTAATGCTTTAAGAATGCTTACACACCGAAATCAAGAAAATGTTCAGTAAGGTTACAAAGTGCATATCCAGGCTAAACTACATGCCAAAATTCACTTTACTTGTACTAAGAAAAAGCGGGAAGAGAGGTTTGGGCTACCTGCAACAGTGACATTCTTACCCACCCAAGGTAAAGCATTCAAAATATTGGAATTGCAAATAACATCCATTCAGAAATAATGTGTTAGAAAACTATAAAGGAAACAAGGTAGCTAATTCCAGATGGTCAGAAGTAAAACACAACACTGGCCTCCTCAGATATATATATATATGCTATGTAGGCATGTTGACCACCAGTATGTGAAAAATCAGGCTTTAGAATGTTAACCATTTCATACGACATTGTCAAGTGCATCCATACTTCATACCAAGAAATATGTAGGCATATTTATGATATGTTTATTTTGGCCTAGATATTAAATACAACTTTAAGAATGACCTAACAGTTTAAAAGACCTAGGAGCAATATATATCAAATTTTTGTGGAATGTATGTGTGTTTAAAGAGAAGGCAGATTATAATGCCATAGAATTACTGAAGTAGGAGGTAGTTTGCCAATTCTGACAAACTTTCTACTGTCCTTAAATACAGAGGATATTCCCCAGTAAATCTTTCAATTTAGTTAAGAAATCACATTACCATAACTACCTCAATCTCTAAAGTTAAATTTCAGTTTCCATAATGTCAAGTAAAAGTCTATAATAATCTCTTGTCTACTCATTCCTGTCCAAATGCTATCAAAATTTCTCTGGTCCCCAAAACCAAGAGCACACTGTACACACTGTATGTTAGCTAACTTGACAATAAAAAAAAAAAAGAATTTTCTCTGGAAAATTCAAGGAAAAAAATCTTTTTAAAAAATGTGTATCTGTAGTATCTATAAGAAATAACAAGGTTTTATAAACAATCATTTTCTGTTGATCAAATAAAAGTCACATCAACTTCTACCATCCTGTATGTGCTATTTATGAGATGATTTTTTTTTAAATCCAGCAGTTTAATACACTGATATTTTTTCTCCTTTTTCCTTAAACCATCTTAACCATTTTTAAGTGGATAGCTCCACAGTGGTAAGTATATTCACATTGTTGTGCAACAGCGCTCCAGAATTTTTTCAAATTGCAAAACAGAAACGTTATACCCATTAAACAACTCCCCATTTCCCTTCCCCCCAACCCTGGTACTTCTACCACCATCCTACTTCCTCCTACTGGTTTTTATTTTTAAAAAATCTTCCTTTTTAAAGACTATGACTTTCTAAGATTGAAAAAAATCAAACCCAAACAAATAATAATCATCATTTCTGGTGGAAACCAAAATCGAACATGAAACTCAAGTATACTGCCATCTACAAAAACCTACATCATCAAAAATTAAACAAGCACAAGACCTTATTTAAACAGCCTAATAAATCAACTTCCAAGATGTGTTGAAGGAAATACTTGCTTCACAAAATCTTTGAAAAATAAGTTTAAAATTG
>CM053567.1:117969832-118251402 GCA_028646485.1 Cryptoprocta ferox
GGGCTCTGTGCTGACAGCTCAGAGACCGGAGCCTGCTTCAGATTTTGCGTCTCCCTCTCTCTCTGCCCTCCCCCAACTTAGCCTCTGTCTCTCTCGCTCTCAAAAACAAACATTAAAAAAAAATTTTTTTAAAGTCTCCTTTGATGAGAAAATTTCTGTTTCTAATGTTTCTTGTCCCTCTTTCAGACAAGTAAAAAGGGTGGGGTTTCACTGATGCAAAATGTCATACAGTTGATTTTGAAACTTTTAATTGGGATAACTGTCTAGCTATGATAAAACTTAAATCTTAAAAAGAATGAAGGTTTAATGATGATAATAAAATGAAAACTCTTTGGGAAACTGCCCCTCCTGAAGAAAATATTTAGCTATTTTTATTTAAAATTCCAATCTAATGACTAGAACAAAAGTCAAGACAATTGATCTACGGTTACCAGTTCACCTGATAAGTCAGGGGACTTTAAAAGGTTACTCCTGCCAGGTATAAATGAAACATTTTCATTATCATCTACTCTTTTTTTTTGTTTGTTTGTTTTTAAGTAGACTCCACACCCAACGTGGACCATGAACTCATGACCCTGAGATCAAAAGTCACATGCTCTAATGACTGAGCCTGCCAGGCGCCCTTCATGATCTGTAGAGACCAGGAAATGTTTCTGAAAGTAAAACTTAAAAGGCAATTTCAAATATTTTTTGAAAATTCCTGAAACAGACTAAATTATTTTCCATATTAATAGGCTTCTAATAATCTGCATGTTACTTTAGTGATTACCCAAAAGATACTAAAATTTCTCCATCTCCATTATGAAGCTGAAAAACAGGGTAAAGACAAAATCTTGGAGTCAAAACAAAAGTAACTTTTTGTTTCACCTTACCTTTAAAAGTGAACATTATTATAAGGGTGATGCCAATTAGTCACCAATCCATAAAAGTTATTATCACTGAACTATATACATATATGTAATCTGACAGTCCGACCCCACTTCTCACTTATAATCAGTTATTCTTGCTACATAGAAACAAAAACACTAATATATAAATATCAATATTTACAACCTTTTAAACCTCAAATACTATTGAAATTTAACATCAGTCCTGAATAAAATAACACTGCAGTCAGCAGACTTTTCAGACATCAGAGAATACAGTACCAGAGTAGTATGTACTGTGCTCCCAAAAACCCAAAAAGTCTCACTATATTGACATGGTCTTATTTTAATCTAAAGGCAAAATGCTTCATTCCTATCAACTAAACTGCTGTAGATTTTAGTACAATCAATCTTAGGAAATAAGTACCTTCAACTCTCTAAAATCATCTTCTACCACTATCCCACTTTCAGTCTACTCCAGACACTAAAGGCTTGCCATTCTTCAAACATACTAAGCAAACACTCCTCTCAGGGTCTTTACTCTTTATCCAAAATCCTCTTCCCCAACTTCATCCAAGTCTCTGCTCAAAAGTCTTAACTGTGAGGCCTTATTTGCTCACTTTCTATAAATTAGTAACTCTCAATCAATCACCATTCCCTTTCCCTAAACTCCTTTGTTTTGCTCCAAACTATTTAACACCAACTATTTTTTGTCTATTGTCTCTTCTTCACTCCCATAAAATACAGGTCTGAGAGAGCATAGACTTTATTTTATTCACACCACTGTATTCTCAGTGCCTAGGACACTGCCTGGCATATAAGCAATGTTCGATAAATATTTATGGAATAAGTAAATAAACCAAAGAATGAGCGTCAATGATTTACATTCATTTGTACAGCTGAAGTTCAGAGTGGTTAGATCTTCTATTTCATAAAATGCATAGAGCTTGTAAATAGTATAACGGCATACAGACCTCCTAACTTTGTCTATAGACAGCTACATTTGGATCAGGCACCCATCCCAGGTCCAGTTCTCTGCCACCAGAAAAGTAAGACAGCACAGTAAGGAGAACAGAGCTCTACACACAAAGGCTGCTGAACTGCAAAAACTCCTGAAAACAGATAGTACAAATGGCAGACACATTTCTTAGCTTGTGTAGTCTACATTTCACTTGCATATTCTCCTATAATCATATTTATCCCTCACTAGAGGAAAAAAAATTGTCCCCTATAGCAACTGCCTTCCCCACAATATAGCTAATCATGTCACTTTAAAAGAAGTAAAAAAAAGAAAATCCATTGTGAATAGTAATCACTGTAGAAAGAATGTCTAATTGGAGGTATTACTGGTATCCAGAATCTTTTTAAAACTCTTTGAGAGTTTATGTGAGACCTGACAGATGGAAGAAGGAAATGGACCACTCATTCAACAAATATTTACTATGCATGTTCTATAGGATACTTCAAGAAATAATTCAAACCACAGGGGACATGTACGTGAGTGTGTGTTGTGTAAGATGGTGTTTCTAAATAATTCTATATAAAAACCTAAAAATAAAAACTTCTTCGCAAAAGAAAAGCAAAATTGAATTTTGAAGATGATGTTATGAAAGAAGTGATCGATCTAGAAATATTATTTCAAAAAAAGAGTCAAGGGGCGCCTGGGTGGCTCAGTCGGTTAAGTGGCTGACTTCGGCTCGGAGTCATGATCTTGCAGTTCGTGAGTTTGAGCCCTGCGTCGGGCTCCGTGCTGACAGCTCAGCGCCTGGAGCCTGCTTCGGATTCTGTGTCTCCTTCTCTCTTTGCCCCTCCCCTGCTCACGCTCTGTCTGTCTCGCAAAAATAAATAAACATTAAAAAAAAATTTTTTTAAACAAAAAAAGTCAAAACTGCTTCAACTAGCTATTAGCAGTAAGTATTTATTACATAAGGTAACTTTTTTTAAGATTCCTTTTGTTTTGTTTTGTTTTTTCCATTTCGTTTATTTTTATTTTTTATGTTGCTAGTTTTTATTTAAATTCTTGTTACTTAACATATAGCATAAGATTCGTTTTTGGGGCACCTGGGTGGCTTAGTCGGTTGAGCGTCTGACTTTGGCTCAGGTCATGATTTCACAGTTCGTGGGTTCGAGCCCCGTGTCAGGCTCTGTGCTGACAGCTCGGAGCCTGGAGCCTGTTTCAGATTCTGTGTCTGCCTTTCCCCTGCTCACATTCTGTCTCCTTCTGTCTCACTCTCAAAAATAAGTATTTAAAAAAAATTTTTTTAAGTTTATTTTCAATAGTAGAATTTAGTGATTCATCACTTACATATAATACCCAGTGCTCAGCATATCAAGGGCCCTTCTTAATACCCATCACCCATTTAGCCCATCCCCCTACCCACTTCCCTCCAGCAACCCTCAGTTTGTTCTCTATAGTTAAGAGTCTCAGGGCGCCTGGGTGGCTCAGTCCATCAAGCACCTGACTCTTGCCTTCTGCTCAGGTCACAGTACTCATGGTTCTGAGTTTGAGCCCTACATCAGGCTCTGTGCTAACAGCATGGAGGTTGCTTGGGATTCTCTATCTCTCCCTCCTTCTGCCCCTCCCCAACTCACGATGTCTTTCTCTCTCTCAAAATAAATAAATAAACTTAAAAAAAGTCTCTTTTATGGTTTGCCTCCCTCTCTTTGAAGATTTTACTATTTTTAAGTAATCTCTACACACACCATGGGGCTTGAATTTACAATCCCAAGAACAAGAGTCACATGCTCCACCAACTGAGCCAGCCAGGTGCCCCATTATAAGGTAACTTTTATTATTAGTAGATAACTTTCACGAAGTTCTTACTATGAGCCAGGCACATTACATGTATTAATTTATCCTATTCAACAGTGTTGTGATGTAAATATCTTACATCCGTTTGACAGTTGAAGAACCTGGGGTACAGTTGAGTAATTTGTCCAAATATATATATCTGGTAAATTTCAGAGCGGGGATTCACATGCACACACTAAGTAATTACACTAAACAGCATATAGAATACTGTCCACTAAAAATATAATCCTAAAATGTTATGTTGGGAGAAAATATAAACCCTAAAAAACATCACTATAAAAAAAGTATAATACTAGTATATCAGCTTTGGCAATAAAATATTCACAGATGTTTGACCATTCATTACTATATATGATAGTAATTGCGTTAAGTGTTTTTTGGGGTTTTTTTTTTTTAAATACTTATTCATTTTTGAGAGACAGAGAGAGAAAGAGCATGAGTAGGGAAGGAGCAGGAGAGGGAGACACAGAATCTGAAGTAGGCTCCAGGCTCTGAGCTGTCAGCACAGAGCCTGACGCGGGGCTCAAACTCACCAACCATGAGATCACGGCCTGAGCTGAAGCTGGACGCTTAACTGACTGAGCCACTCAGGTGCCCCCTGAAGTGTTTTTTTTTTTTAAGGCTAACAATTAATTACTATTAGGTTACTTTATTTTTTTAATATTTTTAATGTTTATTTATTTTAGAGACAGAGAAAGAGAGAGACAGAGCGTGAGTGGGGCGGGGGCAGAGAGAGGGTGACACAGAATTTGAAGCAGGCTCCAGGCTCTGAGCTGTCAGCACAGAGCCTGATGTGGGGCTCAAACTCATGAACTGCAAGATCATGACATGAGCTGATGTCGGGATGTTGGACACCCAGACAACTAAGACACCCAGGAGCCCCTAGGTTATGTCAAATGTTAAGAAAAAATCATTAAGAAAACTGTATGTAAAATTTTATACTTGTACATTTTTTATCATATTTAATGTACTACAGATAATTCATAAGTTGTTTGTAAAGCATGATTTTGCAAATATAACCCAAAACTCACAGGAAAACTCATTCTTGCCTTGAATTTACAAAAAGCTGATCTAAATATGAAGTACGAAGTTACATCATTTACTAAGGCACTATGATTTATTATTGCAGACTTACATTTATACAATAGTGATGACACCTTTATCCATTACCAAAGTGTTTAAGGCATGAAAATCTGAGTTTACTAAATTATCAATGAGCAACTTCTCTTATTAGATGTTAACCCTACCCAAGTGACCTCTCTGAAATACTCAGAAATGAAAAACATTAAGTCTTATAAACTCCCTCCACTTAAGATAATTAGAGATCACAAAATGTAACTTTTGACATCGGGTGCGCTAACCAACCAACAACTAAAGCATTCTTTTTAAAAATAGACACGTTTTAAAACCTTTTTCAGCTCAACATATGGGACCTAGAATAAACATCCTAACACTCACTTTATCTTTGAGGCATACTCTAACAAAAGTGTTACAAACATAATTTGTAAACAACTCTTCAATGTGTATGCAACATTTCTTTATTAAAATAGAAGAGGTCATAACATCACAAGTAAATGAAAACAGAAGCCATCTGGGCAACAAGTTGCTTCTTACAGTGATTAAAAAAAATGTTTTAAAGAACACAGAACAGAAAAAAATGTAATCAGTGTGCAAATAACAATGAAAAATAATATGTATATGCTATAACAATAAATAACTTTTCAAAACAAACATATTGAGTATTTTACTTCAAAAGAGTCATTTTGGCAGGCTATACAGTTATTCCTTTGCTCAAAAATTTTTTTGAATTCTTCCCAAGAAACTTTTTTACCAAAACCAATTTATAAAACACACCAATTTGGGGCACCTGGGTGGCTCAGTCGGTTAAGCATCCAACTTCAGCTCTGGTCATGATCTCGCAGTTCAGGAGCTCTAGCCCCATGTTGGGCTCTGTGCTGCCAGCTCAGAGTCTGGAGCCTGCTCTGGATTCTGTGTCTCCCTCTCTCTCTGCCCCTCTCCCACTGGCGCTCTATTGCTCGCTCGCTCGCTCGCTCTCTCTCTCTCTCTCAAAAATAAATAAAAATATTTTTAAATAAAAAATAAATAAAATACACCAATTTGTAGATATGGTAAGATCACAATAATCGTAACCCAATCTCTCTAGCTCAGCTCTAATCCAAAGGAATTAGAATCCCTCTCAAAACCCCAGGAGTTGTCCTATGACTGCTTCCAATGTTATCCTCTTCAGTACCTTAAACCTCCTCATCTCTCATTCTGACACTAGACGGATGCACCTCATCTCACTCGACTTTCCTCCTTGCTCACTACACTGTGGCCACACTGGCCTCCTTTCTATTCCTGGAACACACCAAGCTCTTTCCTGTCTCGAGGTTTTTGCACTTACCATTCTCTGTGTCTGCAATACTGTTCTGGCTCTTCCCATGACTGGCTTCTTATTCTTAAGTCAATGTCACCTCTTCAATCAGAAGGACCTTTCTTGACCCTCAGTTTAAAGTAAAACCCTTGGGGCACCGGGGTGGCTCAGTCAGTTAAGTGTCTGACCTTCAGCGCACGACTTAATCTCATAGTTGCTGAGTTCTAGCCCTGCATAGGGCTCGCTGCTGTCAGCAGAGAGCACACTTCTGATCCTCTGTCCCCCTGTCTCTCTGCCCCTCCCCCTACCTCAAAAATAAATAAACATTTAAAAATAAATAAATAAAGTAAAACCCTTACCCGCAGACACTCATCCTTCTCCACTAATTATTCCCTAGCACATCGCCTTGTTAATTTACATTGCTTATCTATTTATATATTTTGAGTTACCAGTCCCATTTACTAGAATATGAGGTCCACACACAAAGGACTTCGTTTTGCTTATGACTGTATTTTCACTACCTCGGCCAGTACTGAGCACACAGCAGATGCTCAATAATGATAATGAACAAATAACTCCAAGCCCAAGATGTCGGTATAGCAAATTCTGCCTGCCACTGCCACCTGTGTCTCCTCCATAGATTCTATAGATCCTCCTCTAGAAGTTCCCTGCGACCCTAACACAGGCTGCATGGTCAATGCACATGATAGTGTTCTCTTCCTAGATCTGATTACATGTACGTCCTCTCCTATGCCTAAGCTCCTTCACATATTTCATATCATGTTCTGTGTGCTTTTATGTTAGAAAATAGAGAACCACCCTCTGTATCCAAGGCCTAGTACGCAGTAAGAGATCAATAAATAGGTGTTGACTCACACACTGCCGTCTCTGGGCTCTGGCACAAGTCACTGAGGGGAAGGGCAGCGCCAGAAGATGATACCAAGAGGATATACCCTGCTATACCACGAATTTACCCATCTCTCATAAAAGATAACAAAAATAATAAAATCTCCAGGGACTATGCTTGAATACACTCAATAATCTGTTTCCTAAATCTCTTCCCATGAGGTTCCTTGATCTTTCACACAAGCAGCACACACCCATACACAAACACCTGCTCTGCTAACCTCCATATATGTCCAGACAAGCCTGAATTTACACATGTACAAAGCATAAGCCAGTTTTAGTTTTCTTTCTCTCTTAAAACAAAAGACATACATACTATAAAAATTTCAAACAGTGCAAAAGCATACAGAGAAAATAGTGATGGTTCCATTAAGCCCACTGTTGACAGCAGCTTCTAAACCCTACACTATCCAGTCACACAAAAATCAGCTTCCTAACTTAGTAACTATACTTTTGCATTGGTCTTAATATATCAGCTCTGAGAGTCACACATAAAGAGACATTTAAAAACTTTTAAAAGCCCGTGTGCTCAAGGGGGTGAAGAGACAGGCAAACTGCCATGAGAGAAACATTTGAAGAAATGGCTTCCTACAGAATATCCACAAGATTCAAAGGGAAATACAACTCAGTCACTTATTTGAAAGGCTGTTATTCTTTGTTGTGAAAGGCACTAAAGGAGAGAATCAGACCTGTTGAGTCAAATTTACAGAAGACAAATTCTAACTGGCACAGAGAAAGACTGTACCTTGGGAGGCAGGGGGTTATCACATGATGTAACCTCCAGAACATTTCCTAGAAAGTCAAACCCTAACTAGAACTAAAAACAAAGAAAACCAAAATGTCTCATCAGTTAATTCTATCAATTATGTACATTAACAGGCAAATATAGAGGAAAGTTGATTGAGATTGCAATCCAGCTTCCCATCTGTCCTCTATTATCATTATGATCATCAGTCAACAGCAACTGAACACAAACTGGGAATTCTAGCATGATCTTGAGTAAGTAAGACCCACAGTCTAAGGGTTTTTTTTTCCTGGTAAGACAGTTCACAATGTAACAAAATGTATGACCTATTTATATGTACTTAAACTATACTGCTGTGAAACCTAATATGAAGACCAAAAGTCTGTATTGTTCTCTGGTTCATGGGATTTAAAAAACTGTAACTAGTTCTTTTTAGCAGTTACCACTTTGATTTAGCAATGAGGTATAAAATAAAACCAAGTATAGTCAAAGGTTCCTAAAAAGTCTTTGGTAAATTCAAAATTGATTATTAAATTTTATGGTATTAAAATATTATAATTAGTACATCAACTTCAGTCCTCTCTTTGTCACAAAGATACTTAAAACATTGTAAACAGGGGTGCCTGGGTAGCTCAGTTGACTGAATATTCCACTATCGATTTCAGCTCAAGTCATGATCTCACAGTTCATGAGGTCAAGCCCCACATCTGGGGCTTTTAGTGGGGAGCCTACTTGGGATTCTCTCTCTCCCTCTTTCTTTGCCCCTCCCCCGCTCAAGAGCATTGTGCTCTCTCTCTCAAAATAAATAGAAAAGCTTTAAAAAAATTAAATAAAGCATTGTAAATGGAACTAAACCCTGACTGTCATTTATTTACAAAAAGAATTTGACCTATGGTGACTGAACTCTGAAAACTGAGAAAAGACTGATCGTTGAAGAAAAGTAGATCTACCACATTATTTAGTCAATGACAGTTCCAACGTAACTTAGCCTTAGCCTTAGCCTTTTTTGCTGAAATGATCTAACAAAAGATCCATAATAGAAATGTTTTTTTAGAAAAAAATGCCATACATGATTCCCAAATATTAATGTACAAAGTGGAACACAAATGATAGATAAGAAATATCCAGACAGCATGTGAGAATCCTTAAACATCTTGAATTCAAAGTCTAGGGCCTGCAATCTACATTTGTAAAATCTCATATATTGGCTTTGATAATTACTTTGGAAAGCAGTCACATTTTTTCTTAATAATCTCAGTTATTCCCATCTATACAAGTCTTGGATTCTCCAGCATGTATTCTCTCTTTAAGAAATATACACAATGGAGATTACCTAATAAATAAATAAATAAATAAATAAATAAATAAAAATACATTCACAAACTTGGCCATCAGTAGTTAAAACTGTCATCTATTCCCAGAGAAAGAGTATACTGCTTAAAAGCATGATTACTACTCTGACTGTTTTCAAATCCTAAGCCTAATCAATTAACATGTGTGTAACTTGGCATGTGATTTAACTTCTTCCTGCCTCAGTTTCTTCATCTATAAATCAGAGATTTAAAATCATACTTCCTCAGAGGGTCATTATGGGGATTAAATACTGAAATATGAGCAAAACACTTAGAGCAAGGCCTCAACAATAACAAGGGCTCAATAAATGTCAGCATATTTGCAGTACCATTATTATTATTATTACTATTTAACATAGGAAAGAAAGGAGACCCAAGCAAGTTGGAGTAGTCAAAAATTTGGAAGAGCACCTGGTATATGAATGTGCCTTGAAAGATAGGTAGAATTTTAGTGGTAAGAAGAAAACAAAGGTAGTAAGCACAAAAAATTAAGAGACAAAAAAATTAAAGACTTAAGAGTTCATAATGGGCATCTTGGACCATAAACTCAGCTATATTAAGTGGGCCCATTTATAGGCAGCCTGAATGCCAGAGAGAGGAATAAAACAATAATTCAACAGATAACAGGAAGCCCTTAACAGTTCTTAACTAGAGCAATAATGCATTAAATGCACGATTTTATAATTCCTGGTTGGGCAACTTGCCAGCCTGAATATGAAGAACTGAACTACAAGGGGATGAGCCACTGATGGTTTGGAAACACGTGTATCTACTAAAATACTGAAGTATTACTCTGAGAATTGGATATCAGTAACTAAAATCTTCCAGAATGGATAGAGTTACGTATAAACAGAAATGCCTACTATAAAAAGACCAGAAGAACTATTTGTAGAATATTTGGAAATTAGTAGCATAGAGATACTTCAAGAGAATGTTCAAAATCATGAAAATGACATGCATAATAATGCTTTTATCTTTGTATAAACTTCTTTCTCCAAAACATCTCTCAGGGTTCCTTGTTAAGGGATAAAGCATTTGTTTTCTAAAGGACATTTGTCCTCCACTACCTTTTCCCAAGAAGAAAAATACTTTCAGAACATATCCACAACCTCCTCTGGCCAGCATTATACAACCTTACTAAATTTTTTAATTGTGCCACCTATGAAAGTTAAAATCTCAGAAATCATTTGTGAAATCCTGAGCTAATAAGTGGATCCTCAACAGAACCGAATCATAACACTAAGTCCCTGACAGAACTAATGGTAAAGGGCATTCAATTGTTAATGTCATTAAAATAAAATTTTAGTAAATCAAAATTGACCCAAGACAATTATCATGAAGAACAATGGCCACTGTTAGATCAATTTTTGGATCCTGGAAAAAAATGTTTAACAAGGCATAGAATTCAAATAACAAATGGTACAAATTCTTATCTCGTTCCAAACTCTTATCATATATTTTTTAAGCATTTTATTTTTAAGTAATCTCTATGCCCAACATGGGGCTTAAACCCACAACCCTGAGATCAAGAGTTGCACGCTCCACTGACTAAGCCAGCCAGGGGCCCCTCTTCTCATCATATTTAAAAATTTATAGCAACACACCAAAGGGAAATTCCACATCCCCCTTTAACCACATAAAATACAAACACCCCTGGCATCCTTACTCTTTTTGTCACTAAGGTTACCAACACACACAGTCTGCTGTTCAAACCAAGGTAAAATGAAGAAATCTATTGTTAGTATGCCTTCACAATGTGTGACTCACTATGCTATGGAACACTTAACACTTCACTTAAGCTCTACTGGTTAATAAAGGTTGATAATGAAAACACAGTGAGTCTGCCAGGGGTGAATTTTACTATGTGGGAGGGCCTTACTGAACAGCCCATAAGGGCCACTCTCCTTGTTACATCACTGAAGGGGAGCTAGAGAAGAGTGGGATTTGAAATTCCACAATATATCAGGCTCCAGGAGAAACTCTAGAAGTAACAACCTTGAATCCATTAAATGTGATTTGCTTAAACTTTCCAGAAAGTCTATGACAGGGCAATATGCCAAAAACTGTTCAACAAAAAACAAACAAAATCTTTCACCATGTAATTGGAAGTTAACATTGAGAGGAAATCCATTTGGAAATAGGAAATAAATTTTTTAAAAATAGGAAATATGATAAAGGTAACTATTAATCAAAACTCTGAATGACAAAATTCAAAGACTATCATCCCTAGAAATTAACGGTATCATTTACAGAAGAGTAGCACATTTTTATTTCATATGTTCATGCAAATGGGAAACAATGAACCACTTAAAAACAGAAAATCCTTAGTAGAATACTTGTGATTAAATCCCATAAAAAAGAGAAAAATGGAAATAGGCCCATCTGATTAGAAGAGATCAAAGTTTGTTGAAACATGTGCTACCAAAGGTATGAGGAAAACCAGCATTCTCATACTGTGGGTAGGAGTGCCTCTACAGAGATATTTGGCACTATCAATCAAAAACATGAATGTATACAGCCCTTTGACTCAGCAATTCCATTTCTAGGAATTTATCTGGTACAGATTTCACACACATGCAACGTACATAAATGCAAAAATTACACTGCAGTTATCAGTAAAACACCAGAAACAACCTATCAATAGGAACCAGTTTAATAAATCATGACAAATCCAAACAATGCAGCTATATAAAAAGAATGAAAATATATTTATTAATTTAGGATTAAGCGAGAAAAACAAAATGCCAAAAAATATATAGTTTTTAAGGATACTGTTTGTGTTGAAAAGGAGGGTGGAAAGGATATATATGTATATATATGTATCTATATAGATCATTTCTGAAAGTATACACAAGAAACTGCTAACACTGGTTGCTTCCAGAAGAGGAAATGAACGGCAGGAAAACAGGAGGCTCTCCTTTATATGCTATTGTATCTTTGGAATTTCAAACCATATGAATGTATTACCTAAAAAGAAGCATAAATTAACCAAATTTTAAAGGCAGGAAAGGGTGAAGGATTAAGAAGATTGCCTGAGTACCAAATGTGACCCAGTAAATAACATGCTCCCACTATGGCCTTTTTTAAATTGTCTCTTTTCTCTACCTAATGTGGCTCTTGTCCATTTCTTCCTGTTAACTTTCCCAGTCCATTTTCCTCTTTCACGTAGGCCTATCATGGACATGGGCTGTAACTATCTAGTCCTGGTGGGAGTACTAAATACCAGAGGTTGATGGACTTTGTTCCAGTAATCATCACATAAAATGGGCAGCATCAACAGCTGTAAAAGAAATGCTTACTTACACAGGGGTAGATAATGCCACTCATGTAAAACAAGAAAAAAATGAGATGGGGAAAGATAGCGTAGTGAACATATAGTTTCACAATACTATAAAAAAAATTCTTCCAAATCTAACTTTTTTTAATGTTTATTCGCTTTTGAGAGAGGGAGAGAGAGAGAGCTGGGTAGGGGCAAAGAGAGACGGAGACAGAGGATCCGAAGCTGGCTCCCACCTGACAGCAGAGAAATCAATGCAGGGCTCGAACTCAATGAACTGTGAGATCATGACCTGAGCTGAATTCAGATGCTTAACTGACTGAGCCACCCAGGAACCCTCCAAACCTAACTTTAAACACTCTTTCAATACTGTCCACTCTATATATTCATAAATAGTTTACTACCAGAAAAAAAAAAAATCTTAATTAAAACAGAGTATCTGTGCTAGAAAAGTTATTTTCCCAATTTTGTAATTTAAAAAACAAACCTGCATTCCCAACAGGGCTACTGAGTGCCTCTGCACCTAGAATACCTAAGTTAAGGGTCGCCAAGGTCACTACTCATTAATTGCTTAAACTAATTTTTTCTCTTCTCACTTCCTTATGTCATTTATTTACAAATGCATACAAATATTAATACTTCACATGCTAGGGTCTTGTTCTGTCATGTTTTGTATTATATAGTATTATACAGTCAATATTTCTGTATCTCAAAAATTGAAACAAAGGCCTAGAGTCTCACCTACTAAAAGTGAACATAATTATCGCTTATCAGACACCAAGGAAACAACCCCTATTTTGCCCAGAGCAATGTTTGTTTCTAGATTGTGTAACTGATAAACAAATTTTTTTTCCTCCATGCAGTTGCAACTGGGGGCCACAAGTCTCATGATATATGAGAATCTGGGTAAGAACTACTGCAGAAAGGTTATTTTGGATGAAGACCATCAGTTAACTATACATTCACATTGCAACCTGACCAACAATTATCATAAAGAAAAGTTCTTTGCCTTTAAAATTCTCAAAAATAACTGAATATAAGTCCACAGTCTTCAATATTCTCAGTTTAAGTAGATATTATACCTAATCAATGAGCAGGTGAACAAGTTATCTAAAAATATCCTTTACTTAGGTTTAAAGTGTTATTCTTACTTCACCCAATCTCTACAATATTGTTTCCTCCATCAGACACAGATAGCCTACGGACCAGTAAAATTCCTCTTTAACAAAGAACCGTCTAAAATGCCCAACGTTCATTAAAACTAAAAAAATTAAGCCCCACTTTTCTAAAACTACGTATTTACAACAAAACATAGTGATAAGATTTTTCATTTCTTTTCAAATAACAAACCAGAAAATCATCTTCAGAATTATCTGGAGATTCTTTACCCTTGTAACCACAATGATAGAAAATCACAGCACAGAAAAAAAATAGGTCTCTGTGCCCCACACAAAAGGTAATGAATATTTTTAAAGCAGAAGGTGAACATACATGTGAAATATACATTATGTAGTTATACAAACTAAATCATTAACTTTCCAACTTGGCGTAACGACAGCATAGTTGGAAGGGAATGTAAAAGAAAATACTCAACAGCTTAAAATTAACAATGGGCCCATTTATTCAAGGTAGGATGGTTCTCCCATTTCAGCCTGAGAGGACTGAAAGTCTCTTTCTGTCCTCCTCTAGGAGGGAAACTCTGCAGCTGGCCTGTCTGGAGAATCACTCAACTATATTCACAGCTTTGCTCAGGGTCAAGCAATGGCAAAAAAAGTCTTCGTCTTCACTTTGCACTGAAAACCAACACAGAGAAATGTTGACTTTGAGGTGTTCAAATTTCATCCTTCAAGGATCTTTTCAATTAATTTCTCCTGTAGGAAGCTGACCCCACAAATACAAAAGATCTATGCCTACTAAAACTGAGAAACACTTAGCTGTACCTTCATAACTCTATCAATTACTGTTTTGTGACAGGTCTTATGACCATGTCTAGTATTATACTTATTTCTTTTCTCCCCAACCATTTCCCAATATTTTTTATCTTCTTAAAAGGCCAGGAAGTATTCCTATAACTGCTGAATGGATGAATTCTTAGCAAAATATTTCACAGCTCTGTCTTTTTTCTGTTCTGTCTTATACTCCCAAGTGGAGCTCCATATTCCAGAAAGTAGTAAATTTCTTCTGCTTTTCAAATCCAATTACAATCTTATCTGAGCTGGTAATAACTAATCTTCCCCTAACTCTTGAGAATCAAAATCATTATTATTATTTGTATTAAATTATCTGACCTCATTCTTACCTGCTAAAGAAACAGTATAGATGTGTTTATGGAGAATTGGGAGATCATCTTCAGGAAATCCAAATACTGACTATTTAAGGAACAAACTCTAACATCATAAATCATAAAACAACATACAGCAGAGTACTGTAACTTTAGGATGCCATATAGTGTAACTTTAGGATGCCATACTTAAAAATATATCATCCCTCCTGTAATTCCATCATGAGGAACATCAACTTGCCAAAATACGGCCTTGAATTGTGCAAGAAGTCTCCTATTTCTTCTTATAAAATATACTGGCAAAGACCAATAACCCACATCGCTACAATGAAACCCACATTCCATGGCTTCAAGGCAATTCCATAAATACAGGGTCATAAAAAGGCAGCCTACAAACTCCTGTAGCCAGCACTCCATTTTAAAAATAGGAAACTGAAAACAATGATGTGTGATTATACAGTCACAGCAATCTGAAGATCTTTTAATAAGTTTACAGGAATTACCAATTTTATCTTAGAAGCCCACCTACTAAAAAAGAATGCCAAAATCATACAATACAAATAATGGGCAAATTTGTGTGAAATGTTAAAATTATATAATGTACAGGCTTTAATACACAAAGTCATATTCAGCATATTCATATGCTAGTAACAACAAAATCTCAAGAAAACAGAATGTCCAAGTCCCAGCCAATTGTCTATTTATCACAAATACATCTGCTGATGGGGCGCCTGGGTGGCTCAGTCGGTTGAGCGTCTGGCTTCAGCTCAGGTCATGATCTCGCGGTTCATGGGTTTGAGCCCCGCGTTGGGCTCCGTGCTGACAGCTCAGAGCCTAGAGCCTGTCTTCAGATTCTGTGTCTCCCTCTCTCTCTGACCCTCCCCTGCTCACACTGTCTGTCTGTCTGTCTCTCTCTCTCTCTCTCTCTCAAAAATAAATAAAACATAAAAAAAAAATTTTTAATAAAAAAAACAACAAATACATCTGCCATCTGCTGTCACAGAGCCCCGATGTTATAAGGGAACTGCCTTGTGGAGTTTAACATAGCCAATACCTAACCAGAGGAAAACTGTATACTTCTGAACTCTAAACATAAACATGCAAATTCCTAGCTAAGCACAAACCTGTGATTTTTTTTTCTTGTTCAATTCCAATAAACTCTAAGTAAAAAAATATATACACAACTCCTACATGATGCACAATCATGGGGGATTTGATATTTCAAGTCTCTAAATAATTTTTCTTTTTAATTATAATAATATTATTGTAAAAAATAACTAAAAGAATACTATGTGCCAGACCTTGCTAAGAATTTCATATATACTCTTAAAATAAGGGAATCACTAAATTATATAATTACTTGATGCTATTAATTAAACAACCCACTGACCACAGAAATATATCCCAATAATTTTACATAATTAAAGCAGAATAAATACAACTAGAGAACTAAGTAAGATGAGGTATAATATTACTAATCTTACTATAATATAAATTAGTTATTAGGCACACATCGTTATTAGGCAACACTACTAGGCATGTTTAAACTGAATCACACAAGGGGTTAAAAATAACTACAATGAAAGCCAACAGCTTAGCAGCACAGTTGAGCCAAAATTCCCTTCCCTCCTCCCCTCCCCTTCCCATCCTCTCCAGTCCAGAATGAATTGCATGCCCCACTGCACAAGGCCCAAAAAGGTCACAGGAGATGGCAGAGACTTTTGTAAGAGAACAGAAATAACTCAGCAGCTTTGTTACCGTAGTCTCTTTTAATCAGTATGTTCAAAATCCTTTAATTAGCACTCTGTCTACACAAGGAAAGCATTTCTTCTGTGCCAGAGGAGGGCACATATGTATGTACACAGTGTTCTGTTGTATCAGCATCACAACATGGAGCTAGGCCTCAAATTGTCTGCCAGGGAACTGAAGCACAGAAAATTCTTTTAAAGGCATGGTACCACAAAATTTACACATTCCATTTGCATTTCTATTACCAAACACCAAAGTGATGATTTAGTTTGTTTCATTAGGTGTCAATTTGTTTCTAGACCTTTTTTCCAACAAAAACAGATGCACTTGAAACTAAACAATAACTTTCTTTAGTCCATTATCTATAAAGCAGGATATTCAAATTTAATATAAATAATGTTAACAGGACATAAAAAAAAGACAATATTCAAATATCATTCCTGTCCTCAAAAGAGATGTTCAGTAAGAGGGGGAAAAAAAAAACTGCCTTGCTGAAACAGGAATAAATAACAAGACACATTTTCACATGGATGCTTTCCATTTAAAATTTCACCCAACCATAGAGTCTTAAAACTTAAAGACTGGATTACATATATGCATTTCCTTGTAAAATCTGATTAGTTGGAATCAAGACAGAAATTGGTGCTAAAGTTAACTGTTTAAAAATAATAAAATAAAGTTAACCGTTTAAAAAAATCCACAGCCAAGAAACAAGGAAAACTCCATTAGTAAACTGTATATTCTAGAGAGGTTTTTATTTTATAAATTTATAAATTTATTTTTAATCTTTCAAAATCAAGTTGTACATATATACATAGTTGGAAGCAGTATGTGTATATATATATATTTATACATATATACATCTATAATTAAAACAATAACCTCCTAAATATTAGAGAAACAATCTGATTAAAGAAACCATCTATAGGGGCGCCTGGGTGGCTCAGTCGGTTGAGTGCCTGACTCTAGACTTCAGCTCAGGTCATGATCTTGAGGTTTGTGAGTTCCAGCCCTGTGTCGGGCTCCACACTGGCAGAGTGGAGACTGCTTAGTATTCTTTCTCTCCCTCTCTCTCTACCTTTCCTCAGCTAAGTAAATAAAAAAAAATTTTTTTTTTTTTAAAGAAGGGGCGTCTGGGTGGCTCAGATGGTTAAACATCCAACTTCAGCTCAGGTCATGATCTCACGGCTCATGAGTTCCAGCCCTGCATCAGGCTCTGTGCTGACAGCTCAGAGCTTGGAGCCTGCTTCAGATTCTTTGTCTTCCTTTCTCTGCCCCTTCCCAGCTTCTTCCACTCTGTCTCTCTCTCTCTCTCTCTCAAAAATAAATAAACATTTTAAAAATTTAAAAAAAGGAGAAACAATCTATAAAGTTTATTATTAGGGAAGCAGCATAGCATAATTGCTTGAAAGCCAGCTCCTCCACACCAGCCATGTAAGCTCATAGCACAGTTTTGTACAATGGGAATAATAGCACTATTCTGCAGGTTTACATGACAATTAAAAGAGATGATGCACGTAAAGCACCTGGCAAAAATCCAAAAGTCTGCTGGCAAGGCTGCTGCGGGGTGGGGGGTGGGGGGGAGAATAAGTATTTTCATGCACTGCACAAAATTGTAAACTGGTGCAACAATTATATATATGTGTGTGTGTGTGTATACACACATATACAGCTGACCCTTGAATAACATGGGGACTGGGGCACTGATTGCCCCATGCAGTCGAAAATCTACATAAAACTTCTGACTCCCCCAAAACTTAACTATACTAATAGCCTACTGTTCACTGAAAGCCTTACCAATAACACAGTCAATTTACACATATTTTGTATGTTATATATACTGTATTCTTACAATACAGTAAGCTAGAAAAAAGAAAATATTAAGAAAATCATAAGGAAAAGAAAATATATTTACAGAATGGTATGTATATATTTATTTTTTAAAAATTCCCATGTAAGTGGACCTGCATGGTTCAAATCTGTGTTGTTCAAGGGTCAACTGTGTGTGTATACATATACATAAAAAATTATGTATATATGGTATCCACTACAGCACTGTATGTAATAGCAGTACTGGAAATCATATAAATGCCTTTCAGTAAGGGACTGGTCATATAAATGCTACTTCTCTACAAGAGAATTCTATATAGTTATTTAAAAAAAAAAAAAAACTCTAGGGAAAGTTCTCCATGGTAAATTATTGAGAAAACAGCATGTGTACTATACTACCATACAAGTAAAAGGGGAGCAGATATTCATATTTATTTGACTATGAAAAAAAAGCCCTCTGGAATGTTATACAAGTAAAAGTCATTAATAGCAATAATTACCCACTGGTGATAAAAGTAAAACAACGCTTGACACACAGTCAAGCCTCAGAAAACATCATCATCATCATCATAAAAATATATCCTCAAACTGGATACACAGAATATATTCAAACTAAATCCATAATGAAGTAAACAACCAAATCTCAAGATCCAAGCCCTTCAATTCCTCTTCAAAGGTAAGTGGCTTTTGGCAATTTTACTGTTGGCTATCATCTTCACCAGAAAGTGAGCTGAGGAAATAACACCAAAAACAGTCATTTTATTCGGTACTGATCAACAGTTTTTAATTAGCTTTTGGAGCTGAAAGAGACCATGAAAACCCCATAGTGCAACCTTCTAATATTACATATGAGGAAACGAAGGTCCAGAGAATTCCCCCAATTAGTGATAGTTCAAAGATTTGAAGTCTGCCTCCTAGTTAAATGCTTTCCATTATCCTTATTAATAGATGGAGGAAATTGAAAATAACCTTAAGTGAAATCAATTATCCTTGCTAAATTCCCTCCCCACTGCATCCTTGATTATACATAACTAAGTTTGCTAAGATCAAATCCCATAAGCAACTGTGATGAGTACAGGTTATCCAGAGAATTCAACAACTCAGCCCTGAGGTTTCCAGGACTAAGCATTCAATAAGCATCTGTAAAAAAATCTGTGAAGTTTGCTTACATTAGAGATTGTCAGAGGCATGTTGAAATCCTTGCCACCTTGCAGCCGGAAACCCCAAGGAGCTGGCCCAACCAAGGACACACTGTAGTTGCTCATGGCTCTAATGGCTCAATGTTCAATCCCAAAAATGAAAGAAACTGTGAAAGAAAATTAAATGGTTAACAAAATGATTATTTGGAGCCCTATTCCATATTTAAGTGTAAATGCAAATAAATTATGTTCAGTATTTTGCCTTGGAGGGGATGAGAAGATGTAGAGGCTAAGTCTATATTAAGTTCTAAGAAAAGGAATCTATGAGCTAACATACAATTTCCGAACTGATGCCAATTTCCATAGTCTAAAAATTCCATATCAGGATATACTTCGGACTTGATCAGTTTTACAAATTGCTACAGTACAATTTGTGGCTTCTTGCATACAGACTTTAACTGAAAGTACTTTACAACACTTCATTATATATAGGAGAAAGAACAAGAATTTATTTCAGGTTTAATTCAAAATGATTTTTCCCCTTCCCTCTACCTCATACATTCTTTTGCCTGCAGTTGGCAAGAGTCCGTAAATTCTAAGCTACTTTCACATATGAAAAGGACTGGAAATCTGTAGACTCTCATTCATGCCTTCCACATACAAAATTCTTTAAAATTGGTTGTTTTTTAATGCACAAAACTATTCTCTCCAATCATAAACTACAACTTGCATTTCCTCTTATAGGGACATGGTGTTGTCCATACTTAGAGTCATACTTACTTTTCTTTTAGACAGGCAATGTTAGGTAATACTCTAGCACAATGATATTTCAGTGACAAACTGCTTTTTGTTTTATCCACACCATATCAGGCAAAGTAGAGAGTGAGCATTAAGCACACAGTGAATAAGAGTGACTAAATGGGGAGGGGGGCAGAATATAAGGTTAATCTTAACGCATGAAATGGAAGTAGAACTTTAGAAAAGCAGCAGCACTCCAGTGCAGTCTTCTTTGTTTTGCTGTTAAGTGCACTTATAAAGACTCTAATGGTTGTACTTTACTATGATAAAAAAAAAAAGTGTGACCTCATCTTTTGGTCAAACTGTGACCAATATAGGTTGGTATTGGTTGTTATGATGGTTATGTATATGGGTGGGAGAAACAGGGAGGAATGGCTATTTTCTAAAATGTAATCTAGGAAACATATTACTTCCCTCTTTCAAAATATTAAAAATATAACAAATGTAGAATTTAAAATTCTAAAACCACATTTTTTAAAAAGCTGTTTAAGACACACTTCCTTGGAAAATCTGTGCCGTCTGATTAAATCACCACCTTATATTACCTGTCTTAAAATATTTTTCCATTTTTTTAACCCATTCAAAACATTGATTAATATTGATATTGGCAGATGTAGGTATTTGACCCATTGGGTATATTAAAAGCAAACAGATTACATGTTCTTATAATGGGAAAATGAGACAAAACTTTCAAGTGAAGCTTGGTTCTTAAAAAAAAAAAAAAAAAATCAAACCACTGAAAATCTGCACTGAATCTACCCAGAAATGAATCTACCCAAAAATGAAATGAGCTTTTCCACTAGCATGGTAGTACACATTCAGTACTGATGTAATACGCACAGGGCACTAAAAAGACCCAAAAATCATGCCAGAAGTCAAACTGTTAGTTATACATGAACAGCAAACAGTAGAACCATAATAAAGAGCCACACGTAATTGAACTGCTTTCCCTCTATAATAAAAGATTTTCATAGAACTTGTAGAGAAAGACGGTTTTGACACTCCTATATGATACAAATCAGCAGTATGAGAAGCCCACTGATACTTCACAGGCAGTCTGCCCCCCTCCTTTTTTAATCTTTAACTTGTATCAAGAGAAGAATGTGAAAGTTAGGCTCAACTTCCTCTGGCCCCATTGTTCCCTACAAGAAAATGTATGTAGTTTAATATATATCTATGTGCATGCAATTTCCCTTTACTTGGGAGTTCCCTTCCTAACTTCTCCCATTTATTAAAATTTCTAGCACTGGCCACACTATAGAACCAGTGTCATTTAATTTCTAGTATTCTCCCTCTGTGAGCTTCATTTGCCTTAAAACATTCCGATCCCTTAGCAATGGTAATATTATTGGCCTTTTCCAGGTTTCCTGTGTCTGGTTACTAGTGCCCAAACTCCTCCTAAAATACTAAGCAGGCAACATATTATGAGCAGTCTATTCTGCTTTCAAACACGAAGAAAATGTTGGAACTTCTGTATAGTTTGGGGATTTTCTTTTAGGGAAAGTCTAAACAATGTCCTCGCCCTAGTACTTGGGAAGGAAGCTTCGTACTTCTCACACTTCGATCCTGGCTTCTCTGGTGAGTGGGAAGGGGGAAAGGAGTGCCAAGAAAGGTCTTAAATTAAAGAGCAGTATCTTGAGATTCTGTTTTTCCCCAAATTGAGACATAATGGGGGGTAGAGCTTTCGAACTAAAGCCACAGGCGCAGGACGAAAGCGGACAAGACAGTTTTCCAAGCAGAGGTTCACGCCTAGTCCTGTTTGCCAAATAAGGCTCCCGAGCGGGCTGTTTCCGTGGTAGGCAGGTCAGACGTCCTCACGGTCAGGAAGGCGGACTTGGGATAGGATCTGGCGATCACACCCTAGACCTGCCCAGCCCGGCGCGGCCACGAATTTTCTCCTGGCTCTGCCCTGTCCAAACGCCCTTCCTTTTTCCACATATTGTCAATGCACTGAAGTCACAGTCTTACGAAAGCCCCAACAAGTATTAATAAATCTGGCGATCGTGATAGATTTTTTTTTTAAACCAGCTTTATTTCTGGTCGCACGGATGCCTCCCCAAACAGGTTACACAACTGTAAATATCTGGGGGGAAATAAACACTTCTCAGCACGAAAGCAAACCAAGCCGCTTAGTCCGGCTCCCTACACCCCAAAGAGGTGCGCGCAGGGCGTGGGTGTGCCCACACGCCGAGGTGGGTGCCCGGTGACTCCCGGCAAGCTGGCCGGCCGGCGGGTGGCTGTGGGGGTGCCCGGGCGCCTCACATCCCTGCCTCCGCCGCGCTCGCCCTGGCTGGCCCGGGCTGCGGGAACTTGCAGGGCTCGTCCTCTGGCCTGACGCCCACTGCACAGCCGCCCTTTCCCAGCGCTCCTCTACCCACGCGGCTCCCTCTACTCCACCGCTCCAGAAAGCACCTGAGGAGCAGTCTCCGGGCAGGGCGCGCCGCCTCCTCCTCCTCAGCGGGGCTTCCTTCCACGCACAGAGCGCAGAGCGAGCGCCTCTCCCTCCCCTCCCTGCGGAATATCAGAGCCACACATCCCCGCCCGGCAGCCGCTCACCTCGAGTCCGGCGTGGCGCTGCCTCCTCTTCAGACTAGCGCTGACAAGTGACTCCGGGTGCGTGCGCCGTCCCCACCGCCCGCGGGAACTTCCGCCTCCTCGCGCTCCCCGGCCCCGCCCCTAGCACGGGACACGCCCCCGGCCGCGCCGGGCAGCTCAGGGCGGACGGAGTAGAGTGCGAAAGAGTCAGGCGTGCGGGCTTGCAGAGGCGAGCTGAAGCCAGCGCAGGGAAACAATTGAGCTACCGAGTTTCGGTGGGAGTAGTCAGGGGATTTCGAGCACTACCTGGCAAAGGTATGCTCCGCGCGTCTGTTTTGTAATGGATGTATTTCTCTCTCCAGAAACTTTGAATTGGCAAGCAGTTGTTGTGGCTAAAAATAGAAGGGAGCTTTGGATAAATCCCTAGCTATGCAAGTTCAGCGGCTACTGCCTGATTTTTTGAGAGAGCATTATATGTCCTAAGACCCTGAAGTTTCCATGTCGGGAAGGTAAAAATTGGTAACCCTGATATGTAGGAGTTAAATTCCGTGATCGTACCAGAAGAGGCAGTGATAGAAAGCAACGACCAAAAGTGGTTCAACCACTATATCCTCATAATTTTCTATGTCCAGATCAATAGCCCACGTTTCAGTTTCTGTAAAGTTGCTGGATTTAGACCAAGGAATTTATTCATAAGCAAACGTAAATAATGTTCAGTGAACATATGAAAAGTAACATGTTGACTGTTTAAAACTGTGAATTGGGTTATAAAAAATGAAAAGGGCAATTTTTAACTAAGGAACGTGTAAAACAAGGATGAACTTCATAGGGTCCATGAATCTCCTAGAAGTACAAACAACCTTCTAGAGGAGAAGGTCGAATACTTTTCTGATCAAAACCGTAGACACTAACCATGTGCCGCTATTGAACATTTGAAAAAGGGCTAGTGGGACCGAAGCACTGAACGTTTTATGTTACATAATTTTAATTGACATTTAAAAACTGAAGCAGGGTAACATTTATGTTAAACAACTTTATTGTTTGGGTGGGACTACATTTCACTTCACCATTGAAAATTTAGTACCCAGTGGGGCGCCTGGGTGGCTCAGTGGGTTAAGCACTCAGCTCTTGATTTTAGCTCAGGTGGTGATCTCATGGTTGGTGGGATAGAACCCCTATCTGGCTCTGACCTCTGCTTAGGATTCTCTCTCTCCCTTCCTCTCTGCCTCTCTCTCGCTCTCAAAATACATAAACTTAGAAAAGAAAAGAAAATTTAGTACCCAAATTGAGATATGCTAGAAGTAAAAAAAGCATACTGAATTTCCGTCTTAGCATGAAAATTTTAATGTAAAATACCTCATTAGCAATTTTATATTCATTATAAGTTGTAATAAGTTTTTTCTATTTGATTGAATAAAATACATTACTAAAATTTCACCTGTTTTGTTTTTTGGGTGGAGACTAAGATATTTAAAATTACCTATGTGATTAGCACTGTATTTCATTGCTGCTTCAAAGCATTCATCACATTCTCCAAAAGATTATGTTGGGAGGAAAAGTTTCCTAGTGTGAAAGCTGGTTTACAGAGTACTTTAATATATGTTATCATGTTTGACACCTCACCTCAAAAATAAATAAATAATAATAGTGCTATTTACAAATACATACCATGTGCCGGGCAGTATGGCAATCCTTACCATAACTTTACAAGATGAATGCCATCCCCACTTACAGTTAAGAAAATTGAGATTGTAAGAAATTACAGTTTGTGACAGTTCAGCAGGGCAATGGCTAGAGTTACTCTGTAAGGGACCCATCTCTGATCCTCTGCATGTTGGCTGCTGAGAGATACAGTTAAATGGAACCTAGATCAACAAAGTTGATAAAGATATCAAGAACTATAAGTAGTATGTAGTGATTTCACCAGAGGGTAAGCACCTTGAGGTGATGATGAAGAGTTGAGAATAAGAGGAGTGTTGCTTACTTATGCAAATTTAAATTTTAGCTTGTAGATGCTAGCCTGCCTCTCTTCTCACAGTTTAAAGCCTGCTGTAAGAGAATAAAAAAAAAAATTAAGGTATGATGCATAGACATTTATCCAACTGTCCTCCAAAGAACCAGCTGCATCAAAATAACTTAGGCAACTTTTTAAAATTGTATTTTCCTGGGCCCCACCCAGACCCAGGATCCTTGCAGGTGGACCCCAGTAATCTGCCTTTTGAATAAACACTCCCTCCCCCACTCCAGGTAATTATTAAGCTACAATGCTTAAAACCCTCTTCCCTAGAAATATTCCTGTATCCCCAATTTACTGTATATTGTGCTCAGGTGAGAACCATTCATCCCAGACAGCAGCAACATCTCAGTTCCCTCATCCTTAAGGAAATAATTATAAATAACCTTTTGAGGTTTTCTTGAGTAGAGATAATATATATAAAGCACCAAGCAGTATGCTTGACACGAAGTAGATATTAAATAAACAGTAGCCCTATGAAACTTTCCAAACCAATTGATTAGATTTATTTACATATCACAAAAAACAAGTAGAGAACTTGAGCATTCAGTATGTACAATGTTCTTGGTGACTTATGTACATTATCTTTTTAAACTCTTATAACCATGTAAAGTAGGTATTTTTTCAGAAGAAGAAACAGAAACATGGAGATTAAGAAATTTAACCAAGGACACATAACTAATGAGTGACAGAAGTAGATCACAGGATCTGACTCCAAACGCCATGTCTTGTTCATCTCAACACACTACTTCTTGGTAGATTCAATAAGCCATCTAGCTTAAAGACCAGAGAAAGAAGATGGAAAACTATAGCAGCTAACAATGTTGAGGGCCATAGAGAGGCAACACCAGATTATGGAAATTAAACACTTGGATGTTACTATGAGTATATATGTTACTTGTGTATGAAAGAGGACAAAACTCCTAAACCATTTCTGGTAGAACATGTGCCTTAACTTGTTTTAGGATGAATTGCCACCAAGCCATTCTGACTCCTCTTCTCTGTCTTGCTCATGACTAACATTTATGAAGTGGCTGGCCATGATTTGAAGGACAGTCTGTGACTACAGACTAGTAGCAGGATGATAACAGATCCATTGGGAAATTAGACCAGTGTCCTTAGCCTTGTTAACTCTACGGGCTAAGAAATGAGGAACTCACCACAAAGGAAACCATATTAAAAGCTTCACTTTTTCATAGCCAGTGCTAGAGGGAAAAAAAAAGTGGATCAAAAGATTAATTTAGAAGAAAGAGTTTTTAAGAATATTCCATCTAAACACAGTATTCACCCAAGTGAATAAATGTTTGCTCTCACATTTTATTATCCAATGTATGACTCAGAATCCTCTTACAGTGTATCAAAAATAACAGAAACTTTTAATTACAAGATGGCATTGCTGTGACAAGTTTTACAGTTGCACCCAATAAACTATAAAGTGACAGTCTTTAAAAAGTTCCTACATTACTCTAACTCAATTTATCTTCTAAGTCCTAATCCTGAAAGGCAAACAAACTACTCACAGGTATGAATGTTTAATGTTTAAAATCTAAAATGGAGAAGATGCTGGGAAGAGAGGCATGCACTAAAGAAGCACAGAGAGAGAGGAAAGAAGCAAATGGATGAGGAAGGCTCTCAGAGCAGATCCATGAAGCCTATGTAATGGAGTAAATGTGTGACTGAGGAAGAAGTTAAAGAGAAGTTTAAACCTTTTAAAACTAGCTTCAAGGGGCACCTCAGTGGCTCAGTTGGGTCTCTGACTTTGGCTCAGGTCATGGTCTCACGGTTTGTGAATTCAAGCCCCGCATGAGGCTCTCTGCTGCCAGCATGGAGCCCACTTTGGATCCTCTGTCTCCCTCTCGCTGCCCCTCCCCCGCTCATGCTTTCTGTCAAAAATAAATAAATATTTTTTTTAAAAAACCTAGCTTCAAGGTTTCAAGTCTGGGTTTTGGGAGTGATATTAATAACTGGTATTGAAGAAAGAGGAGCAGTTTTTGAAGGGATAGTTCATTTCACTGGCAGCTTCCAGTAAGAAAAAAAAAATAGGCCCATTTAGCAAGTGAGAGGTATGAGTAAAAAAAAGGTAGATAGTAAGGGCATTGACAAAAGTACTAGAGAGCTCCACGTTTGAGATTTCAGAAGGGGAGGAATTTTCCTCATGATAAGATCAAGGTTTAGCCAGTCCGATGTTTTACTCAGATAAAGTCATTTCTTTGAGGCATCTGGTCCATGGTTGAAAGAATAGAGAATATGTGATTTTGGAGAGGTTTTGTTTTGGAGAGGTTTTGTTTCTACATAGAAACAAAACATGTAGATCAATAACTGAAAAAGCTTGGGGTATGATGACAAATGTTATTTGAAGAAAGTCAAGAAAGTGAGAAATGGGCCTGGGGCACAACTTCCCAATTACTTGGTTGTAAGCAAGAAATTAATCTTCTCGGTCTGGGTGGCTGTCCAGGCTGGGAAGAAGACTTACCCATTTTCCTCAGTTTCTGAGTTTGCCTTGATGGAAGAGTTGAGAAGCAGTGAGTTAGGAAACCAAGCAGAGACAAATGACAAAAGCTGCCAGCTTTCAACCAGGACCATGAGGATGTCTTGCACATTTGAACTAAATAAAATAAGGAAACTGTGAAGACAGCAGATCTAGATGTATACTATGAGAGCTCACTAGAAAGATCTGCCCACCCCTCTGTGCAGTGTTCCTTCATTAAAACATTTTCAGTATTGGTCGCTCTGATGTATACCTGATACTAATAGGCTACTGTATGTCAATTATACCTCAATAAAAAATTATTTTCAGTTACACACCTTTGAATGTACTGTTTCCTCTCAGAACCCTGACTGAGACATTATTGTGATTCTTTTGATCATCAATACCTTCGCATAAATCTTTAAAATGTTATACACATTTATTGAGCATCTATCATGCCCTAAAATCTGCTGATATGTGATTTTGAAAGCAAAGTCAATTTTTGTAAAAATGTTACAATTTTCGCTTTTGAGATCTTTTAAAATTGATGACTTTCTAAATGAGTCATTTTAGGGGGTGCCTAGGTGACTCAGTCGGTTAAGCATCTGACTTCAGCTCAGGTCATGATCTCACCGTTTGTGAGTGCGCTGTGCTGACAGCTGACAGCCTGGAGCCTGCTTCAGATTCTGTATCTCTCTCTTCCCCTCCCCCGCTCACTCTCTGTCTCTCTCTCTCTCAAAAATAAATAAACATTAAAATAAATAAATAAATAAGTCATTTTAAGATGAAGCATTCCCATTAGATTATAGTGTGATGTGACAAACCAACGCTTAGAATCTAGAAGTAAGTGCTTTCTTTCCACATTGTGGAATTTTTAAAGCAGTTGGTAGCAAAGGTGATTATTCTGAATCACAAATAAAATACTTCTTTTTTTTCAAGTTTATTTATTTGTTTTGAGAGAGAGAGATACGGGCTGACTGGGAGAGGGGCAGAGAGAGCGGGAAAGAGAGAAAATCCCAAGCACCCCACAAACAAAAATCCTTCTAGAGGTTCCTGGGAGGCTCAGTCACTTAAACCTCTGACTCTTGATTTGGGTTCAGGTCATGATCTCGTGGTTGGTGAGTTGGAGCCCATAAAGCTCTACACTGACAGTGGGGAGCCTGCTTGAGCCTTTCTCTTTCTCCTTTTCTCTCTTCCCCTCACCTGCGTGTACCTTCTCTCTCTCTTTCTCTCTCTCTCTCAAAATAAATAAACTTTAAACAAAAATTTTTTAAAAATACTTCTTTTTAAAAAAATTTTAATGTTTATTTATTTTTGAAAGAGAGAGAGAGAGAGAGAGAGAGAGAGTGTGTAGGGAAGGGGCTGAGAGAGAGACACACACACAGAATCTGAATCAGGCTCCAGGCTCGGAGCTGTCAGCACAGACCCCAAGATGGGGCTCAAACTCAGGGTCCAGGAGATTATGACCTAAGCCAAAGTCAGATACTTAACCAACTGAGCCACCCAGGAGCCCCCCAAAAAAGTACTTCTTTAATCTAGATCTTGTCTGTGCATATAGAGTAAACAATTAACCAGAGTTATCTTTGGGAGGTGGGATTGTGAAAATGTTAATTTTTTACTTTATAATTTTCTATATTTCACATTGTAAAAAATATTTATTATACCTGTAATGAGAATGAAACAACACAGACTTGTTTTTAAAAACTACATGAATTGACTAACTTCATCATGATAATATAAAGTTTTAATAGCCCAAATTTAATTTTAAATTAATTGGTTTTTAAATCTCAATTTCTTTAATTTATGATTTTGCCCCAAACTACTGCTGTAATCTCTTCTGATCCTTTAAGTCATCTTTCACATTGTCTGGATTTAGAATTTCTCGTGCTTTTCCATGTATCTCTCCAGCAATGGTGGAGCTATGAAAACATAGTTATTAACAAAACTAGTGTACAAATAAGGACATTTAAAGAAGTGGTATTTTGGATCGGAAAGATCCTTGGGGAAATCTAATCTTAACATGCTTTATTTACAGTAAAATCTCTCCACCCAAAAGACAGTACCTCTACAAAGTGTTTTTAAAATCCGTTTACATACTCTGGGAAAAGCAAGGAAACTTGTATTTTCATTGGAGGGTATCCACATGTGTAGTTACAGTGGAATGCAGTAAAGCATGCCATTCCTAGCCAAATGTAAAGGGATGTAGTACTAAAAATGATGAATCAACTCATCAAAAATCTAATTAAACATGGAATTGTTTTAAGATAAGGAATAATATGAAGGAATGAATATGGATCAATAACATATACCAGAACTACACTGAATTCCACTGATAATATCCAATTTACACATCATAATCAAATTTGGCCAATCTGTGTAGTATGAGCATACTTATTGGTTTAATTTCAGAATAAAATTAATTTTGGGAAATTCCTCAAAGCTACTTTTTGCCAGCTGTGTAAAGGTTAACTGATGAAGAAAATACGTGAGACATTTTCTTAAACCTATGAGATACAAAACTGGAATCTTTCAATATTTTCATAATCTGATTATTTCACATGACAAAATATTTTTAAACTGTACTCTAGCCAAAAGTTTGATGCCTGCTCCTTTTCAGAATTTAAAACTTTTAACAAAGTAATTGCAGTAGGCTATCAATAACTAACAAATCCACCCATTTTTACTTAAATATTAATTCTTTAGACTCTAAAACTTACATTTAAAAATTCATGGAAAAAGTCTAGATATAAACATTATCAATGGTTGCCTCTGGATGATAAAACTTGGTATAAATCTATTATGCTTCTATTTGCTTTTTGTAGTTTCCAGATTTTCTGTGAAAACATTTTAGTTTTATAATGAAGTGAAAATCACGAGCATCATTTTTAGCACGTGTTAATACATGTAACACTGTCATTCACACACATATTGTTATATAAACTGCCATATACACATGACAAAGCTCTTTCGAGCAAATTGAAATTTTGAATAATAACCATCACTAGGTAGATATTCTTCTGAATCCTTTAGATGTGTAGACTTATTTCATCCTCACAGTAACCAGAGGAGCTTGGTACTGTTATTTTCAGATAAGGAAATGAAAGAACAGAGTTAATATAACTTATATTTGTACAGCTGGCTAGTATAGGCAAAGCCAGGTTTTGAACCCTAACAATGTGACTCTAGGGTACATGTATATAACTGAAATGTGGTTGCTTTTACAGAATATATTATGGAACTTTATATCTCTGAAATTTTCTTTTCCTGCAAGTCTGATTCAGCCCAATGTGGTTCTAATTCAAGATGCAAACTTCCTTGACAATTTTTATGTTTTTGCATAACTAACAGGGAATATTAGGTAAGTACAATAAAGTAAAAAGATTGGTCATAATAAAAGTCATTTTAGAATTAAGAGATAAATCTCTAAACCTGATAGTAAAGATTATTTTCTTCAAATATTTTAAGCCGAAACCATTTTTCCTATTAAGATTTATAAACTTTCATACAGAATGAAACTTCTTGATAATAGTAACTTATTTTTCAGTATGAAAAAAAGAGTGAAAAAAATCAAATTATAATTTCCATAGAATAGTTGGATTTTCTACAAATTTCTTCTAAGAAGGAAAATTTGAGAACATATATATGGTTGTTCCATCAATACGAAGTCAAACATTTAAATTAAATCTGAAAAATACAGTATTCAAAACTGTCCAAGATTTTATTTTATTTTTTAATTTATCCCAGGTATTTGATATAGATAAACCTTAATCAATCTTAATTGAATGGTCTTAATCAAAGCTATATTAAATGTTAGAAGATAAAAAGATAATTTTGATAAATTTTTAAACAAACACATTCAACACAACAGTTAAAATAATGTAACAAAAAGCACTGTGAAAAACATGGGCAAGATGAATACATACATTTTCCAAATTGCACACAAGATGAGATACATTTTCCAAATTAATATCAGTTGAACCTTTCCTTTAATGAAATTTATTAGGCCAGTAAGTCTTTCTATGTAGGGTTGAAAGCTTAGAAGAAAAAATATGAAGACATTTCTAGTTTTCCATATCTATACGGTCAGATTCCAGGACAAAATTATTATGAAATTTTATGCTTAATAAAATTTTATATTACATGTAAATTAACATTGTTTTTAATCTATAATATTTTGAGTTTTGCATTATTAAATATATACTTATGTGTATATAATCTAACAGTTAAATCCATGTGTTGTCATTTCAGAACTTAGCCTCTGTAACACTAACATGTTTCTGACCCAGGGCCGCTTGGGTGGCTCAATCAGATAAGCTTCCAACTTCAGCTCAGGTCATGATCTCACACTTCATGAGTTCGAGCCCCACATTGGGCTCTGTGCTGACAGCTAAGAGCCTGCAGCCTGCTTCAGATTCTGTGTCTCCCTCTTTCTCTGCCCCTCCCTAGCTCACACTCTTTCTCTCTCAAAAATAAATAAACATTAAATTTTTTTAATGAAAAAAATAAAGTGTTTCTGACCCAAGACAAGAGCATATAAAACTTTTGAGCAAGAGATCCTGTTGTGTACAGGGGACAGAGGCCTAGGAGTAGGAGAGCTGTTAGGTTTTTTATCAAGAGGGCAGAAATACCCCTACGAACATCAAAATCCTATCTGTTTCAGCAGGGACAAACAAGTATCAACCCCTCCTAGAAAAGAAATGCGTTGGTTCTTACAACTTGAGCCAAAGTATCAACTGTTACACATAGATCCAAATATAGTGCCTTCTGGCAAAGAAACAGCCCACAGCAAGAGGCCGAGCTGGTGGACACCTGATAGCATTGCCTGGGTAACTTGAGCTAAAGTTGTGCTTGTTGTGGAGACAAATAACACTGAAAATCCAGGCAGAGAACAAATCACATTACCTTAATTTTAGAACATTCTTTGAAGATGGATTTGAAATCTCCTGATATTTTTTTTCACTTTACTTTTTATCAAGAGATTTCAAACATACACGTTTTATGACAGAAAGAATAATACAATGAGCTTTCAATGGATCCATCATCATACCTCAACAATTACCATCATCAACATATGATCTTAAAGTTTTATGCATAGTTTTAAACAAAGATAAATTTATACATGACGATTTCACAAACTGTTGCTCAGTTTAAATGAAGGACTGTGGTTTTTAGTTGAGCTTGCAGAGTGCACTTGAAGAGTTGGTTAAAAAGAGAAAACTCGACAGGTCTTTTTCAGATTGGAATTCTCAGGACAAATCTTTATGAAGTCTCTGTCAATTAAAACCAAGCATATTCAGAAGTTCATTTTTATTTGTGCAACTATAGAATAGACAGACTCTGAGGGACTCATTCATGCCAAAAATAAAGCTCACTAGGAGTTGATAAGAAACCTAGAAGTTCATTGTAAACTTAAAAAAGGATACTTATGAAACAATCTAAAATAACCAGGTCACTTTACTCTCAGGGAAGTCCAACTGAAAAATAAAATTTAGGGGCTCCTGGGTGACTCAGTCAGTTGAGTGTCCAACTCTTGATCTCAGTTCAGGTCTTGAACTCTGGCTTCTGAGTTCAAGCCCTGTGTTGGGCTCCACACCCAACATGGAACCTAGTTATAAATAAATAAATAAATAAATAAACAAATAAATAAAATTTAGGTTAGAAGTTTGCTTATCCAGAGTAGAATCAGAGTAAAAAGAGGTGGAAGAAATTAAAGAGAACCTCATCAACTCCAGATAACCAGATAATCGTTGGGTAATCACTACAAGTAATGTAGGATGCTCATAACATGCTGTTCCCAGGCCACCACTGGAAAACGCTAAGAAGAGCTTAGTGTCAAAGTCTTCTTTATTAAAGCTCCTAATTTCCTATTTTTCTCCCATTATTAAAACTCTTCACTATAAAGATATCCAGTTTCTAAGATTGTGGTTTACCTACCTAAGTAACTTTTTTTTAATGTTTTATTTATTTTTGATACAGAGAGAGAGAGCATGAGAGGGGTAGGGGCAGAGAGAGACGGAGACACAGAATCGGAAGCAGCCTCCAGGCTCTGAGCTTATCAGCACAGAGCCCGACGCGGGGCTTGAACCCACAAACGTGAGATCATGACCTGAGCTGAAGTCAGACAGAGGCTTAGCCGACTGAGCCACCCAGGTGCCCCAAATTTTTTAATGTTATTTTATCTTTGAGAAAGAGACAGAGACAGAGCACGAGTGGGGGAGGAGCAGTGAGACAGGGAGAAAATCCAAAGCAGGCTCCAGGCTCTGAGCTGTCAGCACAGAGCCCTATGCGGGGCTCAAACTCATGAACAGTGAAATCATGACCTGAGCTGAAGTCAGAGGTTCAACCGACTGAGCCACCCAGGTGCCCCCTACCTAAGAAACTTTTAAATTAATGTCTTCCATTTTGAGGGAAACTCCCAGGCCCCTCCCTGACATTTAGGAACTAATCTATTGGAAACTATGGGCTCCTCGGTATGGTATTTACCATCCCTCAGATCATTTAGATTGGAACACTGGCAAAACACAGAATACAAATTTTTCCTGTTTTTCCAGATTTCAGAGAAAGGACTCTTGTTTTTTTCTGGGATTGTTAAAAGAAAGACTAGCCTATTAGCCAAACTCTATGGGATGCTTTCCCAAAGAATCAAAGGTCTTGCTTAGATTTCCAACTTGAACACCAGAAAAATAAATTTTCATCCTTTTTTCCAAGCTGGTTAATTCTATTATTTGTTTATAAACTTAACAAAATGAATTCGCTCTCCTTTGTGTGTGCACATGCTACCAATGTATTGCTATATTCTCTTTTCTTTTTTGAGGAATTAAGAAGTGAAACAATTTCAAGAGTTCTCAGATTATATGATTAGAATTTCCATTTCATTAGCTCTCTCTTATATGAGGTGACAAAAGAGTAATAGTGTTAGTCAACAGGCACAGAACTTTCATGATTTCATTGTTCTAAGTGACTTCCTTTCTTTTTTTTTCCCAAGGTTTATTTATTTATTTTGAGAAAAAGGGTTTGGGTGCAAGCGGGGAAGTGGCAGAGAGAGGGAGAGATGCAGGGCTCCAGCCCACGAATCATAAGATCATGACCTGAGCTGAAATCAAGAGTCGACCCCTTAACCAACCGAGCCACCCAAGCACCCCTAAGAGATTTCCTTTCTAACCCGACCAAATCCATAATAACTTCACTTGATCAACCAGCCTGCTAATATGAGTTCGTAAAAATCAATTCCAACTAAAAGAATAAAGTTGGAGAACATTTCATTGTACCTTCATGAATTGTTAACACATTCTGATTTTGGTGTTTGCTAAGAGCAGTTTCCTCCTCTGCTGGTCTGTTCCAAGAAGATTGGCTAGTAGACCGTGTAATGACAAAATAGTGGTGATGCTGAGGAATTTCCTTGTTATAGCATTTAAGTATTAGTGCTATCTTAGAAATGACAACATTTGATTATCTTCTATACAAGTATAAGATAATGTGGGGTATAAATAATTTCACCAAAAACAATTCATGTTTTAGTTTTCAAGTTAAAAAATTCCTTGCTAAGGCAATTTTCTGGGGTTTTTTTCCCTCAGATTTATTTACCTGTGTTTATTCTCTTGTCTATATATTTATAACTACTAGGGATTGACAAGCAATATCTTTGAAGAGCCCACCAGCAAAATGACAATAAAATTATCTGACAATATCAGAGCACGATAATTTAGCTCAGTGGCATACACACTGAGTGTAAATACAATGCTTCCCATGCTTCACATTTTTTTTCCTTAAAAAACTTGTAAGTACCACCATGGGAAGTGGTAGGATGCTAATCTATACAAATGGAAATCTTGCAGATAGTACTGGGTGACATGAGCAGTAAGCTTTGGATGTTATTTGTTGAAAAATTTTCTTTGTACTATGTAACTGATTATAATTTTTAAGGCTTTTATTAAAATACATTTTTTGAAGATGTTTAAGTAATCTCTACACCCAATGTGGGCTTGAACTTACAACCCTGAGATCAGGAGTCACATGTTCCATCAACTGAGACAGCCCGGTGCCCCCTTTAGATATATTTTTCCTTTGATCGTAAGGTTTTTTTTTTTTTAATGTTTATTATTTTTGACAGAGAGCGGGAGGGGTGGGGGAGGACAGAGGATCTGAAGCAGGTTCCATGCTGATATTAAGGGTTTTAATTAATGATTATGTCCTCATGGGATGGAGCGATAGAAAGGGAAACTGAAAGGAGCAGAGAGAAAGAGTAGCAAGAGAAAAGGCAGGGAAAGCAGATGAAAAGAGACAAGGAAGCCAAAAAAGAAAGGAGAATGGATTGGGAGAAGGCAAAAAGTTGCTTAGGAAGAAAAGCAAGATGCAGAAGGAGAAATTCTGAGAGAATTGGTGCTCACAGTAGTGTCATTATTTCTAGCAACAGAGCCCCAAGCACCACCCAGAAGATAAGTAAGTAGTACCTTACTGTATCTTTATCACGTAAGTGGAGTGATAAATATTGGGTTCCCATAGTGTCCTCTTTATTCTTAGTTAACTTTCGCTCCTGTCAGTTATTCCAGTACTGTAACTGAAAGCTGCTGATCTTTTCTCTTTCTCTTTCAGTCTTAAGGTAATGAGACACCTGGTCGTTTACTGTCAGAACAGAGAAGCTAACAGATGTTTAGGTGAAAAAAGAAAAGTTTCAGGAACCCTCTGACCCCAATCCATACCATCAGGCCATCCCTGAGCTAACAGAGCTCCTCTGCAAGCTTCTGTAATGCAGGGCTGTTGTAAGCACCCCCCCCCCCACAAAAGAGGAAGCTGTAGTTTAAAGGCCTTGTCTATGGCTCCCCTGTGAGTGAATAGAAATAGAACTCAGACCTCCTGACGTCAGATTCAATGTTCTTTCCACTTAACGATGCCTAAAAATACAAACAAATAAAAAACGTCCCAAAGCAAATAAAACCTTGTATCTTGGAAGCCTGGAGTTTGTGAAGATTGATTTTGTCATTCTAGCTTTTTATACATACAACACCTGAATTTGTAACAAATGGGTCTATTTAAGTGTATTTTGTTAAATAAAATTTTCTTAATTTTCATATTGAGATTAGTAATCTAATAATATCCTATAAAAATAGTTTCAAATTATAAGGACCTTTAGAAAGTATTCTATTATTTTAAAGTAAATACGTCTTGGTCTGAAATTAAATCTTCTTTGTGGTTTTATTTATACATTTGAATTACTTTACTTTGTTCTATCAATGCCACCTCTACAAATCTGTCTTGTTGACTCTAGATCTCAGCTTAAATATCTTTTCCCTGGAGCTGCCTTCTCTGACTGTTCAGACTAAGTTATCCTTCCCCACCGTGTATTTATACTTTTATAGCACCTGCACTTTTCCTTCATAGCTCTTGTTATGATAGTAATTACAGAGCATGTGAGTGATTATTGTTTAACGTCACTGTTGCCTTCCAGACCATAAGCACCAGGAGGGCAGACTTTGACTGTCTTTTCACTAATATATCCCCAGTGCCTATACAGTGATTGGCCCATAGTAAGTGTTCATTAAATATTTAATAAGTGAGTGGATGTGTTTCTTAGAGGATAACACATAGTGGATAAGTTTTTGCGTATCTGGCTTAAAGGGATCTTTTATTATCACAGTCTGCAATAAAACCTAAAGCTTTCCTGTCATTCATCCCTTTTTATTTCTTGAATCTGTTTTAAGGCATTTAAGAAGAATAAATAATAATAATAGCCCTCTTTATTGTGTATGTGCTGTGTGCAATGCACTAGGCTAGGTGTTTCAGATGCATATTCTCATAATAATCCTATGAGGTAACTACAGTTTTTTTGTTTGTTTGTTTTTTGAGAGAGAGTGTGTGCACCCATGAGGGAGGGACAAAGGGAGAGGTAAAGAGAGAGGGAAAGAGAGAAAGAATCTTAAGCAGGCTCCACATCCAGTGGGGAGCTGGACATGAGGCTCCATCTCATGACCTTGGGATCATGACCTGAGCCAAAATCAAGAGTCAGACACAATCAACTGAGGCACCCAGGTGGCCTGGTAGTTACAGTGTTTAATCACACTTACAGAAGACACTGGAGTTTAGAAAGATTAAGTAAATTGTTCAAGGTTACCTAGCTTGTGGCTCAAGTTTGGCTGATACAGGAATCTAGGAAATAGAAAATGCAAGGGAAATAGCATACCTTTTCTTTTTTCAAAGAGTAATCTCTTACTCTCTTTCTTCATTAATTAACGTTATACCAACACTGAGAAGAGGAGGGAATGGGAAACTCCCACTTTTCCTAACAATCATTCAGTGTCAGATTCTGCAACTTCGATTCCTGTTTAACAGATACTAATTGTAGCATTTAGGCTTTTATGTCTGTGGGTTAAATGAAAAGATTTCAAACTTTTCGTTCCTATGTCCATGTATCTGAATTTCTACAGGTTCAAAGAGATAAATAAATGATACTTTTGCTGTTGTTTGTTTTTTCTGAGTGCAAAGAAAAACAGGGAAGGAAGTCATAACAGGGAATGAAGTGGTAAGAGTCAAGAAGGCGTTAGGAATCAAGGAAAGTGTGGTGTACTTTTTAATAGTAATATACCAAAATGTACCAAAGTCTATGATTACTGCCCTTACTTTGGAACATCAACATTCCCCACAGGGAGATGATTCCTGTATCATTTTTATAAACAGTTTTGAAAATATTTTTCTGTTTGGTTTGAAATCAGTTTGATTAAGAACCCAGGGATCTTCCACAAATATTTTATAGGCTGAGAGGCTCAAACTTTGTTTTTATAAAGTTACTCTTATGGATAATCCATTTGCAGAGAGGGATATCTCGTATCCTTGATCTTTTATTATCACAGTCTGTGATAAGATCTGTGCTTTCATATCGATTCAGCATTTTTGCTTCTGGAATTTGTTTTAAGGAGTTAATACTATTAAGCAAAGCATCATATCATTGACTCACTTTAATTAATTTTTTTATTTTTTAATTATTATTGAGACAGAAACAGAGCATGAGTGGGGGAGGGTCAGAGAGAGAGGGAGACACAGAATCTGAAGCAGGCTCCAGGCTCTGAGCTGTCAGCACAGAGCCCAAAGTGGGGCTCAAACCCACAAACCGTGAGATCATGACCTGAGCCAAAGTCGAATGCTTTACCGACTGAGCCACCCAGGCACCCCCATTGACTCACTTTAATTATTTGCTACATCTGTACATTATATAGAAAGCTCACATTTTTCTGAGTCTCTACCAGAAAGCAAGCTTGTTGGGTGAGATTCTTATAGAGATTATTTAAAAAAATTTTTCATGTTTATTTATTTATTTTAGGGGGGAGACAAAGAGATAGGAAAAGAGAGAGAATCCCAAGAAGGCTCTGCACTGTTGGCGCAGAGCCAGATGAGGGGCTCGATCTCGTGAACCCTGAGATTGTGCCTGAGCCGAGATCAAGTGTCGGCTGCTTAACCACTGAGCCACCCCAGCATCTGAGATTCTTACAGAAATTATTTAGATAACTAAGTAAACCCTGTTGAGTGGGGCTCCAAATAAATCTTCTTCCCATAAGAATGTAATCTCTACAAGGACAAGATCTTTTTCTCATTCTTGCTTAGAAGAGTATCTGCCACATAGTAGGTGCTCAATAAATATGTACTGATTGAATTTAAAAATCTCTATATTGAATCACGATTTAAAGTGATGAATTTTTTCAAAGCTCAATGGTGATTGGTTTATAAAATTAATATACAGCATAATTACATTTACTCACATAGAGAAGTCATTTTCATATTTGCCCATATGTCCTTAAATAAAGAGCAATACAAAAAAAATAAAGAGAAAAAAAAATATGGATCAACTAACCCAAACTTTTCTTTTCCTTCAGGCTGATTCCTTCGTTTGAGGGCTACCCTAGAATTTCAAGTGTATTCCAGTACTTGGACCTTATTAACTGTGAGATGAGAAAAACAATAGAATCTTGTTGAAAGAGAGGTAATATGCTATATGGTGGAAAGTAGCTATTTATTTGGTCAAATTTAAGGGGTTTTTATATGGAATTAGTTTCAATCTTCAAAGTAACATTGCTGAGAATGTTTTCATTGTGACTCTACCACTCCACTACTCACTGAGTAATTAAAAATTTTTCTTTAATGTTTATTTTTATTTTAGAGAGAGGAAGGGCAAGTGGGGAAGGGGCAAAGAGAGAGGGAGACACAGAATCTGAAGTAGGCTCCAGGCTCTGAGGTGTCAGCAGAGAGCCTGATGCGGGGCTGGAACTCATGAATCACAAGATCATGACCTGGGTCGAAGTTGGACATTTAACCGACTGAGCCACCCAGGCGGCCCAGTATTTTTCTTCTTATTTCCTTTGAAGGTTACAAACAAGTTCTTTTTTTAAGTAAGCTCTACACCCAACATGAGACTCATACTCATGACCCTGAGATCAAGAGTCACATGGTCTACTGTTGGAGCCAGTCAGGTGCTCCATAAATAAGTTCTTAATAAAAGCTATACATGTAGTAACAGAGATGCTCAAGGATAAAAGCTTTTCTGTATGTTCTGTTTATTCCATGGTTCTTTCTAGCAACTATGAGGCAGTATGATATAGAATCCAAACTTGAATCCAAGGCTCATTTCAGAAATTAGACAACATGGCAAATAAGATGAAGAAAAATGAATTGATTGAGTGCCTATTATGTGCCCAATAGGGGGCACACAGGGGGAGTTGCCTAGTTTTCTTACACAGTTTCATCAAAACCATAGAACATATTCTAATTTAAAAAACAGTCTACATAGTCCATATGTTACATGAGAAAGATGGGGTTGAGAAGACATTCAAGAGGACCTCACACCAAACGAGAGAGGAGTGAATAAGGAGAACAGAATTTAGGTTTAGTAAGACAATATTACTTGATTTTTTATGTGACTCAGTTGACAATTCCACAAATATAACAACTATATCCAGAAAATAATCTTTTTTTCAAAAAAATGGTCTTTTAAGCCAATGATGAGTAATCCCACTGCATTCTCCACTGCATCACCCTTGCTTTCCACCATTACCATCACCACGACCACTTTGGATAGGTTTCATTACATTGCACATGTAAGACAAAAGTTTATAGCCAGCTTTTAATAAGTCCATTCTTCTGCTCCTGGTCCCTTCATATCCAAGGGTTTCAAAATATTATATGTCTATATCTTACTAGGTTAAATTACTTACTAGGTTAAATATACTAAACCTAGATTATTAGGTTAAATTACTAGCATATTTGAGAGTTGTATTATTTTCCTTAAAGTGAGGACCACTTGAGTGTGTGAAACCTGCAAGCAGCATCCAATGCAGACATCTTTCCATTAATTGCAGCCTTGGAGATCTTTTGGACCGAAGTCCTAAATTCACTTTAAAATCATCTCTATTTCACTAGCAACCCTTAATTGGCTGTTTTACTGGATTACTAGATATCATCTAGCCAAGTGAATGACTGGACCAGAGTAGTGGATTAAACTGTTATAAGCCTGGGAGAGGGGAAGGATATCTTGGGGGTGCTTTTGAATCTCTTATCTCATTTGTTTACATTGGGAAATGTAAAAAATGGTTAAAGTTTTCCTTTCTTAGTTATATCATGTATTCTTGTTGATATAAATAGATTGAAACTGTCTATTAATTGTCCAAAGTTCAGAAAGATCATCATCTACATCATGAAGAAGACAAACAAAGTCTCAAAACACAGCTCCACCCTGCAATTTTAAAAAGGCCTTTGAAGATGTCTATGGCCTTGGCCGTGTTCCAGAACCAGCTGGATCAGGGCAATGCAGCTTAACATACAACACCACAGGCCTCAAGAGTTGTGAAAGCCAGTATAGTGTCTGGAGCAAATACATGTGTGACTAACACTGATGGACCGAACCTTCCACAGTGAGATATTTGTCAAGATTTCCTGAGAAATGATATTGTGTATTATCAACACCAACACTATTTTCTTTATTTTTTTCTTTATTTACTTTGAGGCAACTGTTCTAATATATAATCACTCAGTCTAGTGTGTTACATTATTGATCATGTATTAAAAACCAGTACTGGACTTTGTTTACTTATTTTTGGTTAGCTCTTCACAACTCTCAAAGAGAACACAACAGATATCTCCAATTGATCTGTGGTTGGTGATTGCAGCAGTGGTAACAGTTCAATGAAGTAGAAAGCACTGCATTAAACTACCTAAATAGCTAGAGAAGCTGAAAATTCATTCATTCATCCAAAAAAAACCATTTATTTAGGGATTTTTCTATGACATGCACTCTTCTAGGGATGGAAGTATTGTAACTGATAAACTCATTCTGTGCCATCAGGGAGTTAACATTTGCGTGTCTGATAGGCAATAAAATAGAGATGTATATTATTTTCAAGTGGTGGTAAATGTTAGAAAGACCAATATGTAGGATAAAGGGATTAATGTTATGATGGGATGGGGTGATACTTTAGGACAGGAGGAAGTGACATTTAAGCAGGCTGCTGGGTGATATAAAAGAGTGAGCCACACAAATATCGGAGGAAAAGCATTTTAGATAGAATAAAAAAGCAAAAAACAAACAAACAGAATCTTCAGAAAGAAATACATTGAATTTATTTTCAGAACAGCAAAGAGGCAAGTTTTGCTGAAGTAAAATGAACTACAGGGAGAGGTCAGAGAAGTAGCCAAAAGGCAAAATGTCAGGCTTTATAGGCCTTGAAGAAGTCTAGATTTCATTCCAGGGTCCAGAAAGTCATTGGGGGGATTTTAGCAGGGGTAGGACATAATTCCATGAACACAGACTTTAAAAGGTAGAAATGGAATCGAGGAGATCAGTTAGGAAAGCAATGGGGGCTTCACTCTAGGTGTGATAATAGTAGATGTGATAAGAAGCTGCAAATATTTTGGAAGTGGATCTGAAGATACATGCTGATGGCTTGTGGAGTGTAATTTTGAAAAAAAAAAAGGAATCAAGAATGATTCTAACATTTTGCCTTGAGCATACAAATTAATGGGGTGTGACTTACTAAGATATGGAGAGTGGTCAGGACAAATGGGAGAGCAAAGATTTTAAAGAAAAAAATCAGAGTGATGCTGGATAATATAAATATTTATGAGAATTAGAAATAAATCTCAAAATCTTAGGGGCTACAGCATAAAGATCACATTTAGACAAAAACAAGACACTTTACCATTAATTATGTTTCTAGAAGGCAATAGGCATGGGCATTGGGAAGAGATTTTTTTAAGTTTTGTTTTTTTTATACATTTCTGTGCTTGTTCAGGTCATCTTATAAATCTTGTTCATATATTATTTTTATTTTTAAAAATTTTAATATCACAATAATACATTAGTAACAGTCAAGAAGTTAAATGAGAGATTGTATAGTAAGCAGACAAAATGAAAAATCAACTGCATTTACCTGCTTAGAGAGGATTGAAAACTATCCAGCTTCTACACCCTTTAAGGAGCCTTAGAAGTGGACAGGTGCATCTTCAGCTCCCTCTTCTAACTTTACATTTGGCATTAACATCAACTTGTTCCTTAGTTTAAAGTTTGCTTTCTTTCCCCAGCTATGTCTTATGCTGCTCCACTTGTAGTATGATATGCTCTGTCTCAGGCTCTAAAATGGTTTATACACATCTATCTCAAAAGCATTTGTCATCTGTTCTAATCCAGGACTGCTTAAGACCAAAACCAGTTGGCCTCAATTAGCTAAATGAGGCCTGTTTGTTTGCTCTTTGGAGCTAGGTAGCAAACACAAGCATATTCCAACTTGCCATATTACCTGATGCCTTCAACATGAAATCAGTTGGTGCACTAGCTGTCATGAAGTCACTTTTTCTGTTTAGGTAAGAGAGTAGCCAAAAGTCTCAGGGACATTTTAACAGGCTCCTATAGAGAAGGGATTAGGGTCTCTATTAATATGCTCAGTCCTGGGATTCCTGGAACATGGGTTGCTCTACTAATCTTCTCCCCTCACATTCTCCCAATGAATTATCCTTTTCCCCACACTGCGGCCTTGTTTCAAGGGTGTTCACTAGCTCACTTATAATGTCAGCTTGCTGTTTTTAAAGATATGATTGTCAGGTTATTAATTCATTTTATTTTATTTTATTTTATTTTTTATTATTTTATACTGTTTATTTTTATTTTGAGAGAGAGAAAAAGAGAGAGAGAGAGACAGACACAGAGAGAGCATGAGCGGGCGAGGGCCAGAGAGAGAGGGAGAGAAAGAATCCCAAGCAGCCTCCACACTGTCAGCACAGAGCCCAATGCAGGGCTTGATCCCATAAACCACGAGATCATGACCTGAGGCCAGATCTTTAGTAGGATGCTTAACCGACTGAGCCACCCAGGTGCCCCATTAAATTAATAATTGATTTTAATATCAGCTTTATGAGGGGGCAATTTTAAATGTACAATTCAATGAGTCTTGACAAATGTATCCAGTTTTGTAACTCAAGATAGAGAGCATTTCCATCCCCACCCCAACCGGAAGTTCCTTTCTTACCTTTTTGTAGTCAATCCTCTTCCTGCCCCTCAAGCATCTGACAACCACTGACCTGCTTTCTTTTGCTGTTGTTTTGCTTTTTCTAGAACTTCATATAAATGGAATCACACAGCATGTACTTTTTTGTGGATAGCTTCTTCCTCTTAGCATACTATTTATGAGATTCATCCATATCTGTACACATATAAGTAGTTTGTTCCATATTGCTATATTTTATTTTATGAATATGCTATACTTTATTCATCTATTCACCAGTTGATGGATATTTGAGTTGTTTATAACATATATAAACTTATTAAAAATTTTGCAAACTTGCTTACCAGTTTTTGTGTGGACATATGTTTTATTTCCTTTGAGTAAATATCAAAACAGATTGCCGAGTTGGGTTTAAATCAACCATCTTATTATGTATTTTCTATTTGTTTCCTGCTCTTTTTTCCTCCCACTCTTTTACTGCATTTGTTTGGATTAATTATTTTTAGGATTCCATTTTGTTTCCACTATTGGTTTATTAGCTTTAGTTCTTTTACTTGTTCATATGGTTTCTCAACAGATCTATAACATACGTGTTTTTAAACTTATCACAGTGTTGATTCACATAATAGTATACCAGTTTACATGCAAGAAACTTACAAGAGTATTCTTCCATTTCTCCTCCCCCTTTGTGCTATTTTTGTCATATACCTTTCTTTTACATACATTATACACTCTGTATGCACTATTATTATCTTCCCTTTAACTTGTCAAAATCTTTTAAAAGGATTTAAAATAGAAGAAAAATAACTTATAATTTCCCCATTTTTTAATTATTTCTGAGGATCCTTGTCCTTTGTGTGAATTCAAATTTCCATCTGGTTATCAATTTCCTATTGTTTTGCCTATGATGTTTTTTGTAGTATAGGTATGCTGATAATGAACTTTCAGTTTTTATTTGCCTGAACATGTATTTACTTCACCTTCATTTTTAAAAAATTTTAATGTTTATTTATTTTTGAGAGAAAGAGAGCGAGCGTGAGCAGGGGAGGGCAGAGAGATGGAGACATAAAATTTGAAGTAGCCTCTGGCTCTGAGCTGTCTGCAAAAAGCCTGATATGGGGCTCAAACTCATGAACCATGAGATCATTACCTGAGCCAAAGTTGGATGCTCGACCAACTGAGCCATCCAGGCGTCCCATTTCACCTTCATTTTTAAGAGAGATTTTCAGTGAGTATCAATCCCAGTTTGGCAGGTTGGTTTCTGTATTTTTTTAAAAAATTTTAATGTTTATTTATTTTTGAAGGAGAGAGTGAGAGAGTATAAGTGGGGGAGGGGCAGATAGAGAGGGAGACAGAGTCCGAAGCAGGCTCCCGGCTCTGAGCTCTCAGCACAGAGCCTGACGCAGGGCTTGAACTCACAAGCCTTGAGATCATCACCTGAGCCAAAGTCAGACACCCAACTGACTGAGCCACCCAGGCATCCCCGGTTTCTGTTATTTTTAAGTTGCTGTTTTGGGCTCCTTCTCAAACCTAAAAAACAGAAGTTAAAGCGTGGAACAGAGGAAAGCATTAACAAAAATAAGCAAAGAAAAGGGAATTAAAGATAATGTGCCTTAACTGTATGAGTGGTCAATACTTATCCTTTACCACTACTGAATTGCTGCTTATCTTTCTGTAGTGCTTGCGTCCAGAACAACAAGTCTTAGAACCAAACATGGTCTCTTTTGTTTCTGATCACATACCTAGACCATTTCTCAGTCTGCCTCAGGCTGTGCAGGGCTAAATTGCAGGCATGGGCCTGGGAGTCAATCATACCTTGGTTTGAGTCCCTGATCAACAATGTACTAACTAGATGACCAACTTACAGTTTTCTTATCTATACGATTGGAGTATTAATTCTTCCCTTAGAGATTTTGTAAAGCTTACAGAAGATACTGTAAACAGAATGCTTTGCTCAGTGCCTGTCATAGTAAGAATGAATAGTAGCAAGTACTATTAACCCATCTCCTGTATGTTATTGATGTAATCTACATAAATAGTTTAAAAAGTGTTCTATTATAACTCACATGTGCCATCATTGAAGATTAATTATAGTTTAAAATTTTTTATTAATTATTTCTTCCTGAAGATATACCAGAATATTTTCTACACAGATTCTAACAGGGTTAGTTTTAGATGAATCATTAATAAAGAAATCAAATCCTCCTTTCCATAAAAATGCCTAGGTATTATCAACTTTGAAATAAGGGAAAAGTTTAGATGTAGTCATAATCCTGTGGTTTGCAATCTGACGTGTGGTTCAAAGCAGAGGCTTGCTTAGGCCCCAAAGGCCTGAGTAATCTTGTCAGAGAGGAGATAACCAGAGTGAGCAAGTATTTTCTGCGCCTTCACCTTTAAATTATAATGCTACTGATGGCCCTTATCTCACAAATTGTCTGCCAAAGTACCTAGTTCTTAAGATTAAAGTCCTAGGGAATGTTTGAAAACTAGATTATAGCTAAACTCTCCTGATATTCCCCCAACTATCTCTCCAGTGGAGCTCTACATGTCTCTGACCTTAGACCTCTATTTCTACATTTAAAAAAGAAAACTTTTTAATAATCAAGCATATCATTCTGTTCGTATTAGTCACACAGTAAAATACTAGTTTCATTTCCAACACTGGATCTGTTCCTCTGTGACTTGAAGAGGCATCCAATTCCGAGGTAATGAACTAGGGTCATTATTTAAACTGCTCTCTTATACCAAATACCGCACAAAACAACTTAGAAGAAAAGTTATAGCTGTATCCTTAGCACACTTATCCATGCACAGAAGTGTTTTAAAATGTTGCTATAAAGCTTTTGTGTAGCTAGTACTTGGGACTTGCAAATGAAAAACACCTTAGTTACATAAGTTATAAACTAAACAAATCACACCAGGGAAAAAAAATGCCAATTTGAAAAGATATGCTCTGAAGAAAAAAGAAAGTTCAGGATGTGACTTATTTTTTGCTGGCTGCGGGGGTGCGGGGAGGGGTAGTGTCTGATGTGCTTTGGGGTGGAGTGGTGGTTGAGAGCATTGGGGGAGGTTGGAGGGAGAAAGGGAGAGAGAATGTAAAAGAATCACATCTTGAAAATCTATGAATGAAAGAATATTAAGGACACTGGGGTGGCTCAGTCGGTTAAGCATCGGGCTTTGGCTCCAGGTCATGGCTCAGGCCTGGAGCCTGCTTCAGATTCTCTGTCTCCCTCTCTCTCTGCCCCTCCCCTGCTTGTGCTCTGTCTCTCTCTGCCTCTCAAAAATAAATAAATGTAAAAGAAAAATTTTTTTTAAAAGAAAGAACATTAGAACACAATGAAGATTGTATCTTCAATATTGAACAGTAATTTCCTATAATTCCCATATTGAGAGATTGAAATACTAAAGTAAACTGTAACAATAGAAAATTATGTAATTTGGATTCCTTTGTAGTACATGATAGTTGGCAAGGCTATATAAGGGTCTGATCTAATTTATGTAGATATCCCTCTCTAAATAATGGGGAATCATTCAAATAAATCATCAGTTAACTAAGTGACATTTTAATTTTAATAATTACACTTTTAAAAACTAGATCTCATCTGTATTCAACTATCAGTTAATAACTTTTATGTGTTTATAATTTTATAAGATAGTTCAGAAAGGTGAGTGTAAGATTTAAAAACTCACAAATACAGGTGGTCCAACTAACTGTTAAAATGTTGCTATTTTGGGTAGAAACAGGATTTTTTTTCTTTCTACCTTTTCAGACATTAAGATATCTGAAATTCTACTGACTGGTTGTTTTAACATCCACTTTATACTGTCAAGCAATTCCTTTGCTTTGAACTCTTTGTGTTATGAGGGAAAGTTTCAAAATCTAAGAAGACAAGGCTTTACTTTGATTTAATTTAAGAAACACAAAGACAAGAGTAATCAGAGCTAATGAAGCTTCCAGTTTATAAATATTATTGTGTTAGAGAAATAAAAACTTTAGAAAGCCATAAACAGTTTTTATTCCTAGGGAGTTCTATTTTAACTTTTTGATTGGGATTTATTTAGTCTTCATCTTCCAAATAGCAATTTTTAAGGGGCCATAAAGTAAAGAAAATTTAATCTAATTTAAACATCAGAATGCTAACCTTGAAAGAACCAGTTTTATGTTAGAACATGCTTATCATTTGGAGGAACTGATTATCTTGAAATAATTGTTTAAGGAACTAAATCACAGATTGTTGAAATTGGAGATGCTAATTCAATGTGAGATTATATATTTGATCAATTACCTGTGTGAATGCACATCTCCCAAATGTAAGATTTCTAATTTGAAAAATAAGCTACAAAAGCATGTGTGGCAACCAAACCTACAAATAAAAACTGCAAAGTGTGTGGGAGTGGTTGAGACTTGATTAAGAAGAAAAAACGGAGTGCAATATTCCATTTGAGACTAAGAGCAAATTCAAGGTAATGGTAAATAGATTAAATATTTTGGAGGAAGAACACAGAGTGAAAAAAGAACTTTTTTTCTGAAAATAGAGTACGGCAAATTGACAGCTAAAAATCCTAAATTATTTCCACATTTTCCTAGGTTTAACTTGCAACAGATAAGTATTAAAATTGGATATCTAGAGTGTTTATTATATGACTAAATTGATATATGAATATGTGTTGCTGAGTATTTAAGTTATCTCTTGAAAACTAAAGTTCAAAGTTATTATTCATGTAAACATATAAGACTTTTAAAAAATTTCTTTAACATTTATTCAATTTTGAGAGAGAGAGAGAGAGAGAGAGAGAGAGCAGGGAAAGGGTAGAGAGAGGGGAGACACAGAATCCGAAGAAGGTTCCAGGCTCCGAGCTGTCAGCACAGACCCCGACTCAGGGCTTGAACTCACGAACCTGAGCTGAGCCAAAGTTGGACACTTAACTGACTGAGCCACCCAGGCACCCTGAACATATAAGACTTTTAATCTCAACACTAAATTATAACATAAGGTAATGTAAATAATGCCTTTACATGTTAAAGAAATACTAATGAAACACTTGCCTCATTTTCCTAATCAGAAAATTCAAGAATCTCAAAAAATAACCTCAGTTTCCAATAGAAACATATAGATGAAGTACTGGATTAGTCAAAATTCTCCAGACAAACAACCAATAGTGTGTGTGTGTGTGTGTGTGTGTGTATGCATTTATTATAAGGAATTGGCTCACACTATTATGGAGACTAAGTTCCAAGATCTATAGGTTGAGTGGGTAAGCTAGGGACTCAGAAGAGCAGATGGTGTAGTTCCAGTCAGGAGGCTGGCAGGTGGGAGACCTGGAAAGAGCTGACGTCCTAGTCAGAATGAAGGAATTTTCTTATTGGGCGAGGGTTAGCCTTTTGTTCTATTCAGGTCTTTAATTGATGGGATGAGTCCCATCCCCATTACTGAGGGTAATCTGTTTTACTCAATCTATTTAAATGCTAACCCTATCCAAGAATATCCACCCAGAAATACCTAGAGTAATGTTTGAGCAAATATCTGGGCAGCCCTTAGCTTAGTCAAGATGACACATAAAATTAACCATCACGAGAATGATGACTGGAGATGTTGGTTACACTTCTCAACTCAAATGTTCTCTGCATTAAAATGGTAGAAGAGTGGGGAAGTTATAACATGGATTAAGTGTTAAAATGCCTGTACTAGAACCCTATCTCCATTAACTTAGTCCCTGCATGACCTTAGATAAGCAACAGCTATGTGCTTCTGATTCTTCAATAGTAAATTAGGGATAATAACAGTCCCTATTTCATACTGCTATTGTTGTTTTGAAAAGTAAATAAGATGTTGCATGCAAAGCACCTAGAAGAAAACTAGCAGATAGTAGGTATCCCTCAACAATGTACAATATTATATAAAAGTAATTGAAATAAAATTCTGTTTAAAAATCATTGCTTTATATATTTTTGTTATTTTACGCTTGATTTTTTTAAGTTTCACACATAAGCCCATACTTTTTCACTTGCTCCAACAGTTTTTCCTCCTAAATATTCAGTAGCACATATAATAAAACTCTTCTAAAGCACATTGACACATTCATAACATATTTTATACGTACATTGATCAACAAACATTGAGTGGCTATTTGCCAGCAACAGTCTCCAAAGAAAAGTAAGAGTAGGACATGTTCCTTTTTTTCAAAAAATCTTTAGTCCAAATGAAGAAATAAATTAATATACAAGACTCAAAAAATTAGAAAACAATTCAAGACATTATTAAAGTACAGTGAGGACAAGAATTTCCACTGTGCTCTAGGGGAACAAGGATTCCCATTCTCCCCACATCGCCTCTGTCTAAGAAGAGCTACAGATTTGCAAAACTGGATTTTGGGTTTTGTCAGGAGGATGGGTAAAGCAAACAGAAAGCTTAAAAAAACAGACAAGCTGGGTTTTGGATGAAGATAATGAAGAGGAGGGAAATGGAGGAAGAAAAGAGGAGGGGGAACAAAATTCTTTGATTTGAGTGTCCAGGATGTGTGGGTGGTGAGGCAAAGACCCAGAGGAGCTACAAAGTGGAGGGCATCAATATGGGTGGGCTGGTCGCATTCTCTTACACTTCATCCCACTTTTTCCTGTGCCGCGGTTCACCTTTGCCTTCATCCTACTCTTTGGTTTTGCTGAAGCCTGAGCTCAAGTTTTGATGCCATGCTCTACTTGTGCTTATCCCCTCATTTTTTTGAGCAGACTCATGGTGGGACTACCTCTTGGTTCAGCACTATCACTGATCTGTGTTATTGAGTGAATCATCTCAGATGTGACCCCAGAAATGCTCTTTCTTATATGGTTGAGTGTCCAAGCCTCACCTTATAAGCCTTGACCCCAGGTGTGTTGGGTGTTAGAGAGTAAGAACAAAGATGGGTTGATGTTAATTACTAAATAAGATTGTACCATAATGATAGCTTACATTTATTGTTAACTGTGGCTACAGTTAAAATTGCTTTTTAAAAATATATTACTGTGAGACAAATAACATTTAGGATGATTAAAGGGGAGAGAAGCCAAAAAGCAAAAGATTATAATAGTCAAGTGGTAAATTACAAAGTCTTGTAGAAGGAACTGCTCTGAATGGAAATTGGGGCATGTCAGGGAGATGCCTGTAAAAAGAACCAGCAAGCTCTGGTAACCACAAAAGGAAGTGAGGCAAAATATAACTGGGGGCAGTCAACATTCACTCTGAGGTTCTAAAATGGCTAATGGCAGGACACTGACAGACATAACTGTGAAATGTGATGGCTGAGAGTGGAAGAATTGGTAGGGATCCAAACTGATATCATAGTTTGTTCGTGCCATGGTCAGCTTGATGCAATGATGGTAATATCTTGCAGAACTGGGGTGGTCGAAGATAGAAAACAAGACAAGATTTACTTGAATATCTTTCTAAATGTTTGCTGAAACATTTAGATCTGAAACTGCTGCCTCAGTGAAGGGAAAATGAAAAAAAATTTAATTGCATCATTGCCATGCCTCTAAAGAGATATTCAAACAATTCTTTAAACTTTTTTTTTCATGTTTGTTTATTTTTGAGAGAGAGAGACAGAGAGAGAGACAGAGCACAAGCAAGGGAGAGGAAAACAGAGGGGGAGAGAGAAAAATCCCAAGTCTGTCAGTGCAGAGCAGAGCCCAACGTGGAGTCCGAACCCATGAATCATGAGAGCATGACCTGAGCTGAAATCGAGAGTTGGAAACTCAACTGACTGAGCCACCCAGGCGCCCCAAACAATTTAATTTATGAAGAACTACATGAAGATTTTTCAAAAAGATATGATGGTTTCTAAAGTTCCCACAAAAACAAAAAAGTAAAATAAACTCTGTTGACTTTTTGTTCTGACTACCGTCACTTAAAGATGTTTCTGGACTTCTTAGTTGAGGGTAGTTTGTTTATGTAAGTGATATGATCACAAATCATCACCTAGTATGTTTGTTTTTTATTCTGATTTCAGAAATAAACTTTTGTTAATGCCCAGTATTGTCTCTTAAAAGTTCAAAAATCAAGGGGAAGATCATTTCACAAAATAAGAAAACAAAGGGTATGCCAAATCAGGACCAACTTTTCTGAAATGCTGGTATTGATCCAGTGGATTCGAGGACTGAATAACCTGCATATTAAATAAGGGAAATATCTGAGAGTTTAAATCTTGCACTCTTGGTCTAGCGCTCTCTGATGTTGGCACTTCTGTGATGGAGAGTCAGTTGCTGGGTTTAGCTTTGGGTTATTTCTTTCCACGAGCTATGGAATTCCTAAAGCGATATCTATTTTAAAAGATTTTCAAAATGATATTTTTTTAGATTTTTAATTTTTTTTAATGTTTATTTATTTTTGAGAGACAGAGAGAGACAGACCACGAGTGGGGGAGGGGCAGAGAGAGAGGGAGACACAGAATCTGAAGCAGGCTCCAGGCTCTGAGCTGTCAGCACAGAGCCCGACGGGGCTCGAACCCAGGGACCGCGAGATCATGACCTGAGCTGAAGTCAGCACTCAACTCACTGAGCCACCCAGGTGCCCCCAAAATGGCGTTTTTGACACGTCCCTGTGTGCAAGGCTTTCTGTTGGGTTCTTTTGCTAAAGAGTCAGGTTTTCAAAATACCATTCTTTTGCAGTGTAAACAGGAAAGATTTGGAGTGGGTGGATTAGTCAGAGGATGGAGCAGGGAAAAGCATTTCAGGATGGAGACTTATTATGGAAGTATGAAGTGAGAGAAATGACATTTCTTGGCTCAGTTCCCAGCATTGTTTGCTGGAAGCGTTTTGCGTGTGGAATAAGCAGTGTTCACAACCCACAATACCATTTTCTAATCAACTGGTAGAGTATTGAAGTTTATATGTGACAGTGTTTGGGAAATTACAGTTCCAAAGGGCTTTATTAAAGTTTGGCATACTTGCCAAAAGCAAATATAAAGAACATACACCACACTGAGGAACCTCACTATTTTCTCTCTTGTCATCTGTATAAAATGAATACACTTTGCCAAAAGCAAACCAGTAACTTTTCCTTACTTGTTTTGAAGACTAATATAGCTCACTCCTAGTTATCAAATGTGTTCCAAAATAATTGGCAGTGAGTCATGAAATAATCTTCGTCAACTGAGTATATGTTAGTTGAGCAGTGTTTTCAAATCTTAAGGCAAATTTTCCATCTCCCCGAACCTCAATCTTGTTAAGTTAGGCAGAAAAAAAAAAAAAAAAAGGAAAATAAATTAAATCCAGCTGTGATCATTCTACATACCTCTGCATAACCCTAGAGATGTTTATGAGGCTCTGAGGTTTCAGGAACACGTTATGAAGAGTCACTGCAAACTCCTTCTTGTTTACATTGAAATTCCCAGTAAGAATTTGAAACTGCAATAGCTGTGAGGAAAACAGGAAGAGGGGCCTTTTGTGACACGTAACCTCTTTTGTAGCTTTCAGTAGCAGAGTATCAGAAGAAACGGCATGGGACGCTTGTTAGAGGAATTTTGAGAGGGATAGTTTTACATTAAAATTCAGTGTATTTTCTAAAATGGTTAGCTAAGATTACCTCTATTGTAGTAACTGGTAAAGAACTGTGAGCATGGAAGCATAAAGACAATTTGAATGTAAGAGAGAGCTGGCATGTTTTGTAGATTAAACCTTCTGGTAGTGAGGACAAGAATGTATGCTTTAAGACATAGGAGAATATTGTTTGTGTCTAAGGAAAATACAAATGATGTAGCTTCCAAAAATCAAAAACACTAGAAAGATGAGTCAAGCTAGGACCTGGCCCTGCTTTTGAACTATGGCTGTGTTCCTCGCTTCCTTCCCAGATCAGGCATACATCTGATGTGTGATGAAGGGCTAAGGTGATTCTTCTAAATTCATCAGAGGAGGACATTGAAACATACTAGACTTTGATTAAGAAGCTGTTCAATTAAAAAATTGATGGCCAGTTATGTTACTGTCCAATTACTTGGATTTTCCTGGACACAAACATTTGTATTTTTTAATAAGTTAGAAGTCACCATAAATCAGATGGTCATTCTGAAATGTCAACTAAAGTGTTAATTTCTTTTTAGCTCTTTCTCAAACTGATGTAGAAGAAGGTGATCAGAGAGAGATTGCAGAGCCTCCCCTCATGACCACAGTTGCTATTTTATTAGGAAGAGCTGCCATGGCCAAGTACCATTTTCCTTGTACGGACTTGTGTGAAGTGCTCTTCAAAGATCCATGCTTGGTAGCATTGTACCAGCTCAGCACTCATTGGCTGTTCTCAAGGGAAAAAGTTGTGAAACATCACAAACCTGAGTTAGGATTTGAAAGCCTAGCTGCCAAGTCATAGTTCATGGTCGAGTGCCGACAGTTGGCACTCAAGGAAGCCTATATCAGAATGAAAAACATCTTATTGAGGTGGATTGCCAGTGTCAGAAAGGTGAAGGGCTCCCTCCCAACCCACCAAATTCCATTTAAATATTTTTTCCTTAAAAAGAAATTGACTGTCAGTGAAGATTTGAAATGCAGAAGGGAAAGTTTCTGGAATAAAGTTAAAGAAAAATCCACAATTTGGAACAGAAAAGAAAAAAAACATTTAGATCAATGATTAATAAAAATTAAATTTGGGATAAAGAAAATCACAAGATATCAAAATGGCGAAAGAAACAATGGAAAATATAGAAAAATACACAATAAAACAGACAAAATCATTCTCCAAACTTAAGCATTTAGAGTATTCAGTTTCTTCCTATTTTTGCCTTTTATGTGTTAACTAAATTTGAAATATTTCTAATGATGGTCAATTTAATATTTTTACTGGCAGGTTACGTTTTTGGCCAAACTTCCTAAAGCTATTTATGGACATTTTCCTTCGCCTGCCTATAAAAATATATCACTGGAGTATTTTTAACAGCAAAGTGTGTATGAGACAGTCTGCTTTCTTGACCTGTCAGATACTTGTGGCTGCTTCTAAGTAGCCTCATTTGTAGGCTCTTGCTTGTGGTTTTTCTTCCCCCAGTTGGCGTTATTTTATTTTAAAAGAAAAATGTAGTAGTGTATTCATTGAGGATACTCTACATATGGCTAAAACGTCATTTTACATAATTTCATGCCACTGCAGGCATTTTGGTTACTTCCAGTAATAATTTTTAGATCTAAGTGTTTCTGAAGGAGGATTTGCTTTCTCTTTAGTACAAACCTAAGTTGCTGTTGCGTTGTGTTTTATTTTTCTTCAAGTTTCAGCATGATTTATAAGTAACAGCAAAAAAATAAATATAACCTTTTCTTTTTTATAAGATAAGCTATGGGGAAAGAGTGCCTTTATGAGGTTATAGAAAACCGTCCTCTTCCTCCAAACAAGAATATGGTCACATCATATAGATCAGAGATGGCCAGTAAGTTTCACTGTTTGCTGGTCAGTTCTCATTGATCAATTCTTTGTGGGTGCTGGAGAATCATATTAAGAAGGGTTCAAAGGCTTAGTTCAGGCTCAGCAAGAAAGAGTGTTGTCATTTTGAAAACTTCAAGAATTTTTTCAAAAATATTAATGAATTTAGAAGAGTTACGGTTATATTTGGCAAGAAGAAATGTTCTAGTCAGTAAACAGCACAGTGATGCATATCTCCACCTACTAAACAGTATTCTTTCATATAAATACGTTTGTTTAAAATTTTTTTAACCTTTATTTATTACTGAGAGACAAAGAGAGACAGAGAATGAGCAGGGGAAAAGCAGAGAGAGGGAGACACAGAATCCAAAGCAGGCTCCAGGCTCCGAGCTGCCAGCACAGAGTCCCGAAGTGGGGCTCGAACTCACAAACTCAGATCATGATCTGAGCCGAAGTGGAACGCTTAACCGACTGAGCCACCAAGGGGCCCCATATACATTTGTTTTTGTAAAGATCTCCAATGAGAGTGAGTGTTACTCACTCACTCATAGCTTAGTAGTAATTATACAACTAATCTAACTTCTAGGTAGGATCAATTGAGCTGTGGGAACTTGATTATGGGAGAAGAGAAGGAGTGGTAATTTGTGGGCAGGAGACACCAGTAGGCTTCCTAAAACGTAAAATTCTTTTGAGACATTTTGGCTCTCGAGGTTGCCAATGTCTTATCTAGGTCACTGATGAAAATATCAAATAGAACCAGGCCTTGGTTTGACACCTGCTAAACATTATTTATGTCTTAAGACTGACATCAAACCATTTGTAACCATTCTATTTATAATTTTCCTGAGCACCCTTTGGAGTTTCCAAATATAAATTATAGTAGTGCTCTGGGCACTTAGCTGATAGCTTTGCCTGAAAATATAGTCCTCTGCCTGAATTAGCAGAGGACTCTTCTTTCAATGACACTATGTACTTTCATCTATAATTTTGGGGAATGCAGAAATTATTTGAGACAAAGATTGACAAAGACTTGTATTTTAGTTATAGGTGACCCTAATAATTTTTTACTGATTGTTTAATCTCTTTGGACCTCAGAAAATGAAGATTATCCCAGATTGGTGTTTCCTAACGTCAAATTCCAGAGCATTCTATCTACTGCCGAGGTCCCACAAATGCATATACAACCAGAACTGTATGACCGAGTACTACCAAGACATGTGAAAGGTTGTAGAGTCATAATATTCCAAAGAGGACTTTTGAAAAGGGTGAGAATCAGTGATATAGGCTATGGACAAGCTTCCTTCTCTCTCTGTTAGCTCTCAACTCATAGACTACTCTTCTACATTTGACAAGAGTAAGAATATTTGACAAGAGTAAGAATAATCACTTCTACTCTACACTAAGATAGCCTTGAAGTTTAAAAAGTATAGTCAATTTCTTCCATGTTATATGATGGTTTCTTACTGCTGTCTTTTGAGTGAGTTTGTTTTCTTCAGTTTAGTATTGCATATGATCTTTATTTGGTATCTTCCCTGATAATAAATAAACAAGGATGACTAGGTGCCTACGTATTTGATTCAATTTAAATGTTGTACTTCAGTTGATAAATTCCAATGAGAAGCAGGGGCAGAATGTACAATAAGTTACTTTCGTAAAAGATGAACTTTGACTATCCTCAGACATGAGTGGTGGAGTTTCACTGTCAGCTAACATGAACTATGGAATCTTGGCTTTCTGTAGAGCCACGTGGCGCCAGATACTTTTTAATATTGCCAGGAAATATTTCATCTATGATGTCAAAACTCACAGGACATTTGAGCTAAGAATGCACGTTACGTACTCAGTAGGACACACAAGAAAGTTGTTCAGGTCATACAGACTGTATTTGGAACTGCTGTCTTTGAGAGATCAAACTTCCACTGATATTCCAAAAATCTTCACAGGAAGAACAAGCATGGGGAACTACATACAAACTTATGTCAGATTTGTTAATTGATGAATGCCAGGAACTGTGGCATTTCTTAACTGTATGGAGAAAGATACACATTTTCCATTTCTAAGAGTTGGTGAGGTTTTTTTTTAAATGACCAATAAAATATGATATTTCCATCTTAAAACTGGAAATTTGGTGAAATAATACATAAATGCAATGATTCCCTTCTTTCAGACTCCAGACCTTAAGCCATAGGTAAGGGGTAGATTATGGGTTTACTTCAAGGGATTCATTAACTTGCTCAGGCAAACAGCCTAAACTGTTGGCTGACTAAAAAATATATTTTGCGAATCTGTACTGTTATTTTTTAAATGTATGTTGTGGTGGTTAATACAAAATTAATTCATTAAAATGCGTTACTGATAGTATCTTTTTAATGTGAGATACATGTATAGGTATATTTAATATGCTGATCTTAAAAGAGCTCAAGAGGGGTGCCTGGATGGCTCAGTCGGTTAAGCATCCAACTTCACCTCAGGTCCTGATCTCACGGTTTGTGGGTTCAAGCCCTGCATCGGGCTCTGTGCCGTCAGCTCTCTCTCTCCCTCTGCTCCTCCCCAACTCATGCTCTGTCTCTCTCTGTCTTTCAAAAATAAGTAAATGTTAAAAAAATTTTTTCAAAAAGAGTTCAAGAATTATCATATGGGATTCTGTGCAATTTTCTTTTGAGTCCTCACTTTGAAAAGGTTGGCAACAGTGTCTTAATGGATTTCAGGTAGAATGACAAGCTGGTAGAGGGCTATTTTTGGCAAACAGTCTTTCTTATTGCAGCTGCCTAAGTGCTAGGATAAAGGGCAAAGTGTGCTTTGAGAAGAGGCTATTTTAACTAGTCTTCCACAGGTCACAGACTACATTTTACCTGCAAGAATTGTGCTTGGTATGAGCAATGATTTCTCTCCCAAATCCAAGGTATCACCTTACCTCTGAGTTATTGGACCAAAAAACAGACAATAAAAACGGCAGATTCTATTTATTCAATCTCATACTCTCAAGTATTATACCTATAAATGACTGGTATTATGGAGTTGAGTGAAACTACGTAACAGATATTGCTATGAAAGGGAGAAAATTATCAAGCATTAGCTGGAAGGAGTACTGAACAGCTATAGGTATTGGAAGTTACACTTAGGCGAAGCTTTAGTTATGGCAAGTTTGGGGGCTACTGCCCTCTGGTGGTGCCCTCTCTCTTATACCTCAAGTGCGTTGGACGTTTTCCTGGGACGTTTCCTTGTTTATTCAGACCACCATTAAAAAAAGTTTGTTATCAATTGCCAATCTTATCTTCATCCTCTTTTTCGAAAAGCACACACTTACATATACTTTTATTTTTTTTTTTTTAAGGTTTATTTTTGAGAGAGAGACAGAGACAGAGAAAGAGAAAGCGGAAGGGGCAGAGAGAGAGGAAGACTCAGAATCTGAAGTAGGCTCCAAGCTCTGAGCTGTCAGCACAGAGCCCGATGCAGGACTTGAACTCACAAACCATGAGATCATGACCTGAGTCGAAGTCAGACACTTAACCAACTGAGCCACCCAGGGCCCCCTATATACTTTTATATGGTGAGTTTTATTTGTTGCTATCATAGGTTTTTGCATTTAACAAAAAATATTTGTAAAATATCTATTATGAAACCACCTATATGCAACTACTCATAAAAGGAGTATAAGATTATTCTTACCACCCTTTAAGAAACTTTTAATATAGGTGAGTATATACACAAACATAAAATTTATGGTAATAATGTTTTATTTGCCAGAAAAACAATTCTATGATCTTACATGCTTGACTCACCTGTCATTAAGATGAGACAACGTTCAGTGTTTAGCTAATTTATTGAGAAGAAAATCATAATGCTAGAAGAATTACAATGTTGGGGTGCCTGGTTGGCTCAGTAGGTTAAGCATCCAACTTTGGCTCAGATCATGATCTCACGGTTCATGAGTTGAAGCACCGTGTTGGGCTCTGTGCTGACAGCTTGGAGCCTGGAGCCTGGAGCCTGTTTCAGATTCTGTGTCTCCCTCTCTCTATGTCCTTCCCCTGCTTGCACTCTGTCTCTCTGTGTCTCTTTTTCTCTCTCTCAAAAATAAACAAACATTAAAAAAATTTAAAAAGAAGAATTACAATGTTAAATAAAATTGGCTTAGTTACATGTAACAGAGGAGGGTACAGATGGAGGAGGGTGTCCTTGTCTTGGCTGCATCCCTTATTTACAGCTGTTCTTAACCTGTCATATTTACCTGTTGCTCTGCTTGTAAGAAGATGAAAGCCTGCTAAGCCATCACTGTTGATTTTAATTCCTTTTCTGGGTAATTAAAAATACATTACAGGACTAATTGTTATTATCATACTGCATGTAGTTGTGAGCACATTTTCTTATACAAGAGTATCCAGAAAATGTTTGGCTTCCCAGTGGATTTATAGCTCATGACTCCAGATTCCTTGGTCTTTAGAGATAAAGTTGTATGTTCAAAACAGGAATAGAGGTTTTAAAATTGTTTCTCTAACCGTGTTCAGTAAATTCGTATTACGCAAGTAAAATATTAGAATTTGTACTAACTATTGCATTCGATTTTGGACCTACACATTGCACTGGCCAAGAAAAGGCACTGTTACATATTTTAAAATATCCCCAAAGATTTAAAAAAGCTCACCCATGTCTAGAATGACTCTCTTCTAAACTTTAATAGGTAGAAATATTTGATTTTGGATGCTCCCGTGTAAAATTTCTAAGGAATTCTGTGTATTTTACAGGATAAATATGAACTGATAATGTGGTATCACAAAAAAAGTAGCTAATGGAGACATTGACTGCACTAATGTAAGTATGATATTCAGATCAATACTGTAGTCTGTCCCGGTCAGGCACGTGTGAGACGCCGTGCTCTAGCCTGGCATCAGAGCTTAATGATATCAACAAATCATGGAGTAGTCAGAAGCAGGAAATGTTGGAAGCTATATGGAGAACAGCTAAGTAACCCGGACAATCGCTCCTAAAATACTAAATATGGAATAGTTTAGCTCTTTACAAACATATGGAAAACTCTATTGTAAAAGGAAAGATAATGGGAGAGGAAACATATTAAGTCTAAGTTTTTAGTTTTAAAAGTCTACTGTTGTCTATATAAAATATGAATCAAATTTGTACCTTCTACTTAATGTCTCCCATATCTGTCACAATTGCTCTATTCTCAACATCAATACTTCAATGTTGATTATTATATGTTTGTCTGATTTTTATTGCTCACCTCTGACTTCATTCATCTTAATGCTGTTATTAAATGATTCTTTTTAAAATATTGTTGATGTCTATAACAATTCTAAACTATGACCTTAAATGCCTCCATTCATAATTTATGCTGATTTTACCCACTTAACCTTCTTTTCTACTATTCCTAATGGGCCGTCTACTCAACGTAAGTTTGTTCCTTCATTATCCCACATATAGGGCATGTTTTGTGTCAGTTCATGCCTTTCTTAAGTTATATCCCTCACTTACCCATTCATAATCCTCTGTCCATAAATTCGTCCCTACACACCCAAGTCCTATCTATTCTTTGAGAGACATCACATGCTATTCTTTCTTTAGACTCTTCTTATTCTAGCCAAAATTTGGGCATAGTTCCTAGAGCATATTTTGACTATCCTTTACTATTTGATTTTTTATAAGGTATAGTTACAAAATAATGCTTATTCCATGATATTGCTCATCAATCTCATTCCAGTCAAATGTTATATTGTTGGGGTGGATTGTTGCAGTGATGGCCCTGACTTATTCACGTCTCCTTGTATTTATGCCCTTGGGTAGACTCTCCTATAATGACTCTGGACATGGTTACTTGACATAATTTGGCCGAAGAGGCAATAAGCAAATGCAATGCAAAAAGAAACTTGAAAAACGTTGGGCACTGGAGCTTGCCTTCTCTTGCTGCTTTTGGGAGCCCTAAGACTAATCCTGTGAAAGAGTTTAGGTTGTCCTGATGGAGTCATGTGACCCGGTCGTCCCTATTTCCTAATTTAGGGTCAGTACTAGCCAACAGCTAGTATCAACTGCCAGTCATGTGAGTGTAGCTAATCTAGAACCACCAGCCCCAGACAACCCAGTCAACATATGGCAACTGCATGACAGAGCCCAAGCAAGACCCCAGCAGAACCGGCTAACTGACATTGCTAGCCGACATTACCAACTCACAGAATTGCTAGCTAAAAGAATCATTGTTGCCTTAAGTCACAGCATAAGACTTGAGAATGGCTTGTTTTGCAGCAAAAGCTAAGCAATAAAACAGTTATTTATTAGCTAGTTGTTAATTGGGTATTAGATCTGCCTCAGCATCTATACTGTGAGTTATTTGAGAGCAAAAACCATGAAATATTTTCTGAAATCTATAACTGACATTGCATAGACAGTTTGATTGAAACTTTCCAAAAATAATTTTAATAATGTTTTGTTAGTACCACAAGGATGAGATCCTGATCGTTACATACAATGACATCACCTGCATCTTCTAATTTTAGGTAGGATCAAGTTTTTTCTTTTAAACATAGAATTCATGATATATATAATCCCAGATTGGACCACAGTTTGTTTTTTTTTAATGCTAAAAAGATGATACTGAGATAATTGGCAAGATCTGAATGTGAATTATATGTTAGGTAATAATAATTTATCAATGTAAAATTTCCTGGGTTTTATAATTATATTATGGTTATTAAGAAAATGAATCAGCAGGGGCACCTGGGTGGCTCAGTCAGCTAAGTGTCCGACTTTGGCTCAGGTCATGATCTCGCTGTCTCAAGTTCGAGCCCCGTGTGGGGCTCTGTGCTGACAGCTCAGAGCCTGGAGCCTGTTCCAGATTCTGTGCCTACCTCTTTCTCTCTGCTCCTCCCCTGCTCGTGCTCTCTCTCTCTCTCAAAAATAAATAAACATTAAAAAATTAAAAAAAAAGAAAATGAGTCAGCAAAAATTCTAGTACTAAATTCACTACTGAGAAGTGTATATATATATATACACACACACACACACACACACATTACTAGTAATAAATTTAATACTAGTAAGTATATACATCGAGACAGACAAAGAGATGGAGAGAGACAGCAGAGACGAAAAATGCTGAGAATCTGGTGAATGTTAAGTGAAGAATAAAAAAAGAGTCATTACATCAGCCTTTGCAACATTTTTCTAGTTCTGTCTTCTCAGGCAAAGGAAACAAAAACAAAGATAAACTATTGGGACTACATCAAAATAAAAAGCTTTTTTATTTTTTAATTTATTTTTATTTTAGAGAGAAAGGGTGTGTGTGCACAAGTGGAGGGAGGGGCAGGGGAGAGAGAGAGAGAGAATCTTAAGCTGGCCTCATATTCAGTGTGGAGCCTGATGCGTGAGCTCGATCCCACCACCCTGGGATCATGACCTGAGCCAAAATCAAGAGTCAGGTGCTCAGTCGACTGAACCACCCAGGTGCCCCAAAAGTTTTTGCACAGGAAAGGAAACCATCAACAAAACAAAAAGACAACCTACTGGATGAGAGAAGATATTTGCAAATGATATATCTGATAAGGGGTTAATATTCAAAATATACAACTTATTACCAAAAAAACAAATAATATAGTTTAAAAAATGAGCAGAAGACCTGAATAGACATTTTTCCAAAGAAGACATACAGACAGCCAATGGACATATGAAAAGATGCTCATCATCACTACATCAGGGAAATACAAATCAAAACCACAATGACATAGCACCTTACACCTGTCAGAATGGCTAAAATAAAAAAAAACACACAAGAATTAACAAATGTTGGTGAGAATGTGGAGAAAATGAACCCTTGAACACTAATGTGGGAGTACAAACTGGTGCAGTCACTTTGTACAACAGTATGGGGTTTCCTCAAAAAATTAAAAATAGAAATACCATATAAGCCAGTAATTCCACTAATGGGTATTTACCCAAGAAAATGAAAGCACTAATTCAAAAAGATATATGCACACTTATATACTTACTGAAGCATTATTTACGATAATCAAGATATGGAAGCAGCTAAGAGCACCTGAGTGGCTCAGTCAGTTAAGCATCTGACTGAGGCTCAGGTCATGATCTCATGGTTCGTGGGTTCTAGGTCTGACAGTGCAGAGTCTGCTTGGGATTCTTTTTCTTTCTCTCTCTGTCCCTCCCCCACTCATGCTTTCTCTCTCTCTCTCTCTCTCTCTCTCAAAATAAATAAATAAACTTTAAAAAAGATATGGAAACAACCCCCAATACATATATTATATATATATTATATATAAATATAATGAAATATTACTCAACAATAAAAAGCATGAGATCTTACCATTTATGACAACATGGATGGATCTAGAGGGTATTACACTAAGTGAAATAAATCAGACAGAAAAAGACAAATATCGTATGAGTTCACTTATATGAGAAATCTAAAAAACAAAACAAGTTAATAAACAAACAAACAAACAAACAGAAAGCAGCAACAGATCCATAAATACAGAGAACAAACTATTATTTGTCAGAGGGGAGGAAGGTGGGGGAATGGGCAAAATAGATGAAGGGAAGTGGGAGATACAGTCTTCCAGTTATGGGGCTAAAGGTACCATAGAGGGAATACAGTCAACAGAATTACAATAGTGTTTCGTGGTGACAGATGGTAGCTACACTTGTGGCAAGCATAGCATAACATACAGACTTGTCAATCACGATGTCATACACCTGAAAATAATGTAACACTGTGTGTCAAATGAACTTCAAAAAAAAAAAAGAACCATTATACAATTCTTGTACTTTTTTGGTATATTTGGAATTTTTGTTCAAAATAAAACGAGGAAAAAAGGGGTAAAAGCCACTATTCACCAAGTAATTTAAACATTTTCATTTCTAAAACAGGTGGGTTGCAGTTTTGTTTAAAATGAAAGTTCTGTTAGAAACGAAGACTGAGCTGCCAGTTACTCAATCAACTCGACTGCCATCATTTGTTATCCCAAGAAATTTGCTCTTTAACCCATGAAGAAGGACTGGGGAAGGAAAAGCAGAAAACGTTCAATGAATGATGTAAATTCAGTGGCCAGAAATAAACTTGAAAATCTTCAGGTTAACCAGATCTTCTAATATTTGCAAACTGTACTTAGATACTAAGAACAAATGATGTTTAACAATATTTCCAAATATAGTGTGGCGCTAACCTACTATTCCACTCTAAAAGCATGTCTCCCGGCAATGGAGAGCTACTTACTCTGCAATTAATAAATGATAAAAGAGAAGAGAGATTGCATTGCAATATTTTTCTTTGAGTAGGAGACCCAGAACTGAAAGTTAAAACATTCAATGAATTCCTGAGTTCCGAGTATTTTTCTGTGTAGACTGAGCTACGGGATCCTTAGAAGTTTAGCATAGTGACCTCAATTAAAATTTATTTTAAATTCCTTGACTTTTTTTTTTTTACTATTGTATACATGTACAAATAAGAAAAACCATCATTTCTGGAAAAATTCTGGAATGCCACAGGCTTATTTGAGATATTTCTATTTCAGGGACATTTTTTATAGTAGGAACTTGAATCCTTAGTTACAAGATGTTAAGGATACTGTTTCATTAAAATACATAACTAAAACAAGCAAAACAACCTGAAACTAAACTCCTAGTACTTAATTTCAAATGCTATAAGAGAGTGAATATTTTCTTTAGGTATTTTAGGCATTGATTTCAACACTTTTTTCAAATCATTGACTTTGTTAAGAAATATCACTAAAAAAGGCAAACTAATTCTATGCTTATGATATATTAAACTCAAAAATAGTAGCACCACCCCTAGCTATTCCTAAATAAAAGAACAGAATTCAAAGATAGGAATGTTTAGTTTTGCTGCAATTGACACTATTAAAGGATAAATGAGAAATACATGACCCTGTAACAAAATTATTGTTTAAGAAAGATCACACTTGTGGGGAAGAGCACTGGGTGTTATATGGAAACCAACCTGACAATAAACTATAAAGTTTAAAAAAAAAAAAAAAGAAAGGGGAAAAAAAAAAGAAAGATCAAAGATAGAAAATTCTGGTTGAAATAGAATTTTCTTTAAAAGTATGCCATGCTTTTTATTGCTGATGGGAAATATGGCCACAGATAAGATAAAATCTTCTAACGTAGACAAGTTCAAAGAATAATGGAGTTAGTAAACCAAGTATACAAAGAGTAAAGCTCTCTTGAGAAAAATAAATAAATAAAAGCTTCCCATTTAGGTTTTTAAAATATTTATCTTATAACTTGAAGTGGGGTAGAAGGGAAAAATATTTCTCTGAAATGCTCAAAAATCTGATTTCTTGTATGTTTTATGATTTTCATCCCTTGTATATAGATAACTGATTCATAATGCTTGTTATTTTTAAATATATTTTATACTTTCTGACTGAGTCCAGGTGCCACACACTTGACTGTCCCTGGTTCAGCTCCATTTTTTAGCACTGCATTCTGTCACTGATTGGAAATGATGAAGTATGTCCTGGTATCTTCCTATTTAAAGAACGGAGGTGATGACCAGAATGACAGATGGAACTTATATTAGTTAGCGTTTAAGTAAAAGCCTTAAGCTCCAGGATTGTGTGTGAATTTGAAGAATGAGGAGTGGGCTCTTTTTTAACTTTCTCTTTTCCTTTGCTAATCAATTTTTATTAATCAACCATATGTACACTTAGGAATTGGCAAAGTCTAATTATTTTCTCTCACCTACTAAATAAGAACTTTTAATAATTGTAAACCTCTGAATAAATGAAGCTTAGTATATCCTTGTAACTGTTATTCAGGGAGCTATTTTTTCCCCATGCAGCCTGAATCATTAACCGTTGTTTTAATATTTTATATTTGGTTAAGAAAGAGGCAATCCATTATTCTTTTCATACATTATTGGGCTTAGAATACTGTCCTCTAAATGGAAGAATCAGAGTTCTATTCATCTCAACTGATTATAAGTTGTGAAAATTTGATTTCTAAATTATGTCATTCATTCATTCATTCATTCATATAGCAAATATTGAGTAAGTATATGCCATGTGTCAGGCATTTACTGGAGAGGTAACAATAAAGAAGACACACACCTCACTCCTGTGGGTTTCACATCTTAGGATAAAACTAAGTGTGAAGATAATTATAATACAGCCATTCAACTCAATCTTTTGAACTGGAAAAATTTCCAGAGAAAGTTGTATCTCAGCTAAGAACTGAAGGACATATAGGAATGGGGCGGAAAAACCAGAAGCAAAAGATAGAAGAGGGGTGTAAGGGAAGAATGAAAATGCATTTCAGCGGGAGGTATCAGCATATTTAAGACCCAAAAGTTAGAGACAGCATGATATGAATCTGGACATGGGATGGAGTGAAAAGAGAGGAGGTTGACAATATCAAGTATTAAAGGCAAATGTCCACCCTTTTTAGGATTTTGAGCTTTACTCTAAAGGTAATAAGCAGTCACTGTAGATTTTTAAAGTTGGGGGTTGACAACATAAAAATCACTTTGTCTGCATTGGAAATGGAGCAGAGCAGAAAAATACTATTAGGAATACTGTTAAGAAGGTGTTGCAATGATTCCAACAAGAATGATAGAGACTTAAATCAAGGGATAGGGGCACCTTGGTGGTTCAGTCGGTTATGCAACCGACTCTTGAATTTGACTCAGGTCATGATCTCACAGTTCATGCAGTTGAGCCCCACACTGGGCTCCAGTCTGAGAGCACAGAGCCTGCTTGGGATTCTCTTTTTCTCTCTCTATGCCCCCTTGCCACTCATGCTCTCTCTCTATCTCAAAATAAATAAATAAACTTAAAAAAAAAGTGGTACAAGATTTAAAAGAAAAAAATTAAGAAGAAACTAACTGAAAGAAGGGGTTGACTCTCATTCCAGATTGTAATTTTCTGGGGTCCAAATTTCCATTTCTACAGTAATCCTATTCAGGTCAGGATAAATCATACCTATTTGAACCAGTTCTGTCATTCTCATCTAAAAAAGTTGGATTGGTTCCACAGGATATTTTTCAAAAAGCCATGCTATTTATTATTTTGTTGTTCCTCAAGTGTTTGCCAATTGATTTTCTTTCTTTTCTCTTTTTAAAAAATTTTTTAATGTTTGTTTATTTTTGAGAGACAGAGAGAGCCAGAGTATGAGCAGGGGAGGGGCAGAGAGAGAGGGAGACACAGAATCTGAAGCAGGCTCCAGGCTCTGAGCTGTCAGCACAGAGCCTGATGCAGGGCTCGAACTCATGGACCACGAGATCATGACCTGAGCCGAAGTCGGACGCTTAACCGACTGAGCCACCCAGGCACCCCTGCCAAGTGATTTTCTAATGATTAAATATAGTTATTTGGAGGGAGGAGCCGATAAACTTTTTAAAAAAATGTTTATTTATTTATTTTGTGAGAGAGAGAGAGCAAGCAGGGAGGGGTGGAGAGAGAGGGAGAGAGAGAGAATCCCAAGCAGTCTCCATGCTGTCAGACTAGAGCCTGACGTGGGCTCTTTCAAAATAAACAAATAAACATTAAAAAATATATATGTATACAAATATATATATATCATAAATCAAAGGATAAAGAGAAGTTGAAAAATTTTGGAGAAATTTAGAAAGTAGATTCTAAAAGACTTGGTAATTATTTAAAAAGACAGAGTGAGAGAGAATAAAAATTGACGCTTAATGATTTTTGCCAAGGCAACTGATGGATGGTGGAAATATTAATGGTTATATGTGTTATATAAAGCACAAAAGAGGAATTCAGCTTCAAGATATGAAAGTCATCAGCCTATAGACTGTAATTAAAACCTAGAAAATGCCTGAAATCATCTGGGGCATATGTTGGTGAAAAGAAGAGGAGGCCTGAACATCACCATGGGGACCAACATAAAAAGGATGAGTTAAACAAGATAAACCTGCAAAACAAACTGAGATGGAATTCCCAAAGAGACATTAGGAACTCCTAGGGTCCATGGTGCCAAGGGAGTTAAGAAGCCATTGTCATCAATGTTAATATCATATGGAACTAAGTAATATGAATTCCAAAGAATATTTTCATGATTACCAGTCTTGCAGTACCTTCCCTTTTTCCTTGAGCACCCACTTGACCACCCTGTAAAAGCAATTTTAGTAGCTGAAACAAATTTATTCCATTAGTAAGTATTTCAATGATGTCACTGCAATATGTGTATTGAGACTTTTTTTAAAATAGCATTTCTTTTTTTTTAATTTAAATTTTAGTTAACATGTAGTGCAATATTGGTTTCAGGTATAGAATTCAGTGATTCATCACTTACATACAACACCTGGTGTTCATCACAAGTGCCTTCGTTAATAACCATCACCCATCTAGCCCAAACCCCATCCACCTTCCTCCATCAACATTCAGTTTGTTCTCTATCATTAAGAGTCTCTTCTCAAGGTACCTGGGTGGCTCAGTTGATTAAACATCTGACTTCTGCTCATGTATTTGTGGTCTTTCCAATTTTTTCTTGTGGTTGATTTCAAGTTTCATAACTTGTAATCTGAAAATATGCATGGTATGATCTTGATCTTTGTACTTGTTGAGGGCTGATTTGTGACCCCGTATGTGATCTATTCTGGAGAATGTTCCATGTGCACTCAAAAAGAATTTGTTTTCTGCTGCTTTAGGATGAAAGTTTCTGAATATATGTTAAGTCCATCTTGTCCAGTGTGTCATTCAAAGTCATTGTTTCCTTGTTGATTTTTCTGAGTAGATGATTTGTCTATTGCTGTAAGTAGGGTGTTAAAGTCCTCTACTATTATTGTATTATTATCAATGAGTACGTTTGTTATTAATTGATGTATATATTTGGGTATTCCAAATTGGGGCATAAATATTTATAACTGTTAGATATCCTTGATATATATAGACCTTTTAGTTATGATATAATGTCCTCTTCATATCTTGTTACAGTCTTTGTTTTAAAATCTAATTTCTCTGATATAAATATAGCTACTTCATCTTTCTTCTGAAGTCCATTAGCATGATAGATGGTTCTCCATCCCCTCACTTTCAATCTGCAAGTGTCTTTAGGTCTAAAGTGAGTCTCTTGTAGGTAACATATAGATGGATCTTATTTTTTCAATCGATTCTGATATCCTATGGGCATTTAGCCCATTTACATTCAGAGTGATTGTTGAAAGATATTAATTTAGTGCCATTGTGTTACCTGTACAGTTGGTGTTTCTGGTGATGTTCTCTGGTCCTTTCTAGTCTTTGTGGCTTTGGTCTTCTTTTTTTTTCCTCTACTCATGGAATCCCCCCTTAAAATTTCTTGCAGGGCTGATTTAGTGTTCATGAATTCCTTTGGTTTTTGTCTGGGAAACTCTTTATCTCTCTATCTATTCTGAACGACAGCCTTGCTGTATAAAGAATTCTTTACTGCATATTTTTCCCATTCAGCATGTTGAATATTTCCTGCCATCCACTTCTGGTCTGCCAAGTTTCAGTGGACAGGTCTTATGTGTCTTCCTTTGCAGGTTGAGGACCTTTTGTCCCTACCTGCTTCCAGAATTATTTCTTTATCTTTGTATTTTACAAGTTTCACTATGATATGTCATGGTGTTGATCTGTTTTTGTTCATTTTAAGGGGAGTTCTCTGTGCCTTTTGGACTTGAATGCCCGTTTCCTTCCCCAGATTAGGGACGTTCTCAGCTATAATTTGTTTAAATACACTTCTGTCCCCTTTGCCCACTCTTCTTTTTTTGGGACCCTTATGATATGAATATTGTTTAATTTATGGAATCGCTGATTTCCCTAAGTCTCCCTTTTTGATCTAATAGTTTTTTTTTCTCTCTTCTTCTCAGCTTCAGTGCTCTCCATAATTTTATATTCTATATCACCTGTTCTCTACTCTGTTTCTTCCATTCTCGTTGTGACTATATCCAGCTGGTTCTGCATATCAGTGATATCATTTTTTATTTCAGCCTGACTTGTTTTTAGGTCTTCGATCTCTACAGCAAGGGTTTCTCTGGTGCCTTCAAGCCCAGCTAGTGTGACTTAAGCCTGTTGCTCTAAATTCTTGTTCAAATATATTGCTTATATCTGTTTTGAGCAAGTCCTTGGCTATGATTTCTTCTTGACCTTTCTTTTGGGGGGAATTCCTCCATCTTGTCATTTTGGCCATTTTGTCTCTTGTGTGTTTTGAAAGCTTGTTGTGTTTCCTGCACCTGAGAGTAGTGATATATTAAAAAGAGGTCATACACTGTCCAGGGCCTGGGAATTCAGGAAATATTCCTTGTGTGTGCTGTGTGCACTATGCTGTTGCATTTTGGCTGCTCTTTCCCACTGGTCAGTCCCCTGAAGAGCTCCTCCTTGCTTGCAGTGGAGAGTGTTTGGACCTTTAACTAGATGTGCTTTGATTTGTTTGTTAAAATAAATCTTGCACCTGCCACACCGACTCCCTCTACTGTGGAGATCTTTCTGTCAGTCCTCAGATTGATTGTTCCAAGTGACCTGACCTTAATACAGCTCAATACAGTGTTTGAGGGATGAAAAAAGCCCAGGGTCCCCCTACTTCTCCGCCTTCTTAATTTCTTCCCTTAAATAACATTTTAATTTGAGCATCCCATTTTACCTCCCTCTCTAGACTTCAATTGGAAGTACATATATGTTAAATGCTTAGTTAGGAGCTGAGTTGGGTTCTAGCACAGAAGAAAAAACCCTGTGTGCAGCAATAGAGTTATTAAGCTAATTAGTTAGAACTCAGATTTTGGACTCAAAATGAGATGAGTTTAAATCTGTTTCTATACATTTAGCAGCTATGTGATTTGAATAAATATCTTCTCAAACTTCAGTTTCCTCACACCTGAAAATTGAAGATAATAATAATAATATGTATCTTCCAGTGTTTTTGTAAAAATTAAATATGATAATTTATGTAAAGTGATTAATACATTAATTAAGTAGTTACTTCTTAATATCATTGGCTTCATTAACACATTATAACCAGTTGAACTAAATCGCAAATAATCTGGTAACTTTTGCTCTGGTGATTGTGTTTCATAAAAGCTGCAAAATGTTAGTATGAAAATCCATAAGGAAATGCAAACTTGAACACTGCTATAGACCAAAGGGACCTAACAGACACATACAGAACTTTCCATCCAACAACAAGAGAATACATATTGTTTTCAAGTGCACATGAAACATTCACTGGGACAGATTATATATTAGGCCACAAAACAAGTCTTAACAAATTAAAAAAGATAAAATATCAAATATGTTTTCTGACCACAGTGGTATGAAACCAGAAATCAATAGCAGGAAGAAAATTGAAAAATTTATAAATATATGGAAATTAAACAACACACTTCTCAACAACCAATGGGTCAAAAAAATTAAAAGGGAAATAAAAAATATCTTGAGACAAATGAAAAGGGAAACACAATATAACAAAACTTACGGGATGCAGTAGAATCAGACCTAAGAGGGAGAATTTATAATGACAAATGCCTATATAGGCATTTAGGAAAAAAGAAAAATCTCACATAAAGGAATTAACTTCACAACTTGCAGAACTATAAAAAGAAAAATGAAGTAAACCTAAAGCTAGCAGAAAGAAGAAAATATGCACACTGAAAACTACTAAAAATTGATAAAAGAAATTGAAGACACAAATTAATGGAAAGAGACCCATGTTCATGGATTAAAAGAATTAATATTGTGAAAATGTTCACACTTCCCAAAGCAAGCTACAGATTAAATACAAAATTTAATGGCAAAATTCCAGTGGCATTTTTCCTAGAAATAGAAAAAAAACTTCTAAAATTTATATACAACCACAAAAGTCTGAATAGCAAAAGGAATCTTGAGCACAAGGAAGCTGAAAGCAACACACTTCCTAATTTCAAATATACTGCGAAACTATAGTAATAAAGACAACATGCACCTGGCATAAAATCAGACATATATAGATCAGGGGAACAGAAAGAGAGCTGCATAAATAAATCCATTCACTTATGGTCAACTGATCTTTGACAAAGGTGCCAAGGACACACAAGGGGGAAAAGACTGTCTCTTTAATAAATGGTTTTGGGAAAACTGGTTTTCCACATCCAGAAGAATGAAATTGGACCTTTATTTCACTTCATATACAAAAATCAATACAAAATGGAGTAAGAGACTTAAATGTAATACCTGAAACAGTAAAACTATTAGAAGAAAACACAGGTGAAAAAATATTCTTGACATTGGTCTGGGTATTGATATTTTGGATATGATCTCAAAACTATAGACAACAAAGGTAAATAGACAATTGGGATTTCTTCAAACTAAAAATTCTTCTGCAAAACAACAGAAACAATCAACAGAGTGAAGAGACAATCTAAGGAATGGGAGAGAATATTTGCAAGACATACATCTGATAAAAGGTTAATATCTCAAATACATTAAGAATTCAAACAACTCAATAGCAAAGAAACAATCCAATTAAAAATGGCCAAAGGACATGAGTAGACATCTCTGAAAAGAAGACACACAAATGATCAAGAGATATAGAAAAAGACTCTGCATCACTGATCAGTAGGGAAATGCAAATCAAAACCACAAATGAGATATCACCGCATATCTATTAGTATGCTTATGATCAAAATACAAGACATAGCAATTGCTGGTAGGGATGTGGAGAAAAGGGAACCATGGTTGGTGGGAATGTAAACTGGTGCAGCCATTATGAAAAACAGTATGAAAATTCCTCACAAAACTAAAACTAAAACTATAACTATGATATGATGCACCCAGATCCTACTTCTGGGTAGGAAGTGAGGAAATGAAACTGGGATCTTGAAAAGATATCTGCACCCTTTTATATTCATTGCAGCGTTATTCATAAGAACAAGATATAAAAACAATCCAAGCATCCATCAGTGGATGAATGGATAAAGAAGATGTGATATATAAATACAATGGAATATTATTCTACCATGAGAAAAAAGAAAATCCTGCCTTTTGCAAAGTCATCGATGAACCTGAAAGACATTATGCTAAGTGAAATAAGCCAGACAAAGAAATACAAATCTATATGATCTCACTTATACGTGGAAAGTAAAAAAAAACATTGAACTCATAGAAGCAGAGAGTACAATGGTAATTACCAATGGCTGGAGGCGGGGTCGGGAAAAAGGTTGGAGAAATGGGGAGATGTTGACCAAGAGGTACAAAAAGTTATACTTATGTAGGATGGATAAGTCTGGAGATTAATGCACAGGCATGATGACTATAACTTAATAATACCGTATTAAACACTGGAAATATACAAAATATGCTAAGAGTATAGATTTCAGGTGAACTCATCACAAAAATGGTAATTATGTGAAGAGATGATATGTTAATTAGTTTCACTGTAGTAATCATTTCATTATGTATATGGACATCAAGTCATTTGTATACCTTAAATATATACACTTTTTATTTTAAAAATACATAAACAAATGAAAACTACCAAAAATATTATTCTGATGTTCACAACTTACTTTGAAATGCATAACAGAATAGATTTATGAGTGTATAAATGCATTTATGATAGATTATGAGTGCATTTATGAGTGTATAAATGGGCAGATTCTTAGACATGTTTCTGTAAAGTTATTCTTAACATTTTGCTCTGACAGTTACTTCAAGAAGAATTTCATCATATTTTAGAATCTTCACAAATACACTCTTTTAAAACTGTTTAAAAATATATGAACATTTGAGAGAAATATTAATGAATATCCAATGTTGGGATCCAATACTCATATACTTTAAGTTGTTAATATCAATATGTTTTATTCAGAGTTACTTTACATTTTTGTTTATTTAACTGATCTCTACACCCAATGTGGGGCTCAAATTCATGACTCCAAGATCAAGAGTTGTGTTCTTCCAAGTGAGCCAGCCAGGAGCCTCCCAAGTCTTTTTTTTTTTTTTTAATATTTTTAATCTTTACTTATTTTTGAGAGAGAGAGACAGAGAGTGAATGGGGGAGGAGCAGAGAGAGAGGGAGACACAGAATCCGAAGCAGGCTCCAGGCTCATGAACCGTGAGATCATGACCTGAGCCGAAGTTGGATGCTTAACTCACTGAGCCACCCTGGTGCCCTGCATATTCTTAATCACAGAATGGATACAGGCATGACTGAAATCAGGGAATTCAAAACTATTATTATTATTTAAGGGGTTATGTAAACCACAAACAAGTAAGATGCTATTCTTCTTTTTATTTTTTAATGTTTATTTATTTTTGAGAGAGAGAGAGACAGAGACAGAGACAGAGAAAGAGTAAGACACAGAATCTGAAGCAGACTCCAGGCTCTGAGCTGTCAGCACAGAGTTCGACGTGAGCCGTGAGATCATCACCGGAGCCTAAGTCTGATGCTTAACCAACTGAGCCACCCAGGTGTCACAGTAAGATACTATTCTTAAGATTATATCTTTACCTCTATTCATCATTTTTGGTACTAAAGATAGTTCAACTTGTGAAACAACAGTATTAGAACTAAAATAGCACATTTAACATCACTAAAATGAAATGATAAGTGGATATAAGCAAGCTTTTTGAAAATACCAGCTGAGTTCTAATTCTTAGGTGTTCGCTAGCTCCTCATCAGTTTCTGACATCAGTGGAGGTTCTGCCATTTACACCGCTGTTGAAGTTCTGTGATTTACACAGCAGTGTGAGCACAGCTGTGTTGATTATGAAGGTTAATTTGTATTTGTTAGATAAAGGATAGGATACTGAATGGTTTTCAAACTCTGTTTCAGGGAAGCACCGCAGAAGTTGCCTGGAGGGAAGGATAAGGGTGGAAAGATATTCACCTCCTCCAAACATAATAGCTTTTCTATTTTTTATATTTATATATTTTATATTTTATAGATTTCCTTCTTTCCTTCCTTCCTTCTTCCTTCTTTCCTTCCTTCCTTCTTTCCTTCCTTCCTTCCTTCCTTGATTTCATTTCAGCGGAAGTTTCCAGGGTCAAAAACCAGTTTGAAAATTCTATTATGGACAAATACAGTAACCAAAAATCCATGAGATATTATTGAGCATTTATTCACCATGTTTAGATACTCTTTAATGTAATGGAAAAAAATTTGACTATATAATATAAAGTGAAGAAAGCAGGAAATAAATCTAAATGCAAAATGTTCCCTTTTTAGGTAGGTATATACACAAACACACACAGATGTAGATATTAAAAAGAACCAGAAAGAAATGCCAAAATATTAACTGTGATTGCCTCTGGGGATGGGGTGGGATATTATGGTAGATTTTTAGTTTATTTCTTGCTAAATTTTCTGCAATAAACATGTACTAATTGTACAATGTGAGGGAATAGATGTTTTGAAAACCAATAATTTCTTGAAGGACAATATATATTAAAATATTATTTCAATAACAATCTTTAGTATTTTTGTTTGAATTTAGTATATATTTTCAAGAGTCTTCATTTAATAAATATTTTTCATGTGATTTTAAGTTTCGAGGTATTTTTCTTAGCCTATACATTTCTTAACACTATTAAATAATATGCTAGTAAGGCAGATTTTCCACATTTTGAAATAAAGATATATAAGGAATAGTGAGTGACTTTTCCTATAAATAGAGCAGAAGGAAATAAAAATTACTATCACTTTAGCATAAGTTAATGAAGCAAGGGTGCAGCCTTTCTAGTCTTATTCATGCTTATCTTATTCTACAAAGAATTCACCATGTAGAGTCTGTATCCTCCTCTTGCTATTTTGGTAAATCCTTTCAAAATTTTCACTGCCACTCCCCTTTGATTAGACTTTCTGCAAAAGGTTTACATTTTGAAGGAGAAACCAAGCCATTAACTTTGATAGAGATAATTACAAAAGTATGCTATTATTCAATTTGGATTAAAAAAATTTATTGAAACTACCTTATTGGAAATGAAACCCTTGTTTTAAATATAAAAGAGGAGTCATGCTTTCCTGTAGTGAGAAAACTCCTCAAAGAGAAACATAACTCAGTGTCTTGAAAAAATAAATCTACTTAAAGGAATACTTAAAACAGCTTCATCGTCTTTGGTTCCAAAAGAATGACAGAATAGACAGACATAGGATATTCTTTACAAAAGCCCTGATGTATTCAAAAGAGTAATTGTATCCACTTGCCAACATCAAGCTAGATGACCAGAATGAGTCACCAAAGTTAGAACAAATGGCAAGGAACATACTAGAGAGAGCTAAACCGGCACATCTCCTAATCAAGCTTGACTTTTGAAGACATGATCTTCATTAAAGGAAAAAGTTAATGGCTGGAATATGAGGAAATTTTAATTCTATGATTTTTATCCAAAATGTTACTTGTAATATTGGGTATGTCAGGTAAGAGTCAGAAGATGTCTGCTCCATCCTTACAGTCATAGAAAATATAACCGCTTGAATATTTTTATAACTGATTCATTTGAAATGGGAGAGAAACACAAATTAAACTTTATATCTATTTTTATATTCTTTAGAAGTAACTTAATTCAGTCACAATCTTTCAGCTATTTTGAATGTTATTGTGGGATGGGAAAAAATGAATGTCATTGAGTTGAAATGCATTACTTTCATGTGTGTGTGTGTGTGTGTTTGTTTGTGTGTGTATGTTCGTGTGTCTGTGTGTATATGACAGATCAGAGATATTTAACCAATAAGACTAAAACCAAGATTCTGAAAGTAGACTATAATATACCCAAAGTTAGAATTATATGCCTCATGTTTTCCTAGTAATGTGAGAAAGCTAAACTTCAACAGTTTTCTGTTTTTATAGTTTCTTCTTTCCAACTGTAACCTGAATCAAAAAGGAAAATTGTAGGTTTTAAATGATGGGGAATACTATTGAAAGGCCAAAATTTTTACTTTTTTAATACCTAAAATCTTTGTTCAAAGAATGAATTCAAACAGTATTTTGGAAAAGAAAATTTATGTACCCATTATTATTTAAAATATAATTCTGTTTAATATATTTTCTACACCAACTCTTAACATATAGATAATATTTGGAAATTTAGACATCATAAAGCAATCTTTTGAAATCTATGTTTAAGAATGGAAGATTTTAATGTCTCATAATGAAGCATAGCGTGAAACCCATAACACTGAAGGAATTTTGTGTGATGCCAACTATAAGCGTCACAACATAATTCAAACAGCTGTAAGTACAGGAGTCTGGTAAATATTGATTTATATTTATTTTGTTACCAATTGCAAGTGACAGGACTGAGTAGCTAATGTAATGCATCGAACAAAGGCATGTTATGGTTTTCTAAGGATTAGGCTTTGAACTCCATGCAGCCACATGGTTGTAATATGTTTCCTTAACTAAATGCATCAAAAACTTCTGTTAGTGGGTATGACAGGCAGACTATAAACTTTAAATCATTAGAGTTTTCAAATAGTAGCTATTCCATGTATATTTGTTGAATAAATGAAAGTCCTAAGTAGATGGCTGAGAGAGTAATTGAAACAATTCCTAGTATTTTAGATCTGTTTCTATTTCCTTTACTTGAATTCTTTCTTCACTTCCTTTTTAAGTTGTTCATTACAATAAATTTATATTTCATCTTTTTCTACTTTGTTAAGCAGCTTTTAATGTCCTAAATACATATGTTTGTAAAGATGCATGTTAGCACTGCTTTGCCTCTCAATGTCTTATGTTTATGCCCCATATTAGAGTTTGCAAATTAATTTTTGTGCTTTGATTTTTAGTGTTTATTTATTTTTGAGAGAGAGCACAAGCAGGGGAGGAGCAGAGACAGAGTGAGACACAGAATCTGAAGCAGGCTCCTGGCTCTGAGTTGTCAGCACAGAACCTGATGTGGGATTTGAACTCACAAACGGTGAGATCATGACCTGGGCTGAAGTCAGACACCTAACTGACTGAGCCACCCAGACACACATGTGTTCTGGTTTTTAAAAAAATGTTTATTTATTTATTTTGAGAAAGAGAGTGAGAGAGCACTCACACAGTTAGTGGGAGAGGGGCAGAGAGGGGGAGAGAGAGAATCCCAAGCAGACCTCAAATTCCACAAACTGTAAGATCATGACCTAAGCTGAAATCAAGTTGGACGTTTAATCAACTGAGCCACCCAAGTGCCCCTGTGCTTTGATTTTAATACCAATTCTATTGATACAAGCAGGTGATATATTGTAAGTTCTATTTTACAGGTAAGGATACAAATTCAGAAATGTTAAGAGACCTGTCCAATCTTATGTAACTAGAGGTAAGTTTTCATTAGAACCAAGGCCTTCTGACTCTCAAACAACTTTTTTCCTAATATCAGTGTAAGTCAGCATTTCTATAAATTCAATTATGATATTTCTATATATTTCTGTAAGATTTTCAAAGTATGCATAAATGAGCATAATTTGGATGAAAACCAGTATATTTTTATATTCAGTAATTTTACACATAAATAGAAAACCGGGATATTTATGCAGGGGTTTTCTTAAGCCAAAAATGAAACATCTTTAGTCATTGACTGTTCTTTATGAAAGTTTATTTATTTACTATGTTGAGCACCTCCTTTCTATGTACTGGACAGCATGCTAAAATGTAGACGCATGTGAACACACACACACGAATGTATCATACAATTTTGCTGCTCCCTTACTTCAGAGGCTGGCCTCTTCCACATCAGGAAGAGGGTAATGGGTGGGTGCTGAACTGAGCACCAGAGGAACCTGATTTAGAAGAAAGGAGTGGGAAGGAGATCTAGTAGAGTAAGCTAGCCTACTCTCCAGGTGGTGCTATATTTTCTGCTCAGGAAAACAGTCAACAACATCAGACAACTCAGGTTGAAGTGACAGATGTGCAGGAGAGGACAGGGATAGAGAATCAGCATTAATCAATATTCACACAGACCGTGGCAGGCATTCATTAGAGGAGACTAAGTGAGTTGATGAGTGTAACGCACCCAGCCCAGTATCTGACTTTGTAAATATTCATTAAATGTTGTCTTGTACTTTCCAATTCAGTGGGGGAAAAACAAGATACATCATACATAATCATGTTAAAAATTAAGATATGATGGGGCTCCTGGGTGGCTCAGTTGGTTGAGCGTCCGACTTCGGCTCAGGTCATGATCTCACGGTTTGTGGGTTGGAGCCCCACATTAGGCTCCTTGCTAACCGCTTGCTCAGAGCCTGGAGGCTGCTTCAGATTCTGTGTCTCTTTCTCTCTCTGCCCCTCCCCTGTTCATGTTCTGTCTCTCTCTGTCTCTCAAAAATAAATAAATGTAAAATAAAAAAATTTAAAAAATTAAGATATGAAGATATCCTATGAGTGATGTAAAAAATGAACTATATAAGTCCAGAGAGATAAGTTTTGGTTGGAGTGATCAGGAAAAGCTTCATGGGAGATACAGCATTTCAGCTAAACCTCAGGATTTTAGCAGTCAAGATAGTGGGCCTTTCTTTACCTTGTCTTACTTAAGCAAGTTAATTCACTTTCATTTCATTTTTCTCTTTGGCAAAATGAAGGATTTTGATCACGTGGGACTAAGGACAGAAGTGGATTTGGGGTCTTGCAGTGTTATCAATAATAATAATGAATATGGTTCAGGGATCACTGAGTCTGTAAATTCAGTGGATATAGTGGAAAATTTTGATATCTAAAGCAATTAACTTTATATCAAAGTTGAACAGAATTCCTAAACAAGAAAACAAGAAGAAAATTTATGGATCAACCAAAGTTTACAAATAGGTGCTTAGATACTTTCTATAAAATAGGAGTCAAATGAAAGAAAAACCTTAAGATAAGGGTAATTATTTCATAGTAAATTATTACAAACTGACCCCCCCAATTTTATTACACTATATGCCTCACTTTTTTTGTATAGCCTTATTGATACATAATTTACATCTATTTTAAAAACAGTTTGATGAGTGGGGCACCTGGGTGGCTCAGGGTTAAGGTCAGACTCTGGGGCAGGTCCCTGATCTCACGGTTCCTGGGTTCGAGCTCCGTGCTGGGTTCTGTACCGTCAGCTGGGTTCTGTACCTGTCAACTCGGAGCCTGGAGCCTGCTTAAAATTCTGTGTCTCCCTTTCTCTCTGCCCCTCCCCCACTTGTGCTGCCTCTCTCTCTCTCTCTCTCTCTCTCTCTCTCTCTCAAAAATAAATGAACATTAAAGAAAATTTTAAAAAGAAGTACAATTTTCTTTTTTTTGGTGTGTGTGTGTGTGTGTGTGTGTGTGTGTGTATGTCCTATTTAAGAGAGGTTTTTTGGGGGCACCTGGGTGGCTCAGTCATTTAAGTGTCTGACTTCAGCTCAGGTCATGATCCCACAGTTTGGGGGTTCGACCCCTGCATTGGGCTCTGTGCTCACAGCTCAGAGCCTGCAGCCTGTTTCGGATTCTGCCTCCTTCTTTCTGCTCCTCCCCTGCTCATGCTCTGTCTCTCTCTCTCTAAAAAATTAATAAACATTAAAAAAACCCCAAAACTCTGTAATATCAGATGTTTAAAAAAAAGCGCTTTTCCTAACCCAAGGTCACAAGGGCTTTCTCCTATGTTTTCTTCTAAAAGATTTGTGGTTTAGTTTATTCATTTTGAATTAGTTTTTGTTAGGTAAAAGTCGAGGCTCATTTTTTTCCACATAGATATCCAATTGTTTAACATTTGTTGAAAAGATTTATTGTTCTCCCATTGAAATGCCTTGGCAACTATGTTGAAACTCCATTGACCACGTGAGATGATTTCTAAGTCTGTTGCTGGACTCTATTCTGTTCCACGGATCTGTATGTCTAGCCTTATGCCAGTACCACATTCCGTATTTTTGTAGTTGAATCAATATGTCAGGCAGTGTAAGTTCTCCAAGTTTCTTCTTTTTTAAAACTGTTTTGGCTGTTCTAGACACTCTGCGTCTTCATAAAAATTTTAGAATCACCTTGTAAATTTCTACAAGACAAGCCAAACAAGATTAAAAGTGTTGAAACTGGAGATCAACTTGGGGAGGATACTTCCTAATTTTAAATAACAAATTTTTTAAAAAAATTCAAATCTTCTATGATAAATTGTCTAACTTATGTTGTGTATTCTTTCTCTCCTTCTCTCCCATCCACTTCTTTTTTTTACCTTTATTTCTCAAAGCTAAAGAGCTATTTTGATAGAAGAGGTAAACCTCACTTGCCCAGAATTGGAAAAGGCCAATCTAAAGGCTTAAGTGTCATTAACAAGGTATTGCTCTTACCTGGTGGCAGCAACTTGATTTCTAATTCATAAATTCTTGTATAATGGTCACACAATATGTAAAAGTTTTCCTGTTGTGGCATTTATTGTTGGAATCTTGTTGAATGAGAATTCCATTTAATGAGATGCTGTGAGGGGCATTTTAATCCTCGGTGCTAGGAAAACTTGTACTTGACCTAAACAACCAAAATTATTTTCATTTTATTGGTACTGAATTTTGAATTCTTCATATTTCCTCTAGGAAATCAAGAAATATGTGGCTTATATCATGGAAAGAGCCTAAATGTCCATCAATTGATGAATGGATCAAGAAGATGTGGTTTATATATACAGTGGAATACTACATGGCAATGAGAAAGAATGAAATATGGCCATTAGTAGCAATGTGGATGGAACTGGAGTGTGTTATGCTAAGTGAAATAAGTCAGGCAGAGAAGAACAGACACCATATTTTTTCACTCATAGATCTAACAGGAGAAACCTAACAGAGGACCATGGGGAGGGGAAGGGGGAAAATCGTTGGGGAGAGGGAGGGAGGCAAACCATGAGAGACTCTTGAGTACTGAGAACAAACTGAGGGCTGATGGGGGTGGGGGAGAGGTGAAGGGGGTGATGGGCATGGAGGAGGGCACTTGTGAGGATGAGCATTGGGTGTTATATGGAAACCAACTTGACAATAAACTACAAAAGAAAAAAATACAAAATAAAAAGATTAATTAAAGAAGTGAAAAAAAGAAATTTGTAGCTTAACTCTAGCATTTGTATAAGAATTTAGTATTTTCAGTATATTAGCTTCATCCTTGCTTTCATCTTACTATCTTACTTTTTCTTGCCTTGATTTTATTTTTCTATTTATTTTGTAGTCCATTTTATGCACTTATTTTTTTAATTTTTAAAGTTTATTTATTTATTTTGAGAGAGAGATGGAGCGAGTGAGCAGGGGAGGGGCAGAGAGAGAGAGAATTCCAAGCACTGCTTTGTGAGTGTGGCTCGAATCCACGAATCATGAGATCATGACCTGAATCAAAACCAAGAGTCAGCTGCTTAACTGACTGAGCTCTTCAGGTGCTCCTGCACTTATTTTTGTAAAGTCTCAATTTCTAATGATATTGTGTGTGTATATATATATGTATATATAATATATACATATTTAATTTAATTCCATTTCATCATTGCAAATTAGTGAGATAATACTTATGCCCATTCTATAAATCATGAAACTAAAGTCTAGACCTTGCTGTATGTTTCCTATGAACTAACCAGTTTCTAGGGAGCAACACACTTCTATTTCAGTAACAGTAAATGTTTAATAGAAATAGCCTTAGCTTAGTTTTTCAACTTGAGAAACTCCTTCCAGAAAGATGACGGCACTCAGCAGACCATTGATGGTTAAGTTATTCACCCTCCCTTCTATCTCCGCCTCCCACTTCTCCAGTTGTGGATCTTTGAAACTGCTGCTTCATCACTGGCACAAACGTCTCGTCTGCAAAGTCTGCAAACGCTGTCTCCACCTGCCTCAGTGCAGCTCTAGCACTCCCAAGCAGCCCAGGGGAGTGGTGGACGGATTCTTCCAAGCCTTACAGACTTCGCTCTCCAAGGGCAAGATTGGAATCCTTCCTGCTCCTCATTACATCTTCCATATCATTATCCACCAATCTCCTACAGAAAGTAATCCTACTTCTTTGAGGCTTATGCCATTTGTCCTCTTAGTTTTCTTTGTTATTGTCATCTATCACTTGGCCACTCTCCTTTGTTCATCAAAAACTTTGGCACAGGGCTCACAGTCTTTTCTGTGAGCAGAGTCCTATTGTCATCAAGGTGGATTCAGTATCTATAGTGTTTTTTTTTGTTTTTTGTTTTTGTTTTTTTCCCCAACATTCTGACTTCTCATTTCCTTGCTCCCCTTATTTCTTCTGGCCTTTTCTCCTCATCCTCAGCTACCTCTTCCCACAGTCACACTCTAAATCTTTTATTTATTATTATTTTTAAAGTTTATTTATTTATTTGAGCAAGAGAGAGGGGGGCAGAGAGAGAGGGAGAGAGAATCCCAAGCAGTCTCCATGCTGTCAGACTGAGCCCGATGCAGGACTTGATCCCACAAACCATGGGATCATGACCTGAGCTGAGATCAAGAGTCGGAAGTTTAACTGACTGAGTTACCCAGTGCCCCTGGATCTTTTAATCAACAAAATTCTTGATTTTCCAAATCTTTGACTTAGGCATTGAGCACTCTCACCACCATCTCTCATCTTTCTGGCTTGCTTCTTCAACTATTTTCATCTTTTTTTTTAATGTTTATTTTATTTTTGAGAGAAAGACAGAGTGTGGAAGCATGGGAGGGGCAGAGAGAGAGGGAGACAGAGAATTTGAAGCAGACTTTATGCCGACAGCAAAGAGCCCCATGCAGGGCTTGAACCCATGAAACATGAGATCATGACCTGAGCTGAAGTCAGATGCTTAACATACTAAGCCACCCAGGCACCCCTCAACTACTTCCATCTTGACAACTCTCTGACGATTTTGAGCCCTCCAATGAGGGACCAGTCCCCATTTCTTTATTTTCCCTTCTGTGTATACTTTTCTTCCTATTCAGTTTATTTTTCATGGTCTATAATTTTAAAAACAGTTTTGTCAATGTCACAAACTGTCTTGTTTCTTTGTCTTGTCTCTTCTATCTGGCAAAACCCCTATCAGTATGATCATAACTCTTTCCTTTTTTCCCCCAGATCTTTATCTAGACAACAGAACAACTGTGAAGAAAAAAATCACAAGACAGGGTATATTAGTACCACCACAGACTTTTTAGGTTTTAAGATTTTATTTTTAAGTAATCTCTACATCTACCATGGGTCTCTAACTTACAACCCCGAGATCAAGAGTCTCATGCTCTATTGACGGAGCCAACCAGGTGCCCCGGTACAACCAGAAACTTATGATCATCAGCTTCAACTGGGGTATCAGGCTGGCCCTGAAGTCCCCGTGTGTTTCTGTGGGTAACTTCTTTCTTATTTGGTTAACTATTTCACATTTTCTCTAATTTCCTAAATACCTTAGACTTTTATCCCATCTTCCCTTTCAGCCCAGATGGAGTCAAAACAATCAACTCCCTGTTGCCTCTCCCAATTCCCATCTTGCTCTCTCCATTCTTACCTGATGGCATCTGAGGCGAGTCTCATCTCTTGTCTTGACTAGTTTTTCATCAATGCCTTGGAATCCATCTTCTTTTGTCTTTCAAGGACTTTACAGAATACATTCTGCTTCCTCCCTGCTGTACCTTCAACCTCTCTGTTCTTATTCAGGCTTTCTCAGCAGCATTTCAATTTGATCAAATCTTTCTCAGCTTAAAAAAATGTCTTTCCGGGGTACCTGGGTGGCTCAGTCAGTTAAGTTTCCGACTTCGGCTCAGGTCATCATCTTACGGTTCATGGGTGCGAGCTCCACGTCAGGCTCTGTGTTGATAGCATGGAGCCTGGAGCCTGCTTCATATTCTGTCTGTCTGTCTGTCTGTCTGTCTCTCTCTCTGCCCTTCCTCCACTCATGCTCTATCTCTCTGTCTCTCTCAAAAATAAGCATTAAATTCTCTTTCTGTTGCTTCATTATTGGTGTATAAAAATGCAACCGATTTCTGTACGTTGATTTTGTACCCTGCGACTTTGCTGAATTCATGGAGAGGGAGGGAGAAAAAACACGAGAGACTCTTGAATCCTGAAAACAAACTGAGGGGGGAAGGGGAAGGGGAAAAGGTAAAGCGGGGTGATGGTCTTGGTGGAGGTCACTTGTGGGGAAGAGCACTGGGTGTTATATGGAAACTAACCTGACAATAAACTATAAAGTTTAAAAAAAAAAAAAAGCATTAAAAAATGTCAAAAAATACCTTTTCCTCAACTACAGGGCACATTTTAGCATCAACATTCTCAGCATCACTAACGGTGTTCCTATAAGTAAAACCTATAAAATATTTTGAGATTCAGCCTCATCAACTTTACTTTTCCCATATACTGGAATCTAATTACATTTTTAAAATATTTTCAAGATTCACTAACACTCTACTGCCAGCAGATGGCTCTGTGTCTAAAAGGGGAAAAGAATGGTGAGTTTATACGTTCTTTATATATTTTGGATCCTAACCCTTTATCAGATATGTCATTTGCTGCAGATAATCTGATTAAAAAATGGGCAGAAGAAATGAATAGACATTTTCCCAAAGAAGACATACAGATGGACAACAGAAACATGAAAAGATGCTCAACATCACTCACTCATCAGGGAAATACAAATTAAAACTACAATGAGAGATCACCTCATACCTGTCACAATGGCTAAAATTAACAACACAAGAAACAACAGATGCTGGCAAAGATGTGGAGAAAGGACAACACTTTTGCACTGTTGGTAGGAATGCAAACTGGTGCAGCCACTCTGGAAAACAGTGTGGAGGCTCCTCAAACAGTTAAAAATAGGGGCACCTGGGTGGCTCAGTTGGTTAAGCATCTGACTTTTGATTTTGGCTCAAATCATGATCTCATGGTTCATTTTGTGGGGTTGAGGCCAGTGTTGGGCTTTGTGCCAACAGTGCAGGGCCTGCATGGGATTCTCTCTCCCTCTCTCTCTCTGCCCCTCCCTGCTTGCATGCTTGTTCTCTCTCACTCTCTCTCAAAGTAAATAAACTTTAAAAAAAAGTTAAAAATAGAACTACCCAACAATCCAGCATTTGCACTGCTAAGTATTTACCCAAAGAATACAAAAATACTGATTTAAATGGATACATGCACCCTGATATTTATAGCAGCATTACCTACAATAGCCAAATTATGGAAACAGCCCGTGTCCATCGAATGATGAATGGATAAAGAAGATGTGGTATGTATGTATGCATATATATATATATATGAATATATAGTGTAATATTACTCAGCTATAAAAAAGAATGAAATCTTGCCATTTGCAATGACATTGATAGAGCTAGAGAGTATTATCCCAAGTGAAGTAAGTCAGCCAGAGAAAGACCAATGCCATATGATTTCCCTCTTATGTGGAATTTAAGAAACAAAACAGATGAGCAAAGTTGGGGTGGGATAAAGAGAAGCAAACCAAGAAACAGACTCTTAACTACAGAGAACAAACTAATGGGTACCAGAGGTAGGTGAGTGGGGGCATGGGTTAAATATGTGTTGAGGATTAAGGAGTATACTTGTGATGAGCACTGGGTGTTGTATGGAAGTGTTGAATCTATATTGTACATGTGAATCTAATATTACACTGTGTGTTACGTAACTAGATTAAAAAAAACTTTTTTAAAAAGGGAAAAGTGAAACAAAAATATAAATTGTAAGAGCACAAGTAAAATTGCGGCTCGGGTTCCTGTTATTACTACTTATTCTGTTTACACCTTAATAGTTACCACCTGAAAGCTGCTTACTAGAGAAGAAGAGAATACACCTGAAGGAGCAAATACGTACAACACTAAAACATATCAATAATTCTTTAAAGGAGGTTTCACAAGAGCTCAGACTCATAATGAGAAGTGTTTTTTTTAATTTTGTATTTTATTGTATTTATTTATTAATATGGCCAAAAAGACTAGAGAGTAGGACATTAAAAGGAACTATTGTTTTACATTGCTTTCCTGGGGCTAGGGCAGAAAGGCTTTGACTATCACTCATACGCCCAACAAATACATCATAAAATATTAATAAAACAAACATCTCTGCACGCCACCCATCCCAACAAGCAGAACAGTATCTAACACTGGATGGCTGTATAAATAAATTTCACTTTTTTCCCCACAGGTAACACTGTTCTCATTTTTATGCTTATAATTTTTGTCATTTGCTTTCTTGTCACTGTAGTTTTGCTATGTATATTACCCCTAACTATATACTGTTTCTTTTGCATAAATGATACCATACTATGTGCATTCTTCTGTGACTTACTTTATCATCGACATTTCTATTTGTGAGGTTCACCCATTTTGAGTTATGTATTCCATTGTAGAAAATACCACAATATATTATTGAGTTGTCACATTTGATTAATAAAGAACTTAAACGAACTGAGTGCAAACAAGGGAAAGAAGAATATAAAATGGATATTGAAATAAGAAGTTATAAGCTTGGGCCTTTGATCAGTTGCAGAAATGGGGAGTGTAGTATTAATACTTCTTGCTTTACCATATATATGTGATGTGTGTATATAACCAAGTACATTTTTTCCCCTTTCTTCCTTCCCTCAGTTGTTTTATATTACATGTCTGGTAGTGGTTAACTTTACAAATTTGGTACAAGATATCAATAAGTGATTGTGAATGAAACTAGTGGAGGTGAACTGTCAAAAACTGCAAAGAGTATGAGATTTACCCTACTTGCAAATTAACCTCACAGACTTTCATGGATTCTCTCAACACTCCTGGGTCAGCAATAAAGGACAGTTTATTACTCATATCAATAGCAGTAGCTAGAGAATCAACATTTGGTGTGTGTGCTTGTTCTCTGAGCCTCAGTTTATATAGAGAAATCCAAAGAAGGTGAGATCACATCTGCAAAGGCAATGCGTTGTATTCCAGGAAAGGAATCTGAATCTTGTTTTTTTGTTTTTTTAAGAGAGAGCACGTGCACGAGTCATGGAGAGACGTGTGCGGGGGGGGGGGGCGTGCAGAGAGAGAATTTTAAGCAGGCACCATGCTCAGTGTGGAGCCTGGTGTGGGCTTGATCTCATGGTGGTGAGATCATGACCTGAGCCAAAATCAAGAGTTAGACACTTAACCAACTGAGCCACCCAGGTGCCCTGGAACCTGAATCTTCTATAGTGAGCAGAAAACATGCTTCTCTTTGCTCCAGAAGACACATTATATCTATTTTCCAAGGCTGCTCACTGTATAAATATTCTTGAAAAGAATGGACCTTAGAGATTAGAGACATTGTGCTAAATTCTGACACTTACCTGTGGCATATGACATAAGTAGGTACCCTTGAGAAAGTATTATTAAGATATATGTGGATATCTATCTCCACTAAGAGCCTCTTTCCTCATCAAAAACAGTTTGATTTAATAATGTCATTGTTAATTTAAAAAATGTACCCCACAATCACATGTTGGATTGGTTGTTATGTCTCTTTAGTCTCTTTTAATATGGAACTACTCCCAACATTTCCTTGATGTTCATGACCTTGATGCTTTTGAATATTATGGCCAGTTATTCTGTAGAATATCCCATATAAAAAATGTTTCCTCATGATTAAATTCAGTTATCTCTGGCAGGATTATGACAGAAGTGATGTGATGGTCTGATTGGAAAACAAGGGAAGGACAGGGAAAGGAAAGAGGCAAGCATTCATTTTGTAAAATTTAATGGATAGAGAATGTATTTCCTCAGACAAAGAATTCTAGGTAAACTTCGACCCATAGAGTCTCTGAGATCTACTTCTGACTTTTCCAGTTACTAACCATGTGAACAGTTACTAACCATGTGAACTTGGGCAAATTATTTGATTTATGTGAGATATGCTTCATAAAATAGCAACTTCTAAAGTTCTTAAAGACATTACAAAGGTAATAGTTATGGAAAATTCTCACAGCCAATATTAAACATAATATTTTTATAGGCAAAAAAGTCCCCCATTAATGTCATAAATTATATAAGAATTCATTTTTTAATGTTTATTTATTTTTGAGAGGTGGGGGCAGAGAAAGAGAGGGAGACACAGAATCTGAGGCAGGCTCCAGGCTCTAAGCTGTTAGCACAGAGCTTGATGCAGGGCTCGAACTCAGGAACTATGAGATCATGATCTGAGCTGAAGTCAGATGCTCAATCAACTGAGCCACCTAGGTGCCCCGAGAACTCATTTCTAAAACCAGTAACAACTAAAGCCAAAATACATTGCTTACTTAGAAAATTTAGAATTGGACATTTAGATGTTTATTAATTTTTCCTGCATATACAAGCAGGAACAATAATCTTCATACTTACCTTGCTGATCTATTCAAAGAAGAAGAGCAGATGCATATAGCTAAGTTCCTATACCCAGGAACATAAAATAGGTGTTATTTTCTCTTCTTTCAAAAGAAAACTAAAGGATTAAATACATGCAAAGTACAGGTAAAATACCATGGTTCTTATAATTCTTTGAGTCAGTCTCACGTCTGTTTTATTGGCAATTGAAATATTTTAATCATGAGTACAGACTGAGCTAGGGTCTCCTAGAAATAGGACCCTAGCAATAGAGTGATAAGAATACTAATGTAAAAATTGTGAGATCTCATAACGTCTCCTCTTGAGTAATGAGTAAGGCAGTATTTAATTGTCTAGAAGTTCTACAAGGCTGAACTACTATTAGAGACCAGTAAAAATGAGCAACATGTATTTTTTAATGAAGTGACGGGAAATATTTTCACCTTCCATAGAAAAATGTATTGATATGAGTAAAATTCTCAACCACTAAGACATCAGTTCTCAAAAACAACAACAACCCAAAAAACCCCACCAAACCTCCAAAACAACCCCACCTCCACCCCCAAAATACATGGAAATACACTTGGGTGGAAATATCTAATTTGATTAAATTGACGCATAAACACAGAAATTTGAGTTAACTGCTATTCTCTGCAACTCTACATGTACTCATCACTGGCAGATGGTAAAGCACTTTACTTTCTTAGGAGATATCCAGAGAAGGAGACTCTATAATGCCTCTCAGGAATTTGTTCAGTACTTTACAACCTTTGCTGTCAGGAAACTATTCTTCATATTTAACCTAAATCCCACAAGCCAAAGTTTAGACTCGTTTCCTTTTGTTCAGTCCTCAGTGGAACAGCTGGTCACCATCTGCATACTATTTCTTTATAAACGAGAAGGCTGGGGTCACCCACAGTCTGCTTTTATACTGGATAGTGATCCCATTCATTTAACCTGTCCTCATATAACCTATTTGCAAACTCTTAATCATTTAAACTCATGCCTGTGAATTCTAAGTTTTTCATGTCATTCGTAAATTTTGTACAAGAGACTTTAAGATTTACACCAGAATTGAAAATAATTTCTTTTTTTCTGCTACATCTATGTCCAGGACATCCTGGTATCATACCCACTTTTAAACAATATTATGTGTTTCCAATATGTCATTATCTGTGTTCTCTGTGATTACCATATTTTTAGCTAAGCCACACATTCTTGAATTCAATTACTGTATTTTTTTCTTCTGTATTTGGATCACTTTGGGAACATGAATCTTTAAATCAAATTCCATTTTTTTCTGACTTAGAAGAGTTATTTTACTATAGTGGCAAATATCTTATTCTCATCTGAAAATATCTGATTTTAATTTATATGCTCTACATTCCATTAATGTGATCGTCCAATAAAGTATGAAAAGACAACTACATTCAACATATATAGGGAAAACTCATAATATTTGCTGTTCACAAAGCCTCATTTAAGCAACGCATCATAAATTCACAGTAGAACTTCCTGTATTTCCCTGTCTTATACATACTTCTGTGCCTGGTGCAATGGAGTGTTTTGCCCCATGTTGGAATGTTCTTAATTTAGATATATTGTAGAGTAGGTATAGCAAGGGTGATGACTCTTTTAACTTAATAGCCATTTCTTTTCTTTCTCCTAATTAGAGGCAACAAAAATACTTTTCATCTGAGGAAGAGTGCAATGAGAGCAAAGCAAAGAGAACATTAGTAGTGCATACTGAAGGTGACAGCACCTTATTTCATCCAGTCAGCAAACTTCATTTTGCGTTTTTTTTTTGTTTTGTTGTTGTTGTTGTTGTTTTTGTTTTTTGCTCTTCTCCATTGACCTTGACCTATATCAGCAGTCTGCAAACTAGGACACCCAAAGACTTTTCATGGAGAATGTGAACATGGAAAATTTTAAAGGAATCAATTTCCTTATTCTCAACTTTCATATGCACTTTTCCTTAAAATTTACCTTAAAACTGATCTGCCTCCAGGAGTCACGACTACTTTCTTCTTCACCTTCCCTTTCACTGTATAGAAGTGAGGTGAACAGTTCAGCCATCCAAATTTTACTCTGTGCATTGTGCCACGGTGTAAAAATTTCTGAAAGTTTGACTTCTTTGTGTTGTTTGATTGCTGAGGCAGGACTTCCAATACTATGTTGAATAACAATGGTGAGAGTGGATATCCCTGTCGTGCTCCTGACCTTAGGGCAAAAGGTCATCCCCACTGAGGATGATATTAGCAGTGGGTCTTTCATATATGGCTTTTATGTTTTTGAGGTACTATCCTTCTATCCTTACTTTCTTGACGGTTTTTATTAAAAAAAAAAGGATACTGTATTTTGTCAAATGCTTTCTCTGCATCTATTGAGAGGATCATCTTGTTCTTGTCCTTTCTTTTATTGATGTGAGGTCTCACACTGATTGTTTTGCAGATATTGAGCCAGGCTCAGGTATAAATCCCTCTTGGTCGTGGTGAATAATTCATTTAATGTATTGTTGGATCCAGTTGGCTCGTATCTTGTTGAGAATTTTTGCATCCATGTTCATCAGGAAAATTGGTCTGTAGTTCTCCTTTTTAGTGGTGTCTTTGTCTGGTTTTGGAATCAAGGTAATGCTGGCTTCTTAGAAAGAGTTTGGAAGTTTTCTTTCTGTTTCTATTTTTTGGAACAGCTTCAAAAGAATAGGTGTTCTGTAAATGTTTGAAAGAATTCCCCTATAAAGCCATCCGGCCCTGGACTCCTGTTTTTTGGGAGATTTTTGACTACTAATTCAATTTCTTTACTGGTTATGGATCTGTTCAAATTTTCTATTTCTTCTTGTGTCAATTTTGGTAGTTTATGTGTGTCTAGGAATTTGTCCATTTCTTCCAGATTGCCTGTTTTATTGGCGAATAATTCCTCATACTATTCTCTTATTATTGTTTGTATTTCTGCAGGTTTGGTTGTGATCTCTCCTCTTTCATTCTTGATTTTATTTATTTGGGTCCTTTCCTTTTTCTTTTTGATCAAACTGACTAGAGGTTTATCAATTTTGTAAACTCAAAGAACCAGCTCCTGGTTTCATTGATCTGTTCTACTGTTTTTGTTTGTTTGTTTGTTTGTTTTCTAAAGCATTGATTTCTGCTCTAATCCTTATTATTTCCTGTCTTCTGCTGGTTTGGGGTTTCATTTGCTGTTCTTTTTCCAATTTAAGGTGTAAGGTTAGGTTGTGTATCTGAGAACTTTCTTCCTTCTTCAGGAAGGCCTGAATTGCTATATACATCCCTTTTATGACTGCCTTTGCTGCATCCCAGAGGTTTTGGGCTGTGGTGTTATCATTTTCATTGGCTGTCATATACTTTTTAATTTCCTCTTCAACTTCTTGGTTAACCCATTCATTCTTTAGTAGTATGTTCTTTAATCTCCAAGTATTTGTTGTCTTTGCAAATTTTTTCTTGTGATTTTTAGTTTCATAACATTGTGGTCTGAAAATATGCACAGTATGATCGTGATCCTTTGTACTTTTTGAGGGCTGATTTGTGTCCCAGGATGTGATCTATTCTGGAGAATGTTCCATGTGCACTCAAGAAGAATGTGTTTCTGCTGCTTTAGGATGAAATGTTCTGAATATATATGTTGAGTCCATCCAGTTCAGTGTGTCATTCAAAACCATTGTTTCCTTGTTGATTTTCTGTTTAAATGATCTGTCCTTTGCTGTAAGTCGGGTGGTGAAGTCCTATTACTATGGTATTATTATCAATGGGTTTCTGTATGTTTGTAATTGATTTATATATTTGGATGCAGACACTTTTGGAACATAAATGTTTACAGTTGTTAGATCTTCTTGGCAGATAGACCCCTTAATTATGATATAATGCCCTTCTTCATCTCTTGTTACAGTCTTTATTTTAAAATCTAGTCTGATATATGGTTACTCCGGCTTTCTTTTCATGACCATTAGAACAATAGAGTGTTCTCCATCCCTTTACTTTCAATCTAGAGATGTCTTCAGGTCTAAAATGGGTCTCTTGTAAATAGCATATAGATGGATCTTGTTTTCTTACCCATTCTGTTACCCTATGTCTTTTGATTGGAGCATTTAGTCTATTGACATTTAGAGTGAGTACTGAAAGATATGACTTTATTGCCATTATGTTGCCTATATAGTTGGAGTTTCTGGTGGTGTTCTCTGGTCCTTTCTAGTCTTTTTTGCTTTCGGTATTTTTTTGTTTTTTCATCTTTTTTCTCCTCAGAGAGTCCCCCTTAAAATTTCTTGCAGGGCTGGTTTAGTGGTCATGAACTCCTTTAGTTTTTGTTTGTCTGGGAAACTTTTTATCTCTCCTTCTATTTTGAATGACAGCCTTGCCAGATAAAGAATTCTTGGCTGCATATTTTTCTGATACAGGACATTGAATATATCCTGCCACTCCTTTATGGCCTGCCAAGTTTCTGTGGATAGGTCTGCTCTGAACCCAATCTGTTTTACCTTGTAGGTTAAGGATTTTTTTTCCCTTGCTGCCTTCATGATCCTTACTTGCCTGAGTATTTTGTGAATTTGACTATGATATGCCTTGTTGATGGTTGATTTGTTGAATCTAATGAGAGTTCTCTATGCTTCCTGGATTTTGATGTCTGTGTCTTTCACCAAGTTAGGAAAATTTTCCACTATGATTTGCTCACATATCCCTTTTTCTCTCTCTTCATCTATGATTGAGATGTTATTCCTTTTTAATGAGTCACTGAGTTCTCTAATTCTTACATCGTGCTCTTTTGTCTTAGTTTCCCTTTTTTTCTGCCTCATTATTCTCCATAAGTTTGTCCTCTATATCGCTGATTCACTGCTGTGCTTCATCCATCCTTGCTGCCATGACATCCATTAGAGATCAGAGCTCAGTTATTACATTTTTAATTTTGTCCTGACTAGATTTTACTTCTTTTATCTCCACAGAAAGGGATTCTATGCCTTTTCAGCCCCAGCTAGTATTCTTATTATCATGATTCTAAATTCTGGTTCAGACATCTTGCTTGTATCTGTGTTGATTAAGTCCCTGGCTGTCATTCCTTTCTGTTCTTTGTTTTGGGGTGAATTCCTTCATTCCATCATTTTGAAGGAAGAAAAAGAATTAACAAAATAAAAAAAAATTTAAAAATTAAAATTAAAAAACTAAAAACAACACAAAAAATAAAATAAAGGATGCTAGAACCTAAGTATCTATTGGTCTGGTTGTTGAAGGAAGCTTGATAGAATAGAGAAAAAAGAGAAAGAAAAGAAAAGAAAAAAATGAAAATGTTTGAAAATTTAAAAAAAAATGAATACAATAAAATAGAATAAAATGAAGTAATGAAAGTAAAATAGAATTTGAAAATTTTATTAAAAAGTAAAAAAATAGTAGAAAAAATTAAAGAAAATCTTTTTCATAAAAATGGAAAATAAAAATAATTTTTTCTCTTTCTGTATTCAAGAATAAGAAATAAAAAAGAAAAAATATTGAATAGATGGACCAGCAAACAGAATGAAATATGATTGAAATTACATCTAGTTTCCCCTAGAAGTCAAACTATGAAACACTTTATAGTCTATAAACTAAGCAGGGGTAGAGATTTGTGGTGTTCCTCTAGAGTGGACCTTTTTGGGCGGTGCTTGGTGTGATGGCTCCATTCTCCACTAGATGGTGCTGCTTAGTTTACTGGGGTGGATCACGGTGGCACATGTAGGTGTGTTTGTGAGCATGCATGGCAGAGGTGAAAATGACGCCACCCAGCTATGCAGTCTCTAGGATCAGAACTCTGTGCTCTCGCTGACTGGCAATCAAGCACCCTTCCTTTGTCTCCAGCTTCCATGCATTCCCTGCTTCTACACTGTCTCTGACCAAACTGTCAGACTGCCAGGCAGCACCTCCTTCCCAAGTTTCATCTCAGATGGGGCTGTGTTTCCAAACCCCTCACTTCTGAGGGCTCTGCAGCTTTGACCCACTCAGACCCTCTGCAGGAGGGTCTCCCTGAGCAATGGCCAGGTGCTGGCCTGCCTCCTGGAACATTTGTGTGACTGTGCTGCTGCAGATGCCCAGAGACTGTGGGCAGGTGCCAGCCCACCCCAGAAGAAGTTTGCATGATCGTGTAGCAGCAGTGTTTCAGGGATTATGGTAAATCACAACACCCATCTGGCACCAGGCTTCACCCTTAACATCCTTGTTCCAACACCAGTGAATGTGGCTGTTCTCCCAGGTCCACTGGAACCTTTGCCTGTGGGTAGGCCACACAGTCTCTACCAAATGTCCTCCCAGCAAGGGAACCACCTCTTCCTATGTGGCTTGAGGACCCCTCGGACTTGGCTATCTGCTCCTGAGGATTTGCCCTTACCTCCAGAGCTCCACCAGGTATTTAGCTGTGGAGTTTCAGACTCTGTGCTCCTCTGTTTATATTGTCTTAATGGAATTTAAACCCTCTCCTTTCTCCCTTTTTTTGTTCAGTCTCTTGCAGTCCCTTTCTACTTTCTCCCTTTTTTATTCAGTCTTCTATTTCTCTTTCTTTCCAGCTGCTTTCAGGGAGGAGTGCTTTTCCTGTACTCTCCCCCACTGTCTCCATCCACTTTTCACAAGCAAAAACAGCTCCCTACCCTCCGTGGCTTCTCTCTCCTCCAGTTTACCTCTCCACACCACATACCTTCTGAGTTCTGTGTTTCAAGCTGTGCAGATTGTTGTGTTAATCCTCAAATCAGTTTTCTAGGTGTGAAAGATGGTTTGGTGTTGATTTAGCTGCATTTCGGGGATAAGAGAGGCCAAAAAAGTTCCGTGCTGTGCCACTATCTTGGCCCCTCCCTAATTAATCTACTTTTAAATGTATTTTCATGTTAGCTAACATACAGTGTAGTCTTGGCTTCAGGAGTAGAACTCAGTGCTTCATCACTTACATATGACACCCAGTGCTCATCCCAACAAGTGCCCTCCTTAATGCCCATCATCCGTTTATCCCACTCCTTCACCCTACCCCATCAACCCTCAGTTTGTTCTCTGTATTTGAGAGTCTCTTATGGTTTGCCTCCCTCTTTGTTTTTATCTTATTTTTCCTTCCTTCCCCGTGATCATCTGTTTAGTTTCTTAAATTCCACATATGAGTGAAATATCATAGGACATCGGTCGTTCTCTGACTGACTTGTTTAACTTAGCATAATACCCTCCAGTTCCATCCACATTGTTGCAAATGAAAAAATTTCATTCTTTTTCATCACAGAGTAGTTTTCTATTGTGTATATATACCACCTTTTCTTAAACATTTTCTTAAAACATTTCTTAAAACATTCATTAGTTGATGGACATTTGGCCTCTTTACATAATTTAGCTATTATTGATAGTGTTGCTATAAACATTGGTGTGCATGTGCCCCTTCAAGTCAGCATTTTTGTATCCTTTGGATAAATTCCTAGTAGTGTAAATGCTAGGTCATGGGGTAGTCCTATTTTTAATTTTTTGAGGAACCTTCACACTATTTTCCAGAGTGGCTCTTCCAGTTTGCATATCCAACAACAGTGCAATAGGGTTCCCCTTTCTCTGCATCCTCACCAACATCTGTTGTTGCCTGAGTTGTTCATTTTAGCCATTCTGACAGGTGTGAGGTGGTGTTTCATGTGGTTTTGATTTGTATTTTCCTAATGATGAGCGATGTTGAGCATCTTTTCATGTGTCTGTTTGCCATCTGGATGTCTTCTTTGGAAAAGTATCTGTTCGTGTCCTCTCCCCATTTCTTCATTGGATTATTTGTTTTCTAGATGTTGAGTTTGATAAGTTCTTTATAGATTTTGAATACTAATCCTTTATCTGATATGTCATTTGCAGATGCTATTTATCTTTTTTTTAATTTTTTTAATATTTATTTATTTTTTGAGAAAGAGACAGAGATAGAGACAGAGTGCAAGTGGGGAAGGGGCAGAGAGAGAGAGGGAGACACAGAATCTGAAGCAGGCTCCAGGCTCTGAGCTGTCATGATAGCACAGAGCCTGATGTGGGGCTCAAACTCACGGACTGAGAGATCATGACCTGAGCCGAAGTCAGATACCTAACTGACTGAGCCTCCCAGGCACCTGCAGAAGCTCTTTATCTCGATGAGGTCCTAATAGTTCATTTTTCATTTTATTTAAGGGGCACTCCTTTACAAAAAAAGAAAAACTGTATTGTCCTTTAGAGAACATTTCCATTTGACATTTGTTCTTGAACTTCATAACAATGTATGGCACTTGATTGGCTGGGACAGTTGATCCAGGGATGGCAATAAACCCATCCACCAGACCAGGACAGACACAAGGAAGCCCATCCCAACTATAGTGGTTGACAACATAGATTTAGTCCTGTAGGAAAGCCTGTATCCATGGATTTCAACAGTCTTCAAACACAGTTCAAACAAACACCAACAAGGGCATTAGTACAGAGCACCTGGTTATCCCAAGAGGTTGATGGAGCCTATGGTGGAGATGAAAGCAAGACTATTTAGAATCTGAGTCATATGGATAATTGCCATTAGGCAAGAAGTTTATCCATGGGCACTTGAGCCTCCAGTCAACAAAACCAATAGTTTGTAACTTGACTAAAAACTTACTTCTGTAGCTATTACGAATATATGTTGTTCTGTAAAAGAAAAGGACGACAACTCTCACTGATAAATGGAGAACTTCTAGTAGAGACTATTTGCTTTGATTAAAGCAGAAATTTCTGGACATCCCAGGACATCTCTGCTCTCAGCCAGACCAACTCCTCTGGTTATGGGCCTTTGGTAATGGGCCTAATGCACATTCTCCTTGAAAGTAACTGATGGAGAACACAGAGTGGCAAGAGCCACCATAAGTTCAGCAACACTTAAAAGAGAGCATCTGGCATAAATCTGAAAATTATTAATATGTATATTTGGAAGACATTTTATTTGTTCTGCATAAAGTTAGTGTTTAATGTGCATATGGACTCCTTAGTTTCAAAATCTATGGTCATATGTGCTAGAGATTGAAAGTCATTGTTCCAATCCAGTCCCATCCCACCTTCTTATATTATCTTGAGTCCAGGAAGTCCCATTCCCTAATGGCTAATCTTGAAGCATGTCATCTATAATCATGATTCTCAAACTAGCGTTCCTGGGAGAATTACAAGAAAGCCATCTCTACATGTTCTGCAATGCAGTCGTGAGGCATGTCTTCCTCATAAACTTGGTCTGAACTTTTCTTTTCAGAAAATGACAATATGAAATTCATGAAAACAAAATTCAATGAAATGTTTAAGTATGTGTACATTAGAAAATGTTTTGTCAAGAGCTCCAAGGAAAATTGTAAAGATTAATCTGATGATGAGAGCACTTTCAAAAATCAGAACCTAAAGTGGTTTGAATGCCATGATATGTAAAAATAGTTATCTCTTCAGTTAAAGCTATAGTCTCATAAATATGTTTCCCTTTATAGAAAGAGTAAAAGTTATAAAAAAAACATGGAAGAGAAAAATGATTATAGCATTTTCTTGTCTTAAATCAAAGCAGAGAACTATCAAAGTTTTGTTTGTGAGAATAAAAGCATTGGTAAGAATGTGATTAAAAAATTCATTTCCAAATCCTATTATGTATTTGTTTTGCCATACGTTTGAAACTAGGTTTCTAAATATCTCCCTGGATACACCAGAGTGCTTACAGTGCTTATTTCCAAAGAAAATATTGGAGAAGTAGAAGAAAAATAATAGTAAATGAAACAAATACATGTGTGTTTTTCACATGTAGACAGATTTAACACAAATTGAAGTGTTTGGTTTATTCTCCCTTTCTTAAAACTTTCAGAATAATTTTAATTGTAAAATTAAATGAAAAACATCTGATCATATGTATTAGCATTAAGGCATGTATGGCAGTCCACAAAATACTTAAGCTTACTTTACAAATAGTGTGAACACAGGAAAACCTGCAATAGACTGCTGATGACAGAGATTCTCATTTCCTCCCAGATGCTGATCCTGAAACCTCTCTTACTCCTCCCCTGCATCCCTGCTCCTGCCCTTCCACTAGCCCAGATCCTTCATAGCTACTGCCCCCCCCCAACCCGCAGTACTACTTTAGCCCAGTCTGTTGCAGGAGATGGGTGAGGGCCAAACAAAAAGGGAAGCCACTCTCTGGCAACATTTTTTGTCCCCCTTCCTATTCCTCTAGTGGGCTTGCCTCAGGTTCAGGCTCTCCAGGACTAATCTAAGATTTCCTGTCTCACCCATGGTCCTCATTCTATCCTCTGGCACAACTTCCACACTAACTCCAACAGTGAAATGCTTAGGATGGCCTTTCTAGGAAAAAAAAAGTTTGAGGAACATTTTGAATTTGAATTTGTCTTTGAAATATAGATGATCATACTTCAATCCATTAGGAACAGTACCTAAAAGGTCAACATTATCACTAACATGTTCTTATATTTCCTTACAGAGTGAAAATAAAAGAAAATAAATAAGAGGCAGAGAAGGAAGTCTTATTTACCAAACCAAACTAAACAACAAACAATGACAACAAAAAATGGGGTGTATGATTATTAAGATTAAAGGAGTTGTAGATGGGTTATAATAATCACTTCAGATAAAATAAGGAATGATTGGGGTGCCTGGATGGCTCAGGTGGTTAAGCATCTGACTCTTCGTTTCGGGCTCAGGTCATAATCTCATGGTTTCGTGGAGTCGAGCCCTATTGTCTGGCTCTGTGCTGGCAGCATGGAGCCTGCTTGGGATTCTCAATCTTTCCTTTTCTCTGCCCCACCCCCTTCCATGCTGTCTCTGTCTCTCTCAAAATAAATAAATAAACTTTATTTAAAAAAAAGGAATGGTTAAGTTCACTTGAAGATTATTTCCTCGCTCCCTACTTTCCTTGCCTTAACAATTATTTATACAAATCTATTATATACCAGGCACTGTGTTCTATTTTAGGTTTACAATATTAAAAAAGAGAGAGTTATGCTATACTGGTCAAGACAAAAATTTCAACACAATAATGATTTATTTTTTGCTTGTGTCAAAGTCTGACTAGGTGTTTAAAAAGTTTTTTTAATATGCATTTATTTTTGAGAGAGAGAGAGAGAGAGAGACAGAGTGTGAGTGGGGGAGGGGCTGAGGGAGAGGGAGACACAGAATCTGAAGAGGCTCCAGACTCTGAGCTGTCAGCACAGAGCCCAACGTGGGGCTCAAACTCATGAACCACGAGATCATGACCGGAGCTGAAGTTGGACGCTTAACCTATTGAGCCACCTAGGTGCCCCCACCCCTGCCAAAGCTCACTTTCTATTTTCTTGTTGTTTGTGACCTCTGAAGATTCCTTAATTCTTCTGCCAGCATTAATCAGCAATCTCTTTTGAAAACTATTTTGTACAGTATTGTTAGGTGTGTCCTACTAGGAAAGATTTCTCTGAACATTAGACAGCCATATTTCCAGAAACAAGAGTTGAGATTGGATATCTTATCAGGGACCAGGTCTTCAAGTCTTTACATACTATATATTGCATGCCTGCTTATCTGAAGTGATGGGTTATATAATATATTCTAGATAATCATGAGTGGAAAATCCATGAAAAAATCTCTGCAAAAGAACAGTAAGTAATAAATATTAAAATGTAAGCATGAGTAGACAAGAGGAAATTATGAAACTCACTTTTGTCTTGCCCTTCTTTGGCAACTATGTTTGGAGGTAAAAAGCAAATGATGATCTAATTGGATACAAGAAGAGAAGCTAGTCTAATAAAATTAGTCAATCAAGAAGGCCCTTTAAGACATGAATTTACACTCGGTGTTATATGGAAACCAACCTGACAATAAACTATAAAGTTAATAAAAAAAAAAGACATGAATTTAAACCATGATAATACGCAATAAGCTCCGTGATAAGATGTAATTATATTTTAAGATATTAGATACTTATAGTTATACAATGATATAATTTCATATGGAAGAAATGCATATTTGCATGTTTAATTTATTTTTTCCTGTCTAGGCATAGCTAGTTGTAAAAAACCTTGTAGACCAGAGCTGTAATCAACTGCCTTTTTGTAGACAATAAAGAGCTACTGAAGTTTTGAGCCAAAGGGTAACATGATTATATTGCTATTTAGAAAAATTAATCTAATTGTAAAATCCAGAATGAATCTGCAGGAGTAACTCTGGAAGCAGAAAGACTGGTTTCTACTGATATAACTCAGTGTTCAGGAAAGTTTCCTCTTTCTTTGTCCCCAAATACAGCTTGGTGACAATTTCTATCAAACATGAAGAGTCTGATTGGCAGTTAAACTGTAATTATTATCTGTTACGGTATGCCAATGAGGTGGCTTCCTTAACTGTGCTTTTAAATCATGACACAAAATAATTTATATAAAAATAAATTTACTGTGCTTCATAATCATGACCAAAAATTGTTGATCAACTATTCAAACATAACTTTAAAAAATTATTATCAGTGGACCTGGAGGGTAGCACAGTCTAATTAGTTGAATATTAATTTCACTTTCAGATTATAATTGCTATAGCCAATGTACTATATTCCAGACTAAGACAACAAAAGCAGAAAATATAGTAAATTTTGTTTGTTTCTATATGTATGTTTCATATTTATTTGCAAAATTTCCCACTCCTATTCCTGTCTTTTGAGGAGATTAAAGTCAGGAGATTAAGGGCGCACCTGGGTGGCTCAGTCGGTTAAGCGTCCGACTTCGGCTCAGGTCAAGATCTCACGGTTCGTGGGTTTGAGCCCCGCGTCGGGCTCTGTGCTGACAGCTAGCTCGGAGCCTGGGGCCTGTCTTCGAATTCTGTGTCTCCTTCTCTCTCTGACCCTCTCCTGCTCACACTCCCTCTCTCTCTCTCTCTCTCTCTCAAAAATAAATAAAACATTAAAAAAGTTTAAGAAAAGTCAGGAGATTAGGACAAGTTTATCATGTTTGTCTTCACAGCACAGCAGTAAGGTAAATAAATACATGTTCAACGTCTCAGTGTTAGGCCTTCTTCCACATTACAACGCTCTTTCTGCAGAGCAGCCCACAAGAGATTCCAGGTTAGGTTGCTTTTATCACCATAGTGTTCAGAGACTGAGTGTGTTGCTAAGGAAACTGTCTTTTCTCTTGGATAAAAGCTATAGTTGAAAAAAGAGTTACTTTTGTAGCAATAAGAGAAAATAAAGATACTAAAATAAAATGCCTTTAGAATTGATTTTCTTAAAAAAAGATAAAAAGATAAAGGAGCCAGTGAAAGAGGACTTGCCTTGACTAAACTTGTTCAATGTGGTAACAACAGGGGTGGTCACATTCTTGATTAGTCATTAAGTGTTTTGAAAGGCTAAAAATGTGAGCAAAAGCAAACACAACCAAGGAAGTCAAAAGAATAATTTATCTTCCAGTGTGCACGCACGCTCACACACACACACACACACCCACCAACGATTCTCAATCAATTAAATACACCCAACATGTAGATCCAATACATAGAGGTTAAGTGTTTGTTTTATAGAAGAGTAAAGCTATGAAGTAAAACTTTCTGGAATACCCAGAAAATTAATGATAAAAACCAAAGGAAACTTCCAAGTGTCTAATAATGGCCCTTACTTTGGAAACCCAACTGAGTATTGTATCTTAATGTATTAGCTAAGTATAGTAATGCAAAGTATATGATTTTTCTCCCAATTTCACCCATTAAGCGTTCTGCCCTCTGTATGCTCTGTGGGTAGTTTTCTTTATAGGGAACCAGAAATGAATGTTTTAATCTTTATTTCCATCTAACATGTGGGCAGAAACCATATCTTATTTATATTTTTCTCTCTAGGGTCTAGCACAGTGCTTCACACAATGTTTTTCTTTTAATGAATTGTAACTTTCTTCATACAATATTTCCCTCAGCCAAAATAATTATTCAACAGATATATTTTACTAATCAGTTCTTTATAAAAAATTAAATATCTTTGTAGCTTTCTTATTAAAGAGATACTTTAAGGTCTCCATGCAGACCTGTGGAGAATTAAGTACCTAGCTAAATTCTGATGGTTCATATGTGTGAAAGGAGGAGGTATGGTGTGCTCATTCAGCCAAAACAATAATGATCTTCTGAAAAAGGAAAAAAAAAAGAAAAAACCCATAGGAATATTTGAAAAAAGGAAAATAACAAAAGTCAACATTGACACATACTGATGATGGAAAAGCACTTTATTATCTCTCCTGCCACTTATTCTTATTTTTCCCATAAGGAGATATAATATCTGGTGTTAATCTCCATTCCTGAATTCTAGATCAACCATTTTCTAATTGGCGATTCTGGATAAGTTATTTACTCTTTCTATGCTTTGATTCTCTTATATGTAAAATAGAGACTATAATAATAGTACCAACTTCCTGGGATCATCGGGAAGATTAAATGAGAAAATATATCTGAAATATTAAGAAAATTGTCTGACAGGTAGTAGACAGCCAATAAACGTTGGTACTATTATTATTCTTGAAATAGTGGGGTTTAGATAAACTCCTCAGTGTGTTACTCATTAAGATCAAATGCCAAAAGAAAATTCTGAGCAAATTAGCACTTTACCATTAATGCAAATTATATTTTCAAGGACACTGAGAATGTAACCTCAGAGTAATGCATCAAATTAAGTTTTCCCAGAGAGAACAGACTGCCCCCCCCCCATACTCTGGACACAACTGCATAATAGAAACTATTATTCTTTCCTTCCTTTAACTCTTCACATATTCCTTGCCTCCTCTTTAAAAACTATAAACACCTGGGAGACAAGAATGGGCTCTGATTTGATTCACTTCTGAATTCCAGAGCCCGTCTCCATACCTGGCACTTTAAATGCTCACTAGATGTTTATTGAATGGATGATTACTTATCATCACTTTTTATTCTCTCTCTCTTTGGACTGTTCTTCTGAGCACCAGAGGCACAGAACTAAATATCAACTGGATGTTTGCACTTGGATGTCTGATGATCCAAGGGTAACCTCCTAGTATGCTCTTCATTTTGCATTTTGACGTGGTGCCATGCAGCAGACAAGTGTGGCATGTGTTTTCATAATATCACTGTTTCATTACTGTCTATTGAATTTCCTTTCTTCTCTTCATTGCACATTTCCTCTTGTCCCTTTGCACCCTGCCCATAGTCTTCACAGCCCTCTCTCCCCACTCCTGAGTCTAGACATTATCCTGTTAGAGCACTCTTCCTAAAATGCAAATCTAATCGCGCTTCTTTGTATAAAATATTCCAATGTCATCCCAAAAGATTTGCCTAAAATTTTAAGTCTTTAGTATGACATAGCAGGCACTTACTCTTTTTCTCTTATCTACCCAGCCTCCTCTGTCCCACACTCCAACTCACCCAGAGGTCTGGGTGAGCTGCAATCTCTGAATAGATTCTATCCTCCCAGATCTGGGATTTTAAAATATGCTGCTCTCCCTGCTTGCAGAATTCTTCCCTTCATTTTACCTGGTCAACTCTAAAGTTGTGTGTCATCTCCTTTGAGAAATGTTTTCTACTGTCTCCATTTGGAATCCATTTTCTATGTGTGTGCCTGCTAGGGGTTCCCAGTTTTTAGCTGTCTTTATTCCCTGCACCCACTGTTAGACTATGAATTCTTGAGGGCAGCGTAGCAAAAGCACTAAATGGGGAGCAGAAGAGGGCAACTCTATTCTCAGCCTTGCTGCCAGGTCTCAGGCTCACCATACATACTGGACTTCAGGGTTTTTTTTTCTCTTTTGTTTATTACAGTGCTCACTGAGATTATCTTTACATGGAAGCTTAATAATTTGATCGGGATTACTTTAAAAATATACCTGTCATATATTTTATTCTATTGCTTTTCCGCAAAAGCTGATTTCCATGTGGCAAAGTCACTTTGGCAATTCTTACTGACTGCTAGTCACAACTGACAAAGAGACCAAGACCCAACAACTTGGATCAAAGCAATGGAATCAGGGACATTCTTTTGCCCCCTGGCATATACTTTGTACCAACTAAATTAAGTATCGTAAAAGCCTAAAACAAAACAAAGCCAGTCAGAAGTCTTATAATATATGAGAATAGTGTGCAAAGAGGCAAAGCCAAGAGACGAAATTTCTCAGTATGTGCTTGTATTATAGTTTAGAGATTAAGAGCAACACATTTAAAGACAGACTGCCTAGGTTTAAATCTTAACCCTTTCAATTCTTTGCTGTGTGAATGAGGGCAAGTTCTAGCCTCACTTTCTTAGTTATCAAATAAGGATAATAATAATAATACCCCCTAATGGTGTTGTAAGGATTAAATAAATTAATTCATATTAAATGCTTATAAAATGCCAAAATTTTTAGTAATGTATACCCAGACTTATTACAGAACAGCTTCTCTTCTATCATGAAAAGATCTTGGAAAACAGTGCCTGGAGTCTGTGACAAATATAAACCTGGGTCAGTATTACATTAAAAACACACAGCCTTTTGGCTTAAGGATCCTACTTGAGATATTTGATGATAATCTCCTGGGTCATAGGACCATCAACTCTGTAATGAGAATTGATCTCAATGGACTAGAGTTCAACATCATTTGAGCTGTGTAAATACCTTAGTCTGAAAATGGACAATGAACTATTAACCAGTTTTCCATACAAATATGTTCTGCAAGATTTGGACATGACATAAAACAGTCTGACATATCTCAATTAAAAGCAGTCATATGATATCCCTGGAGGAATGATTGCTTGGCAAACAGAAATACGAGTATTGAACACATATGCTAGAAGAGCAATAGACATTTTCTGGGAATAGGGATCTAAGTTTTAATTCAAAACTATGCTCAATTTGGACAGTGTGTTTGTCTGTTTGTTTGTTTAAATGAATCAGTAAGGACATGAGCTATATTTTGTGTATCCAATATAAATGTTATCCTTCAAAACCAAGCCAAATAAACTCAGAAAGATTTTGGCAGGAACTCAAGAACCACTTATATGGTTGTCACTCAAGACTTTAAACCAAATAACATATAATGAAATGTCAAGCTCAATCTGAAGAAAAATTTCAAGTTTGGTTTTATTCAGGACAAAAAACTGTGTTTTTTAAAAATATTTTTTATTGGAGTAGAGTTAAGATGGAGTAGTAGGGGAACCCTGGGCTTGACTTGTCCCTTAAACACAGCTAGAATAACATCAAAGAATTTTTTAAAAACATATTTATTTATTGAGAAAGAGAGAGAACAAGCAGAAGAGGAGGCAGAGGGAGAGGGAGAGAATGCCAAGCAGGCTCTGTACTGCCAGTGCAGAGCCTGACTTGGGGCTCGATTTCATGAACCCATGAGATCATTACCTGAACCAAAATCAAGAGACAGATGCTTAACCAACTGAGCCACTCAGGCATCCCAACACCTAGGAAATGGATCCTAGGAAATGGATCTGAGGATTAAGAGAACAATCTGCAAATTAGAAGCAGAATATGTGGCAGGTACAAGGTGCAGAGGTGTGAACTGGGAAAGAGAAAAACATCAGTGTTGTGGACAGCTGGGACTTATCAAAAAGAAAAGAGAAAAGACCCAAGTAAATAAAATCTTGAATGAAAGAGAAGGGATTACAACCAACAGCACAGAAATACAAACAATTATAAGAGAATATTATGAGAAATTATATGGGCAATAAATTGGGCAATCTGGAAGAAATCGGAAAATTCCTAGAAATATATAAACTATTAAAACTGAAACAGGAAGAAATAGAAAATTTGAACAGATCAATAACCAGCAAAGACATTGAATCAGTAATCAAAAATCTCCCAACAAGCACACATTCAGTGCCAGATGGCTTCCCAGGGGAATTTTACCAGACATTTAAAGAAGAGTTAATACCTATTTTCCTCAAACTCTTCAAAAAAATAGAAATGGAAGGAAAACTACCAAACTCATTCCATGAAGCCAACATTACCTTGATTCCAAAGCCAGACAAAGACCCCACTGAAAAGGAGAATTACAGATGAATATCCCCGATGAACATGGATGCAAAAATTGTCAACAAGATACTAGCAAACTGGATCCAACATTACATAAGAAGAATTATTCACCATGATCAAGTGGGATTTATTCCTGGGCTGCAGAGGTGGTTCAATACCTGCAAATCAATCAATGTGATACACTACACTAATAAAAGAAAGAATAAGAATCATATACTCTTCTCAGTAGATGCAGAAAAAGCATTTGACAAAACACAGCATCCTTTCTTGACAAACACCCAAAAGAAAGTAGGGATAGAAGGAACATACCTCAACATCATAAAGACCACATATGAAAGATCCACAGGTAATATTATTCTCAATGTGGAAAAACTGAGAAGTTTTCTCCTAAGGTCAGGAAGATGACAGGGATGTCCACCCTTACCATTGTTGTTCAACATAGTACTGGAAATCTTAGCCTCAGCAATCAGACAACAACAACAACAACAACAACAACAACAAAAACAACAAAATAAAAGACATCTAAATTGACAAGGAAGAAGTCAAACTTTCACTCTTCACAGACAACATGATATTCTATGTAGGAAATCCAAAAGATTCCACCAAAAAATTGCTAGAACTGATACATGAAATCATCAGAATTGCAGGATATAAAATCAATGTACATAAAATGGTTACATTTCTATACACCAATAATGAAGCAGCAGAAAGAGATATCAAGGAATTAATCCCATTACATTGCGCCGAAAAACATAAGATACCCAGGAATTAACCTAACCAAAGAAGTAAAAGATCTGCACTCTGAAAATTGTAGAACACTTATGAAAGAAATTGAAGAACACACAAGGAAATGGAAAAGCAACCCATGCTCATGCATTGTAAGAACAAATATTATTAAAATGTCTATACCACCTAAAGCAATCTACACATTCAATGCAATCCCTATCAAAAAACCATGTGCATTTTTTACTGAGCTGGAACAAACCTAAAATTTTTATGGAACCAGAAAAGACCCCAAATAGCCAAAGTAATGTTGAAAAAGAAAAGCAAAGTGGGAGGCATGACAATTCCAGATTTCAAGCTGTATTACAAAGCTGCAATCAAGATAATATGGTACTGGCACAAAAACAGACACAAAGATCCATAGAACAGAATAGAGGACCCAGAAATGGACCCACAATTATATGGTCAACTAATCTCAACAAAGCAGGAAAGAATATCCAATGGCAAAAGACAGTGTTACCAACAAATGGTGTTGGGAAAACTGGACAGTGACATGCAAAGATGAAACTGGACCACTTTCTTACACCACACACAGAAGTAAATTTAAAAATGGATAAGAGACTTAAATGTGAGACAGGAAACCATCAAAATCCTATTGGTGAACACAGGCAGAAACCTCTTTGACCTTGGTCACAGCAACTTCTTACTAGACACATCTATAGAGACAGGGGAAACAAAAACAAAACCTCATCAAGATGAAAAGTTTCTGCACAGTGAAGGAAACAATTAACAAAACTAAAAGGCAGCCTATGGAATGGGAGAAGATATTTGTAAATGACATATTGGATAAAAGGTTAGTATCCAAAATATATAAAGAACTTATCAAAATCGACACCCCAAAAATCAATAACCCAGATAAGAAATGAAGACATGAACCAACATTTCTCCGAAGAAGACACAAATGGCTAACGGGCACATTAAAAAATGCTCAATATCACTTATCAACAGGGAAATACAAATCAAAACCACAATGAGATACCACCTCACACCTGACAAAATGGCTAAAATTAACAACTCAGGAAACAACAGATGATGGAGGGGATGCAGAGAAAGGGGAACCCCTTTACACGGTTGGTGGGAATGCAAACTGAAACAGCCACTCTGGAGAACAGTATGGAAGTTCTTCAAACAGTTAAAAATAGAACTATTCTATGATCCAGCAACTGGACTACTAGGTATTTATCCAAAGGATATAAGAATACAGATTTGAAGTGGCACATGCATCCCAATATTTTAGGATTATTATCAAGAATAGCCAAATTATGGAAAGAGCCCAAATGTCCCAGTGACTGATGAATGGATAAAGAAGTGGTATATATATACAATGGAATATTACTTGGTGATCAAAAAGAATGAAATCTTTCCATTTGCAATGATGTGGATGGAGCTAGAGTGTATTATGCTAAGTGAAATAAAGCAGTCAGAGAAAGACAAATACCATATGGTTTCACTCATATGTGGAATTTAAGAAACAAAACAGAAGAAAATAGGGGAAGGGGCTGAAAATAAAATAAGATAAAAACAGAAAGGGAGGAAAACCGTAAAAGACTCTTAACTATAGAGGATAAACTGAGGGTTCCTGGAGGGTAGGTGGGCTTGGAATGGGCTAAATGGGTGGTGGGTATAAAGGAGGCACTGGTGGTGAGCATTGGGTGTTGTATGTAAGTGATGAATCACTAAATTCTACTCCTGAAACCAATAGAAATAAATAATATTTTTATTGTGGTAAAACATATTGTAACTTAAAATATACCATTTTAGCCATTTTTAAGTATACAGGTCAGTGGTATAAGTACATTCACCTTGTGCAACCATCATCACCATTTCCAGAAATTTCTCATCATCTCATCATATTCTATATTTTAGAATATATACAGGTTTGGCTTTTTAAAACATTGGTTCCCTAAAAATATGTTTTAAAGAAACTTTTGGCTACTTCACAGTTCCTTAAAAGAGTGTTTTTTTGAGTTAATCCTCTGAGTTCAATTTGTTGAAAAGCATGCTTTGCTATTTATGTATTTTAATTCTCTACTTGGGAGCACTAGAAAATAACCCTACTGGGCAAAAAATTACCTTGGATTTTATTTCCATCCCAGGCAAAGTAGTGTGAAAATTCTATAATAGTGATGGCATTTACACACATGAATGACCAGTATTCCACTTAGGAAATAATTTTTGGATCTACTATCATGATGGTTCTATTTTTTTAAGGTACATCTAAGTAACTGAATAAAAGAAAACACCAATAGTTTGATGCCAAGAATTCAGTCTCCATCTCTCTAACCAAGCTGGAAAACTGTACCTTTTATTTCAAGATGACAGCTGGCCTCCAAATATTATGTATATAATAGAATTAAAAGAGCTAATAACTTATGAGTTGTGTTTAAAGGAATGCTTTGTGCTTTGAGTTTAGCTGGAGACTGCTATTACAATCTCACTGGTTGGGCTATAGAGTTGATTCTGAATCTAATTAGGGGCTGGTTAACAGATATTGATAATCTTTGGATGACATGAATTATAACATCTTATGGAGCTCAAGAACATCAAGAGAATGACATTCTAGGTCATTGTTACTTTCCAGGGACTCACCTGTGTAACCCTTAAGGGAAGGGATATTTGTTAATCACGTTCACCCTTACATCACTGATTTCTGGAATAGTGCCAGGCATAGAGAAGGCACTCAAAAAATATTTCTAGAATGAAAGTATAACTCCTATCCATCTATACACACACACACACACACACACACACACACACACACACACATATCCTTGTTTCTACCAGTATCAAGGTACAAATAAGATCATGTTAACATTAATTACTCAAATTTAACAGGCTCTAGGCCTTATCTGTCTGCCTGATGGTTATTAAACTTCCTTTCTCCAAATCTCCTGCAGTTTTTTGTAAACATCCACCAAATGGGTCTCAGTTGTGTGTAAGAACAAGTCTGCTCCTGTTCTGCTGACCTAGCTTTCTTGTCCTGCTGCCTCTGGCCCATAGCAACTTGAGGGAACATCTCCTAATTCTCATCGCTGTGACTAAAGCAGTGGTAGAACTTGAGCATGATGCCGCCCTGGACAAGAGTGCCTGTCCTGATGGTCCTATGATTGAAAAATCTTGAGTCTAGCAAATTGCATAGTGTATATTTCAGTTTTCTGGGCACTGGACCCATGCTGTATTCCACAAAGAAACAGAATCTTTCCTTCATCCCAACTCAATATTGCACTTCGACACCAAGAATCCCGACAGGAATCCAGAGTGCATTCACAGAGCCCTTTATGAAAAGAGCCCTTTTCGCTGCTTCCCACAGTGTCATAGATCTGGATCTCGGCAAAGCAAGGAGAATAAGGAACCAGGTTGTATTCTCCATCTTTCCAGGTCTCTACTGTCATTCACTGATGGACTGATACAAAAACATTCTCCTCCCATGCTTCTGAAATTATTCAGATCATTATCTCAGATGAAGGCCAGGCTCAATGACCCAACAGCCTACAGTCAGACTCTGCATCCTAGCCTGGGTTCAGCTGAGATGTCCCAGCACAGTTGTAGAGCCATTGTTTTTCATTAAATGAATTAGAATAATCATTTATAGACAAGTTAACAATTCAGATAGACTCTGAAAAATTCATATATCTGCCTCTGTGCTGGGGGTGGACAAAGGGGATGGAAACCCAATTAGAAGTCCATGGAATGAGGGACGCCTGGGTGACTCAGTCAGTTAAGCGTCTGACTCTTGGTTTTAGCTCAGGCCATGATCTTACACTTCATGAGTTTGTGCCCCGTATCGAGTTCTGCACTAACAGCATTGAAGTCTGTTTGGAATTCTCTATCTCCCTATCTCTCTGCCTCTCTCTCTCAATCTCTCTCTCTCTCTCTCTCTCTCTCTCTCTCTCTCTCGCTCTCTCTCGCTCTCAAAATAAATAACTAAAAGAAAAACAAAGTTTTCTTTTAACTAAAAGAAAAAGAAGTCCAAGGAATGAGAAAAGGGAGTACTGGAGAGATGAGAAATAACAAGGCCCATTATTTTCAATTAAAATTATTTTTATGATATACAAAAAAAACATTGCTTTCACATCTAACAGGCTTGATATCAGATAATCACTGAAAGTATGCCTGGGAAATTTCTTCTCTCAAAGATCTGACACTAAAAATTTGCCTTTGTTAAGAGAACTATAAAATACATCAATGTGCATCATGGGAAGTGTCTCAGACGTTGCCTGGAACTTTTGGAGGCAGCAGGAAAGAATTATACAAATCCTCGTGTTATCAGAAAGTAAAATCCATTACCCAGCTATATTGGGCATCTGTTATTTGCTGCCCAGTATCATCTCCTTTCCAGGAACAGACTGAAACTGTACCCAAGCATGTTTTTCCAGCCCAGTGGTGGGAGAAGAATTTATCCATAGCTGTCAAGTGAGCCTTTATTGGTTTTCCCCTGATCATCATATTCTGCCATTCTAGCCTCCATGATTGGTTCATAGATGAGCACATAACCCAGCCAGTGTTGACTGCATTATGATTTTTCTGGACTCTTTCCTATATATATATATATATATATATATATTTATATATTATTTTATATATATATATAAATTTATATTTATATATATATTTATAATATATATATATTAACACTATATTTAATTCTTGCACTGGCATAAAGATGGATAATTAAGATAATCTATAAAACATTTTCTTTGAACTAGAAGTTTATTTTTACCTGATTCTAAAGGAAATTAAACATTTTCATAGGTGCAGGGCTGTGGCCCTACGCACTGGCCCTTGCTGCCCTAATGGAACAGTTGGTCCTGCTGTCATCCAGCAAGGTTCTAGAGAGTGTTTGCTAGGCCTCTGGAAAACAAAAGCCTCAATTCTGCTGAATTTGGTGGCAAAAGATCTTTTGGCTTCTACCTGCCCAGATATTTTAACTCAGAAGGGGAATCTGGGAACTGCTGGGAGCCTGAGAATGAAGCTGACTTAGAGGAAATGGAGCTGGGGATGGATCAGATATCAGTCAGCACTAGATGAAGCAGCCTTTGAAGCAGAGCTACTTACAGACCCATATAATTTCTTTTCTCCCATAAGCTTGTGTAATTTGAGGTTTCTGTATAAAGGATACTCCCTGAAACCAAACTGCCTAATTAACACCTTAAAAGTCAAGTGAACAAATACTTCGCTTATGCTGTTACCATAGGCCCAGGTAGATTCATACAGAGACATGGTATTATGGAATAGACTCCAAAATGCTGTTCAGCCCTTACAATTTCATTGGTTTTTTCCTCCACCTGATTCTCTTATTTCTCTAGTCCATACTGGTCAGAGTGATTGCACACAAAAAAAATGTACTCCTGTCAGATCCTTAATCAAAATCCTTCATTCAGCAATTCCTCCTGCCTTGCAGAATAAACTCCCTAGCATTTTCATTTGGTGGGTTAGGCCCTCTGAGACAGGTGCCTCTCCACCACCATCCCTCCTCTCCACCCCGCCAGGCTCCTGAGTTTTGCATATTAAAGTCTTCACTCAAACCTTCTCTTGCCTGGAATCCTTTTCTTCTTCACCTTACCTTCTCATCTTGAACTTTGGCTAGTTGTGCTCAGTAAAGGGTTATGACTTTACTTGGATTATGACTAAATTCTAAAAGAGAGAATCTAAAGGGATTTCTTAGTTGCTCTTGAAGACCACTGATGGGAATGCGCTTGTCCCCACAATTGTGTTTAAATATACCACCAACACTTAATTCTATGTATAATTCTATGTACAAACACAAGAAACTTTGGCGGAGCATGGCACTAGCACCTGCGAGAGTTCTCAAGGAGAAAGGAATACATGCAGTCTTTACAGGCCTCTTTATTTTCTTTCCATCACGCCATGTGAGACCTTTGTGGTCTGGCCTCTGTCCTACTTCAGGCTCCGGTACTGATGACCATCTCTAGGACTCTAGCCCTGATAAAGATAAACTTATTACAAAAGTGTCTTTCTTAGGAAAGACTTCCTTCTGTCCCCAGCAGCCAATCACCTTTCTCTCTGTTATCCTTTATCTTTTAACTCCTAATACAATAGTAGACAAGATTAGAGAAATAACTAGCAAATTTGAGACTGGGGCAGGTCATATGATTCTCAAATCCAAAGAAAATAATTCAAAGACTCTAATACAGATCTAATCCAAATGTGTCCTACTTGTCCAAGAAGTTCTCAATTACTGCTATTCTTCACCTTGCCATTTCACACATAAGTATTTTTCTTAAGTTTATTCATTTATTTGAAGACAGAGAAAGTGTGAGTGGCAGAAGGGCAGGAAAAGAGAGAGAGAATCTCAAGCAGGCTCTGCACTATCAGCACAGAGCCTGATGTGGGGCTCCAACTCATGAACTGTGAGATCATGACCTGAGCCAAAGTCAGATGGCTTAACTGATTGAGCCACCCAGGTGCTCCATGCACATATGAGTGTTACATTTGAGCAAGACCAGTTTCCCTCCTGCTGTTTTGTTTAGATTCTTTTCCTCTTTCTTTTCATTCCCCCCACCTTAATATTCCCTAAGAGAGTTTTCACTAGCAATCTGTGACTTAAATATTAATAAGGTTTTCTTTCTTCCTTCCTGTTTCTTTTTCTTTCTTTCTTCTTTCCTTTCTTTCTTTCCTTTCTTTCTTTCTTTTTCTTCCTTCCTTCCTTCCTCCCTTCCTTCCTTCCTTCCTTCCTTCCTCTTTCTTTCTTTCTTTCTTTCTTTCTTTCTTTCTTTCTTTCTTTCTTTCTTTCTTTCTTCCTTTCTTGTTTTTAGATACAAAATATAAAGTATTTTGCATCTAAAATATATAAAGTATAAAGCATCCCCCCAATATATATACTCCACTTTGGAGATCATGGCTATCAAGGACTACTCTGTGCATGTCATTAAGCTAACGTCTCCTAGCTACAACCCTCCCTCATCAACTGAGCTCGAACTGGGCTGGGATTCTGTGAACGACCTCACCCGTTGACCAGCTAGCAGCCTATCTAGGCTCTGCAGAGAGAGGGCTCTAGAGAGAGACCTCATGTGGGAGGAACCAGGAGGAGCTTATCTTTGCTGTTTATTTCTGTTTGCTGCTGTATTTCTGAGTGTCACCTAGCAACACTTCATCCTGGAGGTGACAGTTCCTCCCAGTATAGCCCTGGATTCTAGTTCTTGGTTTTTCCTACCCTCGCAGGATTAGCCTCACTGTGCACTCTCAGGGACACTAACACCAGCTGACCGGTGTCCCTCTACAGAGGTCTGCATTTTAGTGGAATCAGGGGTCTGAGTTTCAACAGTATGGGCATTAGCTTCAAGCTTGTAAGTTTAAACAACTTCAGTCCCTTTCCCTTTGTTCTTCCAGGCCAGAGATGGTAACTGCTTCCTGCTATGCTAAACCCATGGCATCTTAAAGTAATTTTTTTTTTTGCCCTTTCAGTACTTCAAAATCTAGCTAGTATTTTTTCTTTTTTCTATTTTTTTAAAGTTTATTTATTTTGAGAGAAAGCGTGAGCAGCAGAGGGGCAGAGAGAGGGAGAGAGAAAATCCTAAGCAGAGAATGATAGCGCAGAGCCCCACGCAGGGGTCAAACTCACAAACCATGAGATCGTGACCTGAGCCAAAATCAAGAGTTCGATGCTTAACCAACTGAGCCACCCAGGTGCCCCAATATTTCTTTTTCTTAATTTCTCTTTGTTAAAATAACTTGTGTGTGATCTCCTGATTGGACTCAGACTGACCTAGTCTCCCTCATGTCCATGATTTCAATGCCCTTAGGTCATGCTTGTCTCGCTATAGACCTTGGTTACCCTGGATTCATGTTGACCTCAAAATACCACATTTAGCCTTACAGTCAATATTAATCTCAAAATGATTGTGATGGTTAATTTTACGTGTCAGCTTGACTGGGCCATGGAGTACCTACATATTTGGTCAGACATTCTGGACATTTCTGTGAGGGTGATTTTGGATGCAATTAACATTTAAATCCATGGACTTTGAGTAGAGCAGATTGCCCTAATGACCACATTAGTGGCTGTGTTTATCCAATCAGTAGAAGGTCTGGAGAGACCAAAAAGACCAGCTTCCTTGAGCAAGAGAGCATTCTCCAGAAAATGGCCTCTGGACTTCATCTGCAGCATTGGTTTTTTTCTGGTTCTACAGCAGATGGCCTTTGAACTGGAACTGGAATATCAGCTCTCTTGACTCTCTAGCCTGCCAGACCACCCTGAAGACTCTGTACTTTGCACTGCCAATAACTGCATGAGCTAATTCCTTCTAATAAATCTTGATATGTGTCTTATTGGTTCTGTTTCTCTGGAGAACTCCAACTAATGCAATAACTCATAGGTATTTCTTGAAAAAATATTGATTGTTCTGCTTTGCCTCTTACATACTCTGCTACATTGGATGGTTTGCTGGAAACTGTCACTTCTCTGGCCAACCTTGGCAACTATTTCTGGGCAAAGTATTCCTAGGATACCTATTTTGTTGAAAAAGAGCAGCACATTTTCTATGTGTTATTTTATTTTTTACTTCAAATTTCTTCTCTGATTGTCATTGGTTGACAGGATCACCCTGATATTTAGAGAAGGACCTCACAGCACGATATTAGTCAGGTATTGCTGCCAAAATGCTGCATATCAAATTCTTAGTGGCTTACAGCAAACATTTCAGACATTCACAAGTCTACAGGGTAGTTGGGGTAGTTATGCTTCAGGCTTCTTGTGTTTTCATTCTGGGACCAGTGGCTACCCAGGGTGTGTTCTTTTCTGTGGCAGAGCACAGGAGAACAAAAGGGAAATCCAAATGTGCAAGCATATTTAAAGCTTGTGGTTGGATCACATCTGCTATTATTATACTGGACACAGGATATCACATGGACAAGTCATAAGTCAAGTGGTAGAAAGAACACGCTATCTACTGAGAACCCACAATAAGGATGGGAAAGAATAATTCTATAGTATATCTATAACACATATAAAGAGTCTTGAAAATCAATAAGAAGAAAAGATGAGAGCCCCAAAAGAAAAAAATACAGAAAATTTACAAAACAATAAATATAAAAAACTTAGGATGCTCACCTATGTTCAACCTTTTTTGTAACCAAAGACATGCTAATTTAAAACACTGTGACAGAGGTGCTTGGGTGGGTCAGTTGGTTGAGTGCCTGCCTGGCTTTTGATTTTGGCTCAAGTCATGATCCCATAGTCGTGGAATGAAGCCCTGCTTAGGGCTCTGTACCAGCATGGAGCCTGCCTAAGATTTTCTCCCCAGCTGTTGCATGCTGGGGAATGTTCTCATTTTCTCTTTCTCTCTCTCTCTCTCTCTCAACAAACAAACAAACAAACAAAAGCACTGTGACATATTTTGTACCCATGAGATTGGAAAAGAATAAAATAATAGCATTAATTCAAATTAGCTACAGAATAAATTTGTGCAAACTTTCTGTATGTCAGTCTGGCAATGGGTATTATCATTTAAAATTTACATAACCAATTACTCAGCAACTCTTTTCAGGCATTATACCCCACAAAAAATAAAGATTGTGCCAAGATCTATGTATGAAATATTTACTATGGGTAAAAAAGAAAAACGACAAACGAACTGAAGAAAGTTCTCTGTTCTCTTGCTTTTTCTGAACATTTACTACATACATGGCAGAGCTAAATTAATCACTTCATCTGTGGCATGTAATCACAAATTTCACACAGTGACATAGTAGATTACGTATTTTACTGATAAAGTAACAAATTTACCACTACCAGCATAATGAATTTCTTTTTCGCACTACAAAATGTACTTTTACTGTGAAACGTTAAAAAATATCTCTACAGGAAGGAGCAAAGTGAGACAGAAAAAGAAAGATAAAGTAGAAAAAATTTGAAAAGAACGGTTATCAGGCAATTCATCAGAACATGGTTTCTGGGTTTCTGTTGGCCTTTTAAAAGTTTGAATTTTACGGCATCTTACATGTAGATTGTATACCTTAGCACATAACACACTTGGTCAGGAATCTGCTGAGCAGATACTATGAAGCTGGAATGGAAGGAAAAGATGTGCAGCGTAATTGATGTAGAGGATTTTTAATCAGTTTCTAGAAAAGAGTGGCCTGGGTGGTCAGCCTGGGCTCATAATTTTGAGGGTCTTCCCAATCGGGAAAGCATGTGGTGGCATAGTGGGGGAACAGCTTCTCAGTTACTGCTAATAGGCTATCAAGACTAGAATACATTCAGGGACTTCACCTCCCTCCTTAACATCACTGGGTGACACTGCCCCTCCTCTATTTGTATGTTATCTTCACAAAGAATTTTGATATAAAGATATTTCCCCCTCTTTACTAGTATTCTTGCTATACTCTTCATTTTATTTAACCAGCTAAAAGCTGCTAGGTGTGGGAGGTGGACAAAAGATGAAATGTAAGATCTTTCCCTTCTAGATCTTTCCACAAATCCATGTTCCCACTTTTCCTACCCAATTCTCCACCCCCTCCCCCCACCTCAGCTCAACTGTCCTGAGGGATGGCTCTGCCCAGCTGTTCATACAGAGGAAACAGGAACCTCTCAAATCAATATGTGAACATGTAAATTGCTATTTGGACTATCTTACAGAGAATAATAACAGTTGGTAAAAAAAATTTTAAATATCTTAAGTTAATATGTAACTGGGTAGACATCACACTGAGTGCTTTGGTCCCAAATTATTAGCCAGAGCACAACTTTGATCGGGGACAATGAGTCCAGAACACTTTAGGCACAGAGACAAATAGTCTCAGAGGAAATGACAGAAAAAAGCACTTGATAAGATTGACTCACATTGTTCAGTTTGATTTGTATTTCTAAATTTAATTTTGTGTATTTATAGCTTTAGGAAAAAATAATATTTGGAAGTATTTATACTAAGCTTTTAGATTTTAAGTTGATCCTCGAGATGCCTTGGGGGCGCCCCGGTGGCTCACTTTGTTAAGTGTCTGACTCTTGATTTTGGCTCAGGTTATGATTTCATTTGTGAGATTGAGCCCCGTGTCAGGCTCAGCATTGACAGCTCAGAGCCTGCTTGGGATTCTCTCTCTCTCTTTCCCCCTCCCCCACCTCCTGCATGCATGTTCACTCTCTCGCTCTCACTCTCAAACTAAATAAATAAGTAAACATTCAAACTGATTAGCCTAGTTAAATAATGAAGTAATGAGAGGTTCTAATGTTGTAGGGAATGTTCCACAACACATTTTGGCATCATTGTAAAAGTATAGGCTTTTAATCAATAGAACTGAGTTTGAGTACTAGCTACAACCTAATATGTGTGTTATATATGACCTTGGGCAAACTTACTTAATCACTGCAAGCCATCATTTTCTCATTTGTATAATTGGTCTAATTATATCTGCATTACACATTTGCCATGTGCATTGAACAGTTCCACAACTATCATTATTATGAAATAAACATACCAAGTATTTGAATTGACTGCAATTTTCTCACTTTATTTAAATGTTAATGGAAGTTATTTTCCAAAACTACCTACCTGTAAGAAAATTATTCAATGAATAGAATACTCAATTTCATATCCCATATTCTACATTGTCTGTTTCCCCAAGATTCTCCCCACTCCTTTTCTTTTTAAGACTGTGGGGTTGTAGGTGATCAGGGGGTTGGGGTTGAGAAAGGGTAGGGCCACTGGGTCTCTGCTGACTTTTAACCAATCCCCTTGTTTTCAGTCCTGAATCACAAGCCCACTTTTATGGGTCTTGGGGTTCTGGTGTCTCCTGGGTTCCTCACAGTTACTGAGATGGTGTCTCTTTAGTACACATACTCCTCCCCACTTTTAGGGAAACTTGGATCATAACTCTGACTCCAAAAGTTTAATGAGGTGTCACTCCTCCATTTGCTTCCTGTCTGACAAAATGTTTTTTGAAATGTTTCCTATATTCTTTGCTTCTCCCCTTTCTTTTTGTCCTTGCTGACTACACCTTTTACAGACTTTTATTGTCCCTTCAGTGGGGCTTGGGCTATTAACATGTGTTGTGAATACGTCATGGTTACCCAGCTGCTTTAGAAAGAACAAGTTGGGAAATGGAAACTATAGGATTTACACTAGATGTGAATAATAAACAAACAGAAAGCAATTTTTAACACTTCAAGTAAAGGACGTATAAGAATTGCAATTTTGGGGGGCACCTGGGTGGCTTAGTCGATTAAGCCTCCAACTTCAGCTCAGGTCATGATCTCAGGGTCTGTGAGTTTGAGCCCCACGTCAGGCTCTGTGCTGACAACTCAGAGCCTGGAGCCTGCTTCGGATTCTGTGTCTCCCTCTTCTGCCCTTCTACTGCTCATGCTCTGTCTCTATCTCTCTCCCTCAAAAAATAAATAAACATTAAAAAAAAAGAATTACAATTTGTCTGGAGAAAAATCCACACATTTAATTTGAGCACTTTCATCATATAACTCTTAAGAGAATGCAGGAAGAAGCTTGAACATGATTTTTTTAAGCACATTTTTCAGGATCTTTGCTATCCTTACTCTTAGAATTTGTAAACAGAGCTCAATAAACAGAATCCAGAGAATAAGAACTAAAAACTAAACACTGGCTTCAAGTTCAAACTTCACTTTTTGGAATTCAAAGGGTGTTAAAAGAGGTCTTTGACTTTGATAAAAATCCCTTTGACTTTTCAGAAAAGAACATAATGCTTTGCATTTGCTAAAACAGAAAAAATGAATCATGAGCAGTGACTTCATCTGGGCGGCTGACATGCGTCAGAAGACTGTTTGACTCAAGTTATGTGACTGAAGAGGCTTTGCTGAAGTCCAGAGTGTGCTTCTCTCTCATCGGCTGATGAGAGGAAAAACGTAGAGATTTGCAAACAGGAATAAAGTAGAGATTTGAAGTTGATGTAGGATTACCACCACATTCAAAGAAATAGAACAAAAGACAAAGGCTTGATTTGGAACATTTACAAAAACATAGTATCATTTTAACATGAAGTTTAGGTCAATATAACATAAGGTTTCATATACATTTCTATTTATTTGCAGAAAAGAAAGCCTGTCTTTCCAAATTAGGCCTAACAAAATGTATGCAACGGTAAGCAAGCCTCTGTGAAGCTAAGATCTGCTCCTCAGTCTGGTTTATTTTGGAAATTTAATTAGGTCGCTCAATATTTTATGAAATGCTAAAAAAAAACAAAATATAAATTCATTAGAATATACATTTGCCAAACAAGAAATGCAAGCAATACATCTGCCAAACATTAGCAAATCTGCTTTCAAGTGTTGCATCACATTATAGAGAACTGTATCATTTCAACAACAACAAAAAAAAAACTAATAAGGGATAGATCTGCATGGAAAAGGGAATACTTGCACCTGTCCATTAAATAAGTATCTTTCATCTTAGATAGTGATGGAAACCTGAAAATTGTCTTATTTGATTTTTTCTTTTCAAGTATTCTTACTAGACATCAAAAAGGACACATCATAAGAAAAGATCTTTATAGGAAACATCTTACAGTGCTGGTAACCAGTGTTCATTACATGCTGGTTGCATGAATCTTAATTGAATGGTAACCTCATGGTAATTACTCACTTATGTGTATATTTTTAATTTCTTGATTTAATAGAAATATTTAATTGAAACAGGTTGCTCTCTTTGAAAGAACACAGCACTTTGAGAGGAAATCAAATGGATTTTGAGGAAGGAAAAGAATAGCCAAATGGGCAAAACACCCTACCAAGCAATTGTACAAGGATGCTGTGATCATGGCACTGTTGTGTCTAATATTTGTTACATAAGCCCCAGGGACTGTGTTAATATTTAGGAACCAATTCTTTGCAGAATTACATTTACACATCTTCTTTCAGTTGGTGCCCACAGATGACAAGTTAACCATTTCTATAAATGCCTCCAAACCCCAGACTGATACTGATTATACTGGACCTTTTACCCAGACTCTGGTGGTTCATCCTAATTGAAGCCTGTAGCTTCCCATGAGCTATTGAAACTGCTATATAAAAATATGTACATACTAAAAAACAAATGTGTGTACTAGAAAACACCATTTCCAGCCTTCATGGATTAGGTCCCAGCATTTTGGAAACAGCTGTTATTTTCTCTCCATATGGCTAAGGTTCATGAAGAATCAAAGCACTCAAATAGCAAAATTGCATATTGGAAGCCAAAAAAGTTTTTTTAGCACCATTTTATTTATTATTTTCTGGATCTTTTTGTTACTTTGCTATAGATCAAAACTGCTTTTCCTTTGTTTATAAAAACTTTAAAAAATTTCTTGTATAAGTGTGTGGTCCAAGATTTGAAACTTCATCTAATTTCTGTGGTCATCACTTAGAATTTTCCTTCCATCAGAGCACTTTTTCCCTTATAGACACAGGGCAGTGGATGTTAGTTATATCAGCAGAACCAAGATTTCCTGGTTTCCTTTCTTCTAAGCAAATTCCTCTGCATTACAGGCCAGTGTGAAAGAATTCTGCCAAAAATCTTACATGTTTGATATAAAGTCATGCAAAATCAATTTCTAGAATTAAATGGTGAAAAAACCTACTTGAGAGAAAGAATTTAGATCAGAAATTTACTTGATGTGTATAGTCAGGCTAAAGGAAGTTGAAGAATCCTAAGAAATGGTGTCAACAAGTGATAGAAGCCTGATAGACTGAGATACATATGTATGTAAATATGTATCCCTTTAGTGATATATTTATGAGACAACTGAATGCAGTGATTAATAGCAAAAACTCTGAAGGTACACTAGCTTTGTCAAATACTGGATTTCTGTTTGTTGGCTTTGAGACCTTGGCAGATTAAAACACTGAGTACCAAGTACATGGTTGCCATAGAGATGAGTGTTTGCTATTATTAGTGCTCTATATAGTCTGGGAAATTTTCTGACACATTCTTGTTCTCCAAAATCTCCTTTTACTAGGAGTACACTTGTGACGAGCACTGGGTGTTGTATGGAAGTGTTGAATCATTATATTGTACACCTGAAACTAATATTACACTGTATGTTAACTGGAATTTAAATTAAAACTTAAAAAAAAAAAACAAAAAACACCGAAATCCCCTTTTTCTAGATTTCATGAGGAAAACACACCTCTTTAGAGTAATATATTTTCAAAATAAGTAAAAAATCCAAATATAGAAATTATTTTAATAAGTACATTTAGCTTGCCTGCTTCTTGATAAATTCTAGGAAAGTGCTTTAATCTTACCAAGAAATTCTCTCCAATTTACACTTGTCTGCATTACTTTAGTACCTATAAATAGTAAATCCCACCCTGTGACCTGGGATTATCAGAGAAGGTGACCTTCCTCTGATCTGAGTATCTTTTTTGTTGCTAATTTTGGCAACAAAGATGGTTTGTGCCCCTGTAACTTTCAGTCCGTGAATTCTGTGTCCCTTTGGACTTAGTTTTCATGTAAGAAGAGAAAAGTGTTTAAAGGGTAAATTATGTTATTGAATAATAGAACAGAAAATAATTTCAGAAGTCACTAGGCCAATTCTTTTCTTTTCTTTTCTTTTTAAATTTATTTATTTATTTTGAGAGAGAGAGAAAGAGAGAGAAAGAATACCAAGGAGGCTCCACACTGTCAATGCAGAGCCCGATGCAAGTCTCAAACTCATGAATCATGAGATCACAACCTGAGCTGAAATCGAGTCAGACGCTAAACCAACTGAGCCATCCAGGTGCCCCTAAGTCTTTTATCTTCTAAGAACAGGAATTCTGAGACCAGACAAGATGCTTTTGGGGAACAGGACAGGGTAAAGGCAGAGGTGGATTTAATGCATGCCTTTCTCGTACAGGGTATGTTGTAATGATACATAGGGGACAGTAATTGATTCTGGAAAAATCTTAAAAAAGCAAGTTAACTTACTCTACTGTAATGCTTAGTTTCCCCATTCTTGGAAAAAGAATAAACATGAAAACTCAGGAATAAGATTAAAATATTTGAGGAATTTTACATAGAAATGCTTTCATGACATGCCCCAGGCAGTTATAACCGTACTCCAGGATATGCACACCATTTGTGATGTTATTTTAGTGGCATTAAATAAGATTATACATATTAAAGCACTTTGTCCAATGCCTTGCTCACAGGAAGGAGTTAACACGTATTAGTCTATTTGTATGACTATTATTTGCTTACCTCTGGGAATCCTCCTTCAGCCAAAAGGCTGGGCAGAAAAATATTTACTCACCATCATGGAGATAATTATCGTATTATTCTTCACCGTATCTGAAAGCTCAGGAAAGAAGCATAGTGTTATCCCTGTTGAATTCTGGGAAAACATAGACACTAAAGATTTATAAGCACATTTCAATTACCCAAATAGGTTAGAAGCAGAAAGAGAAACACATTCTTAATTTCCTGACTTCTCTATATCAGGTTTAAATATTTTAGTTTCTGATGTTTTTAGTTTCTCAAATAACTGACTGTGAAGAAGAAATCAGGAAGCTGGGTATAGGAAGCTCTGTGGGCTTCTCCTGGACACGTCCTTCCTTCTCCATCAACAGAGCAGCTAGGAAAGTAGAAATGGGTTTGGTTAAACACTTCCCTTTTACCAAAAATAAAAAATAAATAAATAAAGAGGAACTAATATGTGGGCTATTTTATATTGTATTTCATATTTATCTTATATTTATTTTTCCAGTACTTTACCATTTTACAGATGAGGAAACTGATGCCAATGGAGGGTAGAGATCTGCCTAAAGTTCCAGAGCTCAAAACGGTAGGGTTGAGGTTCCAATTTTAGGTAAGCAGTCAGGACTCCAGGCTGGAAGTCTTCATCAGGACTTCATATGACCGCATTACTACACAGGTTGGAAAATAAGAAAAACAAGAACAAATTTGGACTCTGAGTCAATAGCAGCTAGGAACTTGCTAATTAAACACCACAGCACAGAAGTAAGAGTGCCTGAATTCTGGACCTGCCAGAGAAAATTAAAGTATATTCAATTAAGTTATAGTAGTCCTTCAAATACTTATGGAGACATTATCACACAGATTGTCACATTTATTCACTCCCTCGGTCCAATCCGATGCACAGGGTGTTCATGAAGGGCACGGAGCATGCAGAAAATGGCACTAGCTAGGAGAGAATTGAGATAATCTATGAAGGGTATTCACCCTGCATTTCCCCCTTTCCCTTCCCCACACTCAAGCAGATAGTTGACTCTGAGCTCATTTCCTCAAGAGAGGATGAAGCAGGTAAAAAGTAAAAGTTGTTTGGCAACTGCTTCTCTTTCTGACTTTTAGCTCCAAGGCCTAATGACAAAGAGGGTGAGGACTCTTCATGTGTTGCAGAATCTGGTTCTGGATCACCCGGTGGAAGAACCAAGCGGCACTCAGAGATCTTGGAAGGGAGGAGGTTTATTTTACACCGGTAGGCTCAGAGGAGATCATTCTCCAGAGGCCTGAGCCCAGAGAATTAGCAGAGGGAACAATTTATAGCCTGTTACTTCCGCATTCCTCATTAATCAGGGACAGGTGTTTCCTATTAGTCCTGTCAGCCATCTTACAACAGATTTTCTCTATCACATGGACTGGTGAAGGGACACGATCCTCCCTTTGGATGGATTGCTGACTGCATTAACCATCACTAACACTCATCGACCTCCACGTACTCATTGAATGCACTCACTGAATGCTCTCAGAACCTTATCAGCTTGTCGTTACTAATATTGTTAAGAATGCTCCATGAGGGCAAGGATTTTTCTCTGTTTTTGTTTACTGCTTAACCTCTATTATCCAGAATAGTACCTGGCAAAGATTAGGTACTCACTAACATTTATTGTAGAATAAGTGTCCATCTACAGATGGAGGAACTGAGGCACAGAGAGGTTAATAACCTATGCAAAATCCCATAGCTGGTCGTGGATGAGAAGAATTAAAGCATCCCCACCTGGGCCAGGGATGGGAAAAACAAAAGGAGGGGAAATGTGTAGTTCTAGACAGCAGAGGGGCCCTGGGGGCCATATTGTGCTGCCAGAGAGGTGGCAAAACCACTTTGTAGCAATGGCTATGTTGGGTGGTGTACAGTTGGAACTTGAGGCAGCATTCAAAGTGACTAGACTGCCACATTTGGGCAAGAGAGTGGCAGAATGAGGACACTGCAGAGCAGTAGGGAGCTGCTGGTGGGAAGGCCATGCACACACGGGTGGCTGGCAGCCTCCAGGGCAGCTGCTGTAGATCCATGACCAAGAATCGAATGGCCACTCCTCCCCCGAGAGGTGATTGGTTGCTTTGTTTTCCTACAACCAAGAAAAATGGGTTGTAAAGCAGACCATTACAATGAGGCAAGTGCTGTATCTTGCATATCTGATTTTTTTAAACTGAAGCATAATGTAGGAAGAGAATATTAAATGTGTCATCAGAAGGCAGAAGCTTCCATCTTAGCTTGTCCCACCCGAAATTCCTAGGCAATTTATCTAATTTCCTTATGTCTGTTTCATCCTCTATAAAATGGGGATTAGAAGTGGTTAAGGTGAGGACAAAAAGATTTTTTTAAATGTAAGTTAAAACTCAGGGAAAGATAATAAATACAATATGCTAATTTTGTATAGCTTCTATTTCCTTTGCACTTGACTTTGATTTACATAGATCTCTTTGGTGAATAAGGGACTGGATTTATATCTTAAGCTTCCTACAGACTTAATATTTATAGTTTTCTTCATTTCTAATGCATACAACAAATGGATGTAAACATATTTTTCAACGTTTAGAGTGCTAATAAATAGGAAATATTTGACAGGTTGCTATTGCTGCCTGTGAGTATAATTTTCTAGACGTTGCAAGCCTACCTGCCATTAATATGTTTCATGGACAATCTGGAGACCCTATAATGCACGGGCAGGTATTTCACTGGATCCTTTCACGGAGCTGTCCTAATATTATAGCTGGAATGAATTGGAGTGGAAAAAATAAATGTCTAGAACATTTAGGGATTTGTTGCTCATCTGTATAAGGATTATCAACAAGGTGTATTAGAATCTTCCACTCCAGCTTTATGGCTGTACTGAGAAAAGGAATGTAAGTGAAATATCCTAGCAGTAATGAGAACTTTAAAGAGTCCTTGTAAAAATGTGAATTGTTGGGAAATATAAATTGGGATCATTCACTCATCAAAGATATATTAGTGCCTATAATGTGCCCAGCATTTCTTTCCACAACGAGGGCACAACAGTAAACTGAGAAACGGAGGACCTGCTCTTTCAGAGCTTACATTCCGCTAGGGGAGGGTGAAGACAAAGCAAGAACATACACTCTATTGTCAGACATGATAATGAAGAAACACGCAGCAGGTAAAGGACGAGACTGTCGGAGGAGGGTTCTGGTGAGGATGTGGTCAGTCAAGGGCTCTCCAAGGAGACCTAACAAATTGAGGAAGCAAGCCACTTACTGTATTCCTGTTCTCTCATTCTCCGGGAGCCTATGGTGTAAGACTTTAAACGTAAATGAGCATGTAGCAATAGGCACATGTCAGCACCTGTATATTTGATTTTTATCTATTGAATGCAAATACATTAGGCTATTTACACCCAGAGAGCCTATAAAATGCCAAGAATAACCAGAAGTCTTTGTAGGCCGGGACTGTTTGGTGGGCATATTTCAGTTACTTCTCTGAAGTAAGAGACTTGGGTGGAAGTAAGTCGCCTTGTCTCTCATTGGCTTGTGACTGTGACTTACTCATCATATAAACCCACGGTGCAGTCACTTATGAGGGCATAGAAGATACTAGAGACTCCACGGAAACATAGCACAAGTAAGTGATAAGATTGAACTCTATAAAGATAAGAAATGAGAGTGTTCTCTCTTCATCTTGGTGTTTATTTTTATTACTGTCATATTCTGTGTGTCACTGAGCAACTGTCTGATGACCTCTTTTCACCGTGCCACTCCCTCTGGTCTAGTCTCATTCAGAGCCTCCCTATGTTAGTGGCCAAATAGAAATCAAAAAGTCATTTCTAAGAGAAATATAAGTACTGGAGATTTTGAAAGACTTTAAGAAATTTTAAAAGATCCTTTAAGTAGACTTTAATTTTATGTTTATTTTTGAGAGAGAGAAAGAGCATGAGTAGGGGAGGGTCAGAGAGAGAGGGAGACAGAATCCGAAGCAGGCTCCAGGCTTTGAACTGTCATCACAGAGCCCGAAGCAGGGCTTTAACCCATGGACTGTGAGATCATGACCTGAGCCGAAGTCAGTCACTTAACCAACTAAGCCACTCAGGTTCCCCATTAGCTTATGATTTTTAATGACCTATTTCATCTGCTGCTATGACCCCTTTTGCTTATAATATTAATTTTTGTGACTTTTCATATATTTTCCTCATTTTCACTTTCACTAGAGGTTTACAATTTGACCTTTTAAAGATTGTATATAAGAGCCCGCCAGGCCCTAGTTTCAAGCAGTGTATCCCTGCAGTCTCTCATTTGTATGGGGGATTTTATTCTCATTTTTTCTGAAGGAGCGACCCTCCTCAATGGCCACTGCCTCTCTCAGAATTCAGGGTCCTGATTACTGTATTTGGTTTTTTTTCACTTTGATGCAGGCAAATTTTGTCTTTGCTTTTAATCCTATCGATTTCCTTTGTTTATTTATTTATTTATTTACTTTTATGTGCTTGAGAATCAGAGTCCAGTGAAATTACACAAAGCTGGGCTCAAACCACAACCAGGGTGGGAACTGTCCTTCTCTGTCTTCATCTCTCCTACTCTCCCTTTTCATCCTTCTTGCTTTGTTTTCCGAATGTATACCATGTGCCAAGCGCTGTACGGGTACTTTCTATGCAATATTTTCATTGCCACTCTACAGGTAAGGAAACTAAAGCTAGGAACAGGTGACTTGCCCAAGGCCATTTAGATACAAAGTAGCAGGGGTGACTCCAAACCACACATTCCTTTTGCCACTGACCTACTCTGCGCTTGGGTTTGTTCCTCACTGCATCCATTGGTGGGAGTGGGATATATCTTACCTTCATCCTTTTAGCCTATCATCCTTATGAAATAAAGGCTTTAACAAAGTGAGATTATTGCAAGAGAAATAGACTGCTGAATGCAGTAAGAGGAAAAAAAGTCTTTTAGACACTATCCTCTATAGTTCTCATTAGCTTTTATTTTAAATTTCCTTATCTATTTTCACCATACAAACATTTGCTTGGAATTTCTTCAGTTAGTTTTTATGCAAAAGCTTTATAAAATATAGAAAGGATTTTTAAAATTCATAAATGTTTCCAATTGCATTTACATTTACTTATTTTTCATGTTATAAAATGTGCACATATATCCTGAAAAGCAAAAGTCTTCAAGTTTGGAATTTTGTAGCTGTAAAGATCAAGAAAACTAGACTTTCACTCAATAGAAAATATAATTATGCAAGTAATTACAGGAATGTGTTGTGCAAGTGCAGCTTCATCAATGAGTTACGACTGTTGAAAGGATGTTCTAGAAGGAAAGATAAGCATTTGTCAGATGTTCATGGACCTCTGCCAAATCTTAGATTTAAAGATATATTTGCAGAGAACTATAGATAGCTGACAACTTATGCTAAGGATTTTTTTAATGTCTTCTTTACCTGAGTGAAATACAATATAAAATAGCACATTTCTGCAAATGAACAACAGCAACAGTGCCTTTGTTTTCATGAGGAATTAGGAGGTGGACACCGTTATTTATGTGGCATTTGACCAAATGAGAAAAAGTCATGTTTAATTTTTTTGATATTGATCATAATGGATGTATATGAATCTATATAGTCATATAATGCTTATAAGAAAACACATACAATTTCTTTGTTGCTGAGGAAAGATTGACCCATGACAGCAAAAATCAATAAAAAAGTTGTATACAGTGTTCTTCAAATAAAAACTGTGACCAAGAATGACACTTTTTCTGCTCTGAAGACTCTTTTTATTTTTTGAGATTTAGAACTGTTAGATCAAGGAGTTGTAACAATTATGCTTCTTATTTCCTAGATAAGAATGTTCCCTTGGGGTGCCTGGGTGGCTCAGTCAGTTGAGTGAACGACTCTTGACTTAGGTTCAGATTATGATCCCCAGGTCATAAGATCAAGCCCCACGCTGGGACAGCACGGAGCCTACTTGGGATTCTGTGTCTCCCTCTCTCTCTGCCCCTCCCCGCTCTCTCTCTCTCTCTCAAACTAAATAAATAAACTTAAAAAACAAAGAATGTTTCCTTTATTGAGATTACATAAACTATCCCCTTTTTTCAGAAGGAAGCTTATTACTTTATATTTTTTATTAACTATTTTTGTACTCTCATATTTTTCCCACTATTTATTTCTAAGCTCAACAACATTAAGCTTAACTGAGTTCCCCAAATTGAACTCCCTCTATGCATATTTCTCCCCCAAAGAACTGGGGGCTATGTACCTTGGAATTCTCATTAGTTCTTTCCAGTGACTTTTTCACTCACATACTAATGTGTGAGGCATGTGCCACATTTCACCTTGGTACAGACTGGACTGGCTAACAGGAGTGGGATGGGGTGTGGAATGTTCACGGTGACTTTGTTTCTAGCAAGGAGCACTACCTCCACCCACAATATCTGGACGGGAAAAACCAAGGCCCAGAGAAATGGTTTCACCAGAAATTACCATCACCATTGTTTCCTGGATCTTGAGTGGGTCTAAATAAGCAACCAGACAGCTGTTTGTGGTCATCCTCACCATAGGGGGACACTGTGAATGCATAAACTTGGCAATCTAGATCTTTATGATTTGTGTTTGACATTTTATGTGACGTGATTTCAGATAGAATTTTGTTTTGAGACTTTAGCCTAACTTCTTTTTATCTAATACTCCGTTAATATCCTTGAAAGACTTTCTAGAAAAAAACAAACTATTTAAACTTACCACTTAAATAACTCTTGGGGCACCTAGGTGACTCGGTTGAGTGTCTGACTTTGGCTCAGGTCATGATCTGACAGTTTGTGAGTTCAGGCTCCGTGTCGGGCTCACTGCTGTCAGCACTGAGACGTTTTTGGATCTTTTGTCCTCTTCTCTGCCTCTCCCCAACTCATGCTCTCTCTCTCAAAAATAAAAATAAATATTAAAAAATAAATAATTATTATTTATGACTTCTATTCATGTAATTACTATGATTATTATTTACTTTTAGTGTCTTGTATTCACAGTGTTTATTTTTGACTATCGAATTAATTCAGTTATTATTGACAATAGCTAATAATTATTTTTAAAAAAAATTTTTAACATTTATTTTTGAGAGAGAGAGAGAGAGACACACACACAGAGTGTGAGTGGGAGAGGGTCAGAGAGAGAGGGAGACAGAATCAGAAGTAGGCTCCAGGCTCTGAGCTGTCAGCACAGAGCCCGACGCGGGGCTTGAACCCACAAACCATGAGATCATGACCTGAGCTGAAGTCTGCCACTTAACCAACTGAGCCACCCAGGCGCCCTGACAATAGCTAATAATTATTAAGTGTTTAGCACTGTGTCAAGTGCTTTACATGTATTACCTTATTAAATCTCCAAATCCATATTAGTATCTCTATTTACAAAAAATGGACTTTGAAGAGAGATTTTGTTGACTAGTCCAAAGATACATAGCTAAGTGCAAGAGATGAATTTCAAATGAAAATGTTTCTTTCTAGGTTACCTGATCATCATAAAATTACAAGACATTCTACTATTAGTGCTTGAAATCATTAATTGTTTATAAACAATGGAAATGAGATGATACAAATCACAGAAAACTGATAAAATTATAACGACCTACATCTAACCAATGTAGCCAGTATTGGCAAACTTTATGAAATGTAAGAAAAGTTTCTTTCTTTCTTCCTTGGTCCTCTATAGAAGGTATGGAGAAATATGCTTCCTGTTGTCCCCTCCCAACAAAGGTCATCAAGATGGGGTATGTCTGTATGGTAATAGCATCCCAATAAAACCCCACAGCATGTGTGCAGTAAAAGGGAAAAGAGAGCAGTTTTCCCTTTTAGTTTCCCTAAGCCTTTGATTCCTAGAGGGAAATGCCATGGGTGAGAGAAGGGAGAGGATGGCCAGCTCAGGTTGGCAAAGCTGGCTCACTTTCCCCTTGCGGGTACGGTGTTCTTGAAATCCTCATCCAGCTGTCCTCACAAACTTAGCTGTGTCACCAAAGTCAACAAAAGCCAAATGTCAAATTACAAGTGAGTAAAGGTGGGACAAAAACAGCTTAAAATGGAAAAATGGAAAGTTTTGGACTCATCCTCTGAAGGTTGGTATATAGATACCCTCTCACTCTGAATTTTTTTTGTAAAATATTTCACTGGAATGTTCCAGCTAATTCTTTTTTTTTTTTTAATGTTTATTTATTCTTGAGAAAGACAGAGCGTGAGCAGGGGAGGGGCAGAGAGAGAGGGAGACACAGAATCCAAAGCAGGCTCCAGGCTCTGAGCGTCAGCACAAAGCCCGACGCGGGGCTCGAACACACGAACTGTGTGATCATGACATGAGCTGAAGTCAGTTGCTTAACTGACTGAGCCACCTAGGCGCCCCCCAGCTAAATCTTAAAGAGGTAGTCATGATCTTCTAACAAGTCTTTCCCATATGTTATTAGGATAGTGACTTATAATTCAGGTTTTGAAATATTCTCAAGTATCTCCCAGCATTTAAAAAGATGCCATAAAGTTTTGAAAAAATCCCCAAAGAAAAATATGGAAACATCCCCAGAGGGCTGCTAAAATAATCTTCAATTTTTCTTTTCCCAGAATCACACCATGCCAAACTACAAACTCACTTATTTTAATATGAGGGGGAGAGCGGAAATTATTCGATATATATTCGCATATTTGGACATAAAGTATGAAGACCACAGAATAGAACAAGCTGCTTGGCCTGAAGTCAAATCAAGTAAGTGGCACAAATAATAGTTTATGAAAATGTAGGGAAAATATATATTTCTAGAACATTCTGTCTTTCCTCAGGGAAAAGAAAAAAAGAAAGGTTTTTATTTTTTATTTATTAATTAAACATTTTTTAAAATCTTGTTTATTTTTGAGAGAGAGACAGAGCTGGGGAGGGGCAGAGAGAGAGGGAGACACAGAATCTGAAGCAGGCTCCAGGCTCTGAGCTGTCAGCACAGAGCCCGAGGCGGGGCTTGAACTCGTGAACCGCTAGATCATGACCTAAGCCGAGGTTGGAGGCTTAACCGATTGAGCCACCCTGGTGCCCCACTTATTAATTTTTTTTAAATAGAGGTTTTTAAATTTCATGTAGCTTTACATTGAGAAGCTAGGTGGCCCAGAAATTTTCCTATTCAAGCTGAAAACACAAACCTCACAGAAAGAATAAATAAACAATACAAAGCTATGTCAGAAGAGCTGAAATAGGGAATATCAAAGTCATTATTCTTGACAATTGGAATTGGATGGGTTTACTACAGATACCTATAATGTTTTGACAAGGGATCAGATATGCTGCTCTAACAGAAAACTGACCACAAAATGGCTTATATAACAAGCAAATTAGTTGTCTCAGATAATCAAAAATCCAGAAATAGGATCGGTTTCAAGAGTTGACTTTCTTCTGTGTGTTGGTGGCATCATGGAGCAAGTAACAATAAGGTTGCTGCAGTTCCAGCCCCACAGCCTTGAACAGGAATATCGAGAGCCCCACAGCCTTGAACAGGAATATCAAGAGATACATGAGAGAAAGAGCACTGCTTCCATAAGTGTTCTCAGAAGAATGCAGGAAATCTTTCCCAGAAGACCTCAGAAAACTTGTCATTTCTCACTGGCTCAAATTGGGTTACATGACCATGTGTGAACCAGTCACTGACAAAGCAGATGGGAAAGACCTTCAATCATCTAGTCTACCTCTGAAGTTGGGGGTGGAATCAATTTTCATGAAGCATGTGACTATTCAAAAGAAGGGTGGATATGTGAACAAAACTGGGATGTTTGATCAGAAGAAAGAGCAAATTGACGAATTAGGCAGGTAACTGCATGAAAACATGCTCCTTAGCACTCAGGACAAAGGGGAAGAATTAGAACTATTATGACATTAAAAAGTGTGTGGCTCTCAGTAAGTAGTAAGTCATCCTATGGTGCTATATTTTTTTTAATGAAGAAAAAATAAATGAGCTAATTTTTTTGTCCATCATATCTGCCTAGAAATGCTAACTAAATATTAACTATATGGCTAAAATTTACATTTTTGTGATGGGATTATTACAAATTTGCATAAAGCTGAAGTTGAAGAAAACAGCTATTGGGTATTGGAAGACTACCGGGCACCTGGTACATACTCCACAGACTCATTTCATTTAATTTCTCCAGCATGCCTTCATGAGATGTATTATTGTTTTTATTTTATAGTTGGGATAGCTATAGCACACAGAATTTACGTAATTTCTTCAGGTTCACAGTCCTAGCAAGGTAGAACTGTTTTCCAAACACAGGTCAATTTCATACAGGGGCCCAAGTTATTTGCACTAGATAATGCCGATAACTGCAGCCACTCTGGAAAACAGTGTGGAAGTTCCTCAAAAAATTAAAAATAGAAGTACCCTATGATCCAGCAATAGCACTACTAGGAATTTATCCAAAGGATATAGGAGTGGTGATTCATAGGGGCACATGTACCCCAATGTTTATGGCAGCACTATTGATAATAGCCAAAGTATGGAAAGAGCCCAATGCCAGTCAACTGATGAATGGATCAAGAAGATGTGATATACATACAATGGAGCATTACTCGACCATCAAAAAGAATGAAATCTTGCGATTTGCAACTATGTGGATGGAACTAGAGGGTATTATGCTAAGTGAAATCAGTCAGTCAGAAAAAGACATATCATACGATTTCACTCATATGTGGAATTTGAGAAACTTAACAGAAGACCATGAGGGAGGGGAAGGAAAAAAATAGTTACAAACAGAAAGGAAGGCAAACCATAAGAGACTCTTAAATACAGAGAACAAACTGAGAGGTGATGAGGGTGGGGTTTGGGGAGGGCGGGGAAAATGGGTGATGGGCATTGAGGAGGGCACTTGTTGGGATGAGTACTGGGTGTTGAATGTAAGTGATGAATTATGGGAATCTACTCCCAAAGCCAAGAGCACACTGTATACACTGTATATTAGCTAGACAATAAGTTACATTAAAAAATAATAAAACAATAATAAATAAATAAATAAAATAGATAATACCAATAACAATAACACCAGGATAACTGGTATATTAACAATACATATCACCACATGCCTTTTGGAAACATGAGTTTCTTAAATGTCAATGCCCCTGTAATCACTCTTTTTCTTATCAGAGAACTCTTCCCTGGTGGGCTAGAATGTTTTATTTCCTTTTCTCATAAAACTTCCTCATTAATATCCAAACTTTCCCCCTACCATGAGAATTTGTACATGGGATTTTTAATTCTGTGGACATGAAATAGGTGAAATTAAATTTTATTCATTAATGAAATCAAGATGGATAGCAAGTTGCAGAGATATTACCTGTAACAAATTCTGCCTTATAGTTTTTAGATATAAGTTCTTTGAGTGCCTCATACCCTCTTCTACTTTGACTTTCCATTATGTTATTAAAAATGAAATTGCTGCATTTTCTTAATATTTTCACAGATTCTTAGAGATGACAGAGATCTTAAGTTCATGGTGGTTAGGATATATGTGTGTATATATATGCATAGTTTCAGATGTGTTAACAGACACCCAACACAAAAATGGCCTAAAGAGGATAGAAATTCATTTCTTTTGCATAAAAGCCCAAGCTGGTATAGTGGTTCTGCTCCATGAAGTTGTCAAAGATTAGGCTCCTTCTTTTCTGTTCATCTGCCATACCTAGTTGGTTGTCTAATGTATATAGTGTAAGACAACTCCCATTCTCTTCCACATTCCAGCTCACAGGAAGTGTAAGAGGGAAAGGGGCACATCTCTTTCTTTCAACAGCATGACCAGGAAGTTTTACATTTCACTTCTGCTTGTAGCCCCTTGGCAAGAACTTGTTCACGTGGCCATGCATTACTACAAGGGAAGCTGGGAAGTGCTGACTTTATTGTGGATAATCATTTGCTCAGCTAAAATGCAGGATTGTATTGCTTTGAGAAAAGAGGAAGGAACAGATATTGAAAAGCAGTTTATTACAAATTTTAGCTGGCCTTGTCTCCTATCTGACGTAGGAATGCTTTCCAGTGTTTGAAATCCTCTATGACCTGCCCTCTGTGATAACCTAGAATATCATTGGATATTTCCATTAAGAAGTTCTTCCATGTCAAACCTAGTAAACTGTGCACAGGTGTTGACATTTTTCTCTCTTTTAAATAACATTAAAGTACTTCTTTAAAAAAAAAAAGGCAAAGCCCTACAAGGACAAAGAAATCAAGCTTGAATATGATAGCACAAAATTGTCAAAGCTGGAAAACAGTTCAAAGAATGGGAAAGTGACAGGGCGTCTGGGTGGCTCAGTCAGTTAAGTGACCAACTCTTAATCTCTGCTCAGGTCATGATCTCACAGTTCATGAGTTTGAGCCCCGCGTCTGGCTCTGCACTGACGGTTTGGAGCCTGCTTGGGATTCTCTCTCTCTCTCTCTCTCTCTCTCTCTCCCTCTCTCTGCCCCCTCCTGCTTGCTGTCTGTCTGTCTGTGTCTCAAAATCAATAAATAAACATTAAGAAAAAAAGAATGGTAAGGTGACTTAGTAGGCCACTAATGCTCAAATATAAGCCTAGAGGAGGTGGAGGCAAGCTTAATCACTCCAGGGATCCCCCCAAGGGCTCAGGAATTGGTAGCAACAGAGAACTCCAATAACTGAACGGACAGAGGATTGATTGGAAGAATGTGAAGCAGAAGCATGACCACAAGATCTTTTCCCTACCTTGGAAGAAGGATGGAGATTACTCTCAATCAAGAATAGCCCAGAGGATTCCAGGATACCAGTCATGTCTCAGGACACAATACTATAGGTGGGATTCAGTGGAAATCTAGAAACTAAACAGTGAGACCCAAAGCCCTTATCCCCTTCTCTACAATCAGAATGCCGGAACCAAATGAGTATCCCTCAGGCAGGAAATTCGAAGAGTTGTCTCCAGGAAGCTGATCAGTCCAAGAGAATGTCTAGCAGACACTGAGCAGATGGGCATCTCAATGACATGGCCCAGCCCAGTCTGTTTGCAAGCCCTTCCCATGTCCACTGAGGCTCCAATTAGCTTTTATTCCTTTCACTTATTTAAAACAGGAATGCAAACCAAAAATTAATACATATTCGTGAGATGGCCTCTAATATAAAACAGACCTAAACAAAGAAGCAGAGGGGGAAAAATCAACTGAGGGCTTCAGGATGATATAGCAAGAAAAAAAATCCAAAAATAGAAAATTCTCAAAGAGAACGGATATTCTATACATTCTGAACAAATATGCTATAAAAAGGAATGTTCAGAAACAAAAAGGTATTGAAACTAAAAAATTGATACAGACAAATCAAATTGATAAAATGATAAAAAAAGAACTCCTCCAAAAAGCACAATAAGAAAAATTAAAAATGGAGAAACAAGGTTAGAAAAATTGAGATTAAGTAAGTGCAGGATATCTAATGTCTTAGTGAAATTCTGAGAGAACAAAAAACAGAAAGGAGGAAAACTTTTAAAAGACTCTTCCTTACACAAAATTAGAATCTATCTCCTCGTGGCACTCATACATTGGTCTTGACTTACCATTTTAATCCATAGAGAACAGATTATTCCTTCTTTAACATACAATTATTTGAAGAAGCTTAATATCTTTAAGATCATAGAGAAAAAGACTTTGCTGTATAGTCAGTTCAATGATAAAACTCTGAGTGAAGATAAAGGTCACTGGCCAAGTTCAGAACTGAGTCCCAACTATCTCATATATCGGTCCCTCTAGGTATCAACTTTTAGAACTTCCTCGATTGTTTCTCTGATCATCATTGTGAATTTCAGTCCAAACTTCCCAGCTCTGACTCCACTTCTTGATTTATATGCTGTTTCCCATGGACTATATGAGATCCGCTGGATAGGTCCAAGGGACAACTCTCTTCTCTTCCTGGAGGGTTCCATTTATAGCCCGTGGTTTGGATTTCCTTACCACCCAAGAAGGACAAGCTACTGTTAGACTATGTCCACCATTTAATGTGTGGTGCCTGTGGGGAAACACAATATTCCAGGCATAAGAATAGCACAGAGCACAAGGGGACCACCACTCTTAGCTTAAGTCGAGATACAATCCAAGGACATTTTACCAAGATCACAGTGCTTACTTTGGCAGTCATATCACACAGCCCTATACTCAGCATCACTAAATTCCTTAAAGCTTTTTGACAGATGCTCCTGTTTAGTTACATCTCCAACAACCCCGGAGTTAATTTTCTTCTGGAATCAAATGAAGGCCTTGGCATTTGTCTTCTTAAATTTCTTTATTCCCACTGTTGGCAATTATCCCAAGCGTGGCTCAAATGCTGCCAGTAGCTGAAAGCTTACTATCTCGCAGGAAAACACATTCCATCATCAATAGTTCCAATGCTAAAAATTTATTCTTCATTTTGAGTTAATATCTGCTCTTTTAATATTACTTTTTAGTTCCAGTTCTGCATTTTCAAGATAGAATAAGTAAAATTTTTCATCCATTTGATTGCCATGCCATATATGAAGATGGCCATTAGGTTACACTTCATTTGTTTTGTTCTCCCCAGTGAAGAGTGCCAAGTTTTTCGGCCAATCCTTATAAAAAGTGACTTTCAGACCCTTCTCTAACTTGGATACTATCCTCTGGATTTGCTCTGATTTTTAATGTACTTTACAAAACATAGCTCTTAGAACTAGCAAAACAGCTGAGCAAAAGTTCCAACTGAACTCAGTTTGAGCCTCTACCACGTATATGATCTGGACTCTACACAACCTCTCTTCACTCATCTCCTCATTTATAAAATGAGATAATACCTACTTCATAAGGTTTTAAAGACCTCATGGGTACATTAAATATTTAGTACACTGCCTAGCATAAAGAGGGCATCCCTCAAAATATTAGGTATGTTAATTCCTAATTACCTACTTTGCTCTGAATAAGCCATCGCGATTGTGTCAGCTTTATTTGGGACTCTGTTTTGCTCACTGCAGTATCTCAGGCACCTTGAATAGTACTTGGCATACTCCTTAGGTAAGTACTCAAAAATGTTTTTATTCCTGATGTGAACTATAGTTCATCTTGTACTTATTTAATGTGCATATGGAAGACACTTGAAGGTTGATTCTTGGTTGATTCTAGTTGCATTAGGGTCATAGGATTATGAGTGGCACGTTATTTTTTTATGTCTTTCCAAAATAATGATATTTCCCAAACTAAGGGAGTGGTTGGGAAAATTGTGATCAATACATGTGACAAAATATAATGCAGCCATTAAAAAGTGATGCTTTGGGGCACCTGGGTAGTACTGTGCTCTGTCTCTCTCTCAAAAATAAACATTAAAAAATTTTTTTAAAAGGTGATGTTTCACTGATTTGGAAAAGTTTCAAAAAGGTGTTATCAAATAAAAAAGTGGTTTATAAATACATTATGATGTTGTTTTTAAATACATATGAGTAAGTAATTAAAATACTCAAATGGCTATAATTACATGGTAGAGTTACTGTTATTTATCTTCAACTTAGAATTTTTCTATAAAAACATATATTACTTTCTGGCAAAATTATAATAGATTTAGATAAGAAAACAAAGTATGATCTATGGATAAAATGTTAATACATCTGCTCTGAGTCTGCCCTAAAATTTGTACAAATTGCTTACTGTATACTTCACATAGTCCCTCATCAAAATCAGAATTTGGCTAAATTCCTTACCATAACCCATTATGTAAATCAAACTCTCCATTTCCTTAGACTATGGTTTTAAAGAATAATTCATGTTACTGCTCATGGAAGCCACAAAAATTAACGAAGCTTTAAAAGAAAGGTTTTTGAAAAGGTAAGTAGGAAGTGTATACACAGGTAATACACAGGTTAATATGCAGTGTCACTGTAAACCTGGTTTTTGACCTGCTACGGCCCCTAACTCTGTAGCAGGTCTTCTAACAACTATTTTTAAAGTCTTATAAAGAAGGGGCACCTGGGTGGCTCGGTCAGTTAAACGTCCAACTTCAGCTCAGGTCATGATCTCACGGTTTGTAGGCTCGAGCCCTGCATTGGGCTCTGCGCTGTCAGCTTGAGGCAGATTCTGTGTCTCCCTCTCTCTCTGCCCCTCCCCCATTCACGCTGTCTCTCTCTCTTTCAAAAGTAAACATTACACATTTTTTTAAGTAAAAATATAAAACATATAAAGGTTCCACTAGAAGGTACCTACTGTCCCTTTTAGCACACATATTCAAGAATTCTATAACTTTCAAATCATGAATTGCTTCTGTAATTATCAATAAAAATGGAAGTATTATTACTGATTTTGGTATGGAAGTAGATTTATCTTTACTTCTTTTTTTTTTTTAAGCTCTTGCGTTTGGTAAAATCCCCATTTTGGAAGTCGATGGACTTAACCTTCACCAGAGCCTAGCAATAGCAAGATACCTGACCAAAAACACAGGTAATATGTTTAGTGCATTGAAGAGTTTTGATAACTGAAAAAAAAAATACATGACATATACTCACTACTCATTAAATAATTTTATTATTGAACACTATAGTGTAAAGAAGAATGGAACTAAATGTGAGAGAAGTGTAAGCGATAACACAGGTTATTTATTGTATAGGTTATTTATTGTAGTATTCGTAAAAGATATGAAAGAAACAAACGTAATCAGCTGAGGTTAGATAGACTGTGGTGCTTCTATGTAGCTGAAAAAGGGCAAGGATGCCCTTCACAAACTTGTATGAAAAGATCTTATATGGGGGGTGCTTATATTGAGTGGGATATATAGTGTTATTTTCATAAAGAAATAATAGAAGAATACCACAAAAACCCTAAATAGAAGGGTAGGTAAGGGAGCACAATAAGGGACGGGAGTGGGGGTGGAAGTGAGTCTTCATTGCATACAGTTTTATATTTTGAATTTTTGAACTATAAGAATATATTGCCTATTAAAAAATTAACATTTCAATATAGTAAATTAAATCCAGTGTATTTCTGGGTTTAAAATGGTCTCTGTTTTATAGATTTGGCTGGAAAAACAGACCTGGAACAATGTCAAGTTGATGCAATTGTGGACACATTGGACGATTTCATGTCACGTTTTCCTTGGGCAGAGAAAAAACAAGATGTAAAAGTAATGTGATGAGTTTGTTGTTACTACATATCTACTTGCCAGACATTAGGTGGCTTGCTTTAAAAAGTTCCTTTTTATCAAAGTAAGACATACCTGTAGTTTCAAAATATCAAATTATAGAGGGGACTTGTGGGGAAGAGCACTGGGTGTTACATGGAAACCAGCTTGACAATAAACTATAAAAAAAAGTTTAAAAAATATCAAATTATATTTACAAAATGTAAAACAAAGTACAGTGATTCCCTGCTCTACCTCTTCACATTAACCCCTCCTCAGACATAACCCTCTTTTAGCTATTTCTTTAAGACATGTAAATATTGCTTGCTTTGATTCACTAACTTTAGATAGTTTCTCTGGACTTATTACTATAGTAATAAGAATTTATCTCTTATGTAATCATTGCCTCTGCTTCCCTTCTCCCAAATTTTAATGGTAGTAAAATGTTTTGGTCAAATCAATATTCAGTTGTTACATTAGTATGCCTATGCAAATATTATACAGAACTGTGAATTGTAGTATACATTATTTCCTTTCTCACTTTACCTTTTCAAAATTAGTAATTGCCTTTCCTTCATTTGCCCACTTGTTTTTACATTTATTACTGAACCTTCCCACACTATCCAGTAGCCTGCCAATACAATTTTCCACAAGGTCAACGATACCAGATAATCTATTATGTCCACTATTTTCTAGGAGCTATGTGACAGAGATCGCCTCTCTTTTACTGAACTATCTAGGTTTCTGCACATCTGTCTTCACCGGACTGCCCTCCTCTGTCATCCCAGGAATGTCTTTCTCCTGAGTGGAGTCTTGTTGTTTCCTGGATGCCATCTCTGTCTTCACTTACTTCTTTGTTTATTTGGGGTACATCCTCAAGGATTCCAAAAGTTAAAGTGAAGGCTTGATGACAAGAGGTGTAATGATGACAGACAGCATGGATATGTCTGTCTTGTGTGTCACACTGCTTCAGTCTGGTTTGGCCACCTAAACACCTGGTGCACAGTTGTCATCCTGAAATATTTATTATCATATTTTTCCTCTTTGTTTTGGTCCCCACGAGTCAGACCATCCTTTAGAATCCATGATAAATAGGAAGATTATAAAGTTTACCCAGAGCCCTTGGCATGTAGACAGCATTTGTTGATTTTGAGCATCACCAGGCCATTTGCAGAGTATTTCCCAACAGCACTATCTTTAGGGACTAGAAAGAGTCCCAAGAGAGGACTTCCAGTCTTTTGCCTGGAAATAAAGGTGTGGCTGCCTGTGTTCTGGGAAACAATCAGCAAAGAGAGGGCTAAGAGTCTCAGAACTTAGCGTTCAGTATGCGTATATTCATTTAATCCCCTATTTTGAATACATTATGAACGACAACTCCCAACCCACAAACCATCTATTCCACCCTCTCGAGCCTTCTGCTAAATGGGGCAGAGGCATGTGTCAAGTGTAAAATGGAGGAAGAAATCTCATGCTAAAACGACCTCTTTCACAGCTTTTCACCAGTCCTCACATTATCCTCTCCCTTACCTCCTTGCTCCCAATTCTTGATATATCTTGCCTCTTCCTGAACCATTTGAGGGTTTTATGGGGTAGTGTTGGTTTTCAGCTTTACCTTTGCAGATACCATTCATCCATTTGCTTTACAGCTTCAAATTTTGTTTTGTCTTGTCTCTTCTGTTTTCCACCTATGGGCTCTATCTCTTCAAAAATATGTATTTACTGGTGGTTTGGGGATGAAAACTATGTGTATGTGTGTCAAATCCAACATCTTTATCCAGAATTCTAAATAGACCTTGTTGGTCATTCTCCATTACAGCCCCCTACTGGTGTCCTGTAGGGCACTCGTTACAATTGTATTTTAAAATACATTTACGTGTTTGTCTGCTCCAGTAGAACACTCGTGAGGGTAGTAATTATGTCTGTGCTACTCACTTATGTCCCCACACCTAGCACTGTGCCTTTCACTTAGCCGGCACTACGTACGTGATGAATGAGAGACAGCAAGAGCTGAACCTCTCAAACGCCACGTGTAAGTGCTGCTCTAGCCCCTTCACAAGCATGGTCTCAGCCAGTCCTCCCAATCTTGCTTTCTATCGCCATGCTCACTTCGCACATGAAGAAACTAAGAAATAGAGTAGTTATGGAGTTGCCTCATCACCTATGCATACTTTCTTTTAAATTAGTGACTAATGCCCAAAGCATCTCTTAGGGAGAAACTATGATCTTCATTTTTCCAGATGGATAAATTGAGGTTCATGTATTATAAGTAACTTGGATATGGTTATTTAGCTAGGAAATGGAACACGAAGGAATTCAAATTCCAGCCACTCTCAGACTCCATGTTCTTAGTCACTGGTTTTAATGCCAGGAGCTGGTCATTCTGTATGTCTTATAGTTTATGATCTGCATCCAAAAGTTACAGCATAGAATAGCAGTCTTATCAATTATTAACTAGGAACTTATTTCAGTAGAAATATTTGGAACCTAAAAGTATTCACATTTACTGATTCCTTGACATAAATGTAAGGTGTGTCACACACACAAAAATACATGACTAACCAGGACAGGATAAGGTCTAAAACAAAAGCTCTGTTTTGATTTACAGCAATACATTTGGGTTCTGGAGTCATACTGCCAGGCTTGAATTCTGATTCCTTTTTTACTAGTTGCCACATAACTACCTATCAATAGTTCAGATTCTTTGTCTGTAAAGTAGGGATACCATAGAATCTACTCTGAAGTGTGTTGGAGGGTTAAATGTTAGCATGAGTACCTATGACTAGGTAGAAAGTATTTGATAAATATTAGATATAATTATTCTATGATATAATTAATAGTGCTTATATAGGTGACTGCTCATTGTTTTTCCTTCTGTCAGACATTGTGTTTATATTTAACACATCCTTATAAATGCAGAGACAAGTAGATACATAATCTCCAACTTAGAGAAATGTATCTAAAGCTTTTTGTTCCATGTGCCAAAGACCCCGCTGATTGGCAATTTATCAATTTATGGGCTTGCTCTTCTCTATTTCTCTATTTTGTACTCTTCTGTGGCTGAGGCACCATAATAGAAGCTAACTCCCAGAGGAAAATATTCTTTGAATGTTTATGATCAGAGTAACTTACCTTTGCATTAGAATAACAAGGCTCTTACATACCTCCTACCAAAAAAATTAAAATAAAAAATTCACAGGACATAATCCAAGTTTATAAATAAATCATATGAAAGGAGGACATATTTCTGTAGAAATATTGCAATTGGCTACATACTATCTGATTAATAGGCAGGACCTGGCTAGTATATAATGAAGAAGCCACAGTTCCAGTATATTCCATCGCCTTGTCTCCCTGCAGTCGGTTGCACTGCTGCCACCTTGTGGTCAGGTACCATTTTCAAAAGCAGAGTATTGAGAGTGTGAAGATGGATGGACAGTGAAAATAGCCCTCTTGTTATATGAACCCTAGAAATCTATCAAACACATATAATTATAAATGTTACAGTATTGGTTGCTAAAAATTCCACTTTCAACGTTTAAAAAATTTAATTTAGAAGTCAAAATATGTTTCTGGACATTGGTCACCCAGATAATCCTAGAATTTACCACTTGTGCTTCTTTGGTTATTCAATGTACTTGTTTCAGTTTCCTCATCTAAAGAATGGGGACAGGAGGATAAAGAATGAGCAGGATTGAAGGAATGCCAGTGGCCCATTTCCAATACTAAATGATTGGGGTAGTATGGATTTGAAGATAATGCTTGGATTGAAAAATAATGCTTTGGAGAATACTCTAAAAGTCATTTGATAGAATTCTATAGCAATGGCTTTTCAGGTTCATAAACCTCCTGACTTATAATGCTCTGGAGGAAGAAGGAAATTTTGAGTCTACCAAAAGTGGCTGTCTAGGACTTTTCAGAAAAGGCATTTTCAAAAGTACACATCTGGAAAAAAGGATGTATAATCAAATTTCATTTTCTTTATGTTATTTTGGTGAGTATGCTTTAAAATGATTCTTAAATACTAATAATTATGCTGGTTATAATTTACATGTCATTAGAAGAGATGAATCACTGAGATGATTCACCAAACATATAAAGAGAAACTGCACTAAATAAAGGAGCAGTAGAGAAGAGATTTTTATTTGGCCCTGCGTATGCACAAGCATCAGTGTAGCTGACCTTAAGTTGTGGAAAGTGCACACTAGAAAAAGGAACAAAATTATGCAGATGAGAATACAGAAGTTTTGGAAAGCTGTCCAGCAGCTATATCCTGTTCCTTTCTACTCCTTCCCATTTCTAGCTTTTCCAGGAGAGTGAAGTTGGCTGTAAATACCTTTCCAACTGATGGAACTGAGCTGGGTGGGGCTGTGGGAAGTGCCACATGGATCTGGACCCGTTGTCACTCAGCTTACAAATGATGTGTAAGAGGCAGAAGAACTCATACTGTTTTATTGTAAACTATGAACATATTAACCACAGAGAAAGAACTTTATGAATGAAAGTAGTATAGAACAGTGGAAAAAAATAGAAAGTCAAAATAATGATAGACTTCCCATGTTTCATTTATAAAATCTGACAAATGTATGTGAATATGTAATGATGCTTTTGCAAACTGTACTCTACAAACCTAAGACATTATAATAATCTCTATTACCTAGCAGTTATAGTAATAACAAAGTATATCAGCAAGTTGGTGAGGCAGTTATCAACCACCTGAGCTGCCTTAATAAAGGCTGGATTTTATTATGTCATTTATCATTATTAGTAAATAATACATGTACACACATTATATAATATTTTTTATATTGGCTCATATTTCGTATCCAAGATACACACCAACCAGAATTTTCATATATAAACAAACACTTCCTCCCAAGAAAGAGGCCATGGTCTCCTCTAAGGATATTTTGTTTGTAACGTTACCTTACATAATATATTGAAAGAGTGCACGTAGATGATGGTTTTGTAGATGATATTCAAGGCAGACAAGGCTCATACTAAGGCACAATGTCAAGCCAACAACAAAACCATAAAGGACTGAGAGCATAATGATTCATTATAGATTACTTCCATTAAGTGCAATGGTGAAATAAGAGACTGCCAAACTAAAGGAACCTAGCCTTACAAAATAAATTTCTTTAGCCTCAGTTATGTTATTTCTTCAAAAAGAGTGAGCCTAAGAAAAAAGATAATTTTAAAATGTAAAAATATAATGGAATCATTTTTTCTCAATAAAGATTAAGATAAAAATCATGAAAAGATTTTGTGGGTGAAATATTTAGTCATTATATACAAAGAAATTCTAAGAACTGGTGACAAAATTATTTTTTAATCCACGAGTAACAAAGGGATGACTAAGTATAAAGAATCAGACCTCAATCTCCATGTCATACATTAAAAAAAATTTTTTTAATGTTTATTTATTATTGAGACAGAAACAAAGCATGAGCAGGGGAGGGGCAGAGAGAAAGAGGGAGACACAGAATCTGAAGCAGGCTCCAGGCTCTGAGCTGTCAGCACAGAACCCAGTGCGGGGCTTGAACCCACGAACCGTGAGATCATGACCTGAGTTGAAGTTGAATGCTTAACTGACTGAGCCACCCAGGCGCCCTTCCATGTCATACATTTGAAAACAGCAACCACCACCACCACCAACACATAAACTACTTCTTTTCTCAATTCATGTGGGAGAATAAAGATGGAAAAATCGACTTCCTCTTCCAATCATATTATTTATTTTTCTTCCTATTATCCTTAAAGTGATCTTTTTCTCTTTCTTCTAGGATCAAATGTTTAATGAGCTTCTTACATATGATGGACCTCATCTTCTGCAAGATTTGGACACATACTTAGGGGAAAAAGAGTGGCTCATTGGTAACTCTGTGAGTATCTTTTACATCATAAAAATGCAAACACACACACACACAGACACACACACACACATAAACCAAAAACTTACAAATATTCATTGAGAAAAAAGAGTTACCCATAGGGAGGGAATAGGTCAGAGAGCAGGGATAAAAGCTAAACTTCTTTGAATAAAATTTTTTAGTGGACTTAACTTTGAAACCATCAACTAAAATATTTTATATAATTCTATAAAAACAACAAAATATTTTAAAAAGCTGACACTGCAAAGCAAATGCAAAGTGAAACAAATAAACATGTGTCAAATTGATGCATGAAGTGTGTAACTGTTTTAAGAACTGTTTTAAGAAATATCACAGTAAAACACAGTAATTTGACTATATATCTTATTGTAAATATTCTCTCAAGACAAAAAATAAATATTCTACCATTTTTAATAGAGGCATACCTCAGAGATATTGTGGGATTGGTTTCCTACCATTGCAACAGAGTGAATATCACATCAAGTGAAGTTTTTTGGTTTCCCAGTATACAGTTATGTTTACATTATACTGTACTCTGCTAAGTATGCAATGGCATTATGTCTAAAAAACTGATGTACATATCTTAATTAAAAATATTTTCTTGCCAAAAAACATTAACCATCATCTGAGCTTTCAGCAAATTGTAATCACTGATCACAGACACCATAATAATGAAAAAGCTTGCAAATTGCAAGAGTTACCAAAATGTGACACGGAGACACAAAGTGAGAAATGCTGTTGGAAAAATAGTACAAAATAGATTTCCTCAACCAGGTTTGCCACAAACATTTGTAAAAGACACAGTATATGCGACACTCCTAGGTGGCTCAGTTGGTTAAGCGTCCAACTCTTGAATTCAGCTCAGGTCATGATCTCACAGTTTGTGAGTTTGAGCCCCATGTTGGGCTCTGTACTGACAGTGTGGAGCCTGCTTGGGATTCTCTCCTCACCCCCACCCCCCAACACCTCTGTCTCTTAAAATAAATAAATTTAAAAAACCGCAGTTTTTAAAATTTCAATAAAGCAAAATGAAATAAAGTGAGTATTCTTGTAATTATATTTCTGGTGGTACTGGGTATAGTCATATTGGTTTTTTCTGATATTAGAATATCATATTGTGGGGTAAAGCAATAAGAAAATATGTAGATGTCCCTGAGAACCAGGATTTTCAGTGTGGGAGAAAGAAAACAGAGACAGTGAGAGAGATCAGTGAAGCTAAGTAAACATCTTATTCCTGAGTGTGAACTATGTATAAGATCATGATGAACTTTATCTTAGGATAAAGAAAAAAGCATGTTGTATCCCTTTTTCTTGAAACAATGACCAATCCAACTGTCCTGGGCATCTGTAGGACCCAGGTTTTGGGTCTAAGTATTAAAGGATTTAATATTAAATAGTAAAAGGAATGAGGGGTTCTTGGAGAAATAGCTCATTCTCAATCTGGGAAGGGAAATGTGAGAGATGATCTGGAAATACGTCATCATACCAGAAGCAAATGAATTATCAAAGACAACTGGGGTTGTGTCAAAAGCACTCAAAAGTTAACTTAAAGAGGCTTCCACTGGCCAAAGATGGGACTCAAGATTCACTAAGAATATTAATGGCAGTGGATTGAAACAAATCAAAATGAATGAATACATTATGGCAACTGCCACCACAATGAAACACAAACACGTACATGTAAACCCCCAAACCAAATAGAGCTTCATTGGTTACTTTTAGAAAATGATATGGAGTCGAATTATTGTTCTGAAAATGTTTTTTTAAAAGGTTGGGGGGGTTTCAGTAAAGAATTTATCTTGCCTTCCCTATGCCATTGCACCTCGAGATAACAAAAATTGATGGGCAAAGTTTGTCTTCATCAAAGTATTGCAGTTAGTAAGTAAAAAGGGGGATTAAAACAGTTATCATTTTCCAATCCTTGATAGTTGGAATTGACCTACACATTGACTAATAATAATTGTTAATATCACAAAAAGTGAGACAAGCAGATATTACAGCCCTACTACTGATAGAGGAGCACACCTATAAAGTACTATGCACAAGAACTCAGATTTAAATGATTCAGGTTGGAGTCCTTCAAGGATGCTATAATCTATGAGACAAGACACAGATTGCTTTTGCAGCACTCTTGTGACTTATTCTGGTCACGGTCTGTTGAATCCTTCTGGGTGACACAGAAGCAAGCTTGCCACATCTTTATCCTTAATTTTCAACCTCATCCCATGCCTCTTCATTTCCTCCCATGGACTCCCCAATAGACTTTCCTATAATGTTCCTCTCCCTGCCCTACTGAATGGACAATTTCTAAGGACTTAAATTTGCTCCCCTTGTTTTCTATTGAAATTCTTCTGTAAACTACCTGCTGACCCCATCTCTTGGCACTCTCCCTTCTTCAGTGTTCCACACACACAGGTGTTTTGTTCACTCCTCAGACACATATCTCACTTCCACCTAAGAGCCTTTACTTTGCTGTTCCTTCAGCCTGGAATGCTTCATTTTCAGAACATTTCCTGTCTGGATCCTATTATTATGTAAGCCTGGCTTAAATGTCACTTGTTAAAGGTCTTCCCTCCATGACCACCTGAAAGTCCTTATCACTTCACTTTTTCATCATCGCTATCAGTTACCTGCTTGTCTTCCTGCTTCTTGAATAAAAGCTGCATCCAGGAAAGGGCTTGCAGACCATTTTGCTTTCCAGCCCATCATATCATAGCACCTAGACCTGCACATCACACACAAGAGGTACTCCATTATTTGTTGACTGAACTCTGAATCTTCTAAGACATAAAACTCTCCTCGCTGACAGGGTTTTGGTATGCATGTTCATAAAACACTAGCAATTAGCATTATTAAATTCTATACAAAAAGAAAACTAAGGATAGTCCACATTTCAAATTCACTCATTGTATTCATCTGGAGCCAAAGTAATGTCAGCCAGCTTAGTTTCTGGTCACAAAAGGGGGGAAAAAGTGTACAAAGAAAAAGTGTACAAGGCTAGGACCAGGCTGCCATCAACCTTAGGGTTCCACTAACGCTCAGACACCCACTATTATGTCTTTAGATGTGATGCAATATAAGGTTTTAGTGGAAAATATTTAATTTGCAACTATGAGCTCTCTGGGGGTAATCTGCACTCTAACCCTTCATACTCTGCAGAATAAAGGAACAAAGTCAACAACAGGATGAAATGATCACACAAATCCTGAAGACAGGACATTCTTTAGGACTAGTGTGAAATCTTCAGTAAAAGGGAGTTAAACGGCATAACCAGATGAAATGTATGTCCTGAAATCGGTCTGCTTTGTCCTGTAAAGGACATTTTTGAAAGAGATGAAAAGTATTGATTGGGTATAAGATAAAAATGTATTGTCACAGAGAGGTGGGGAGTGAATCAAGTATAAGAATATGTACTGTAAGATCTCATTTTGGTTTTTTAAAATAAAGTTTATATTTTGAGAGATAGAGAAAGAGTGTGAACAGGGGAGGGGCAGAGAGGGAGAGAGAGAGAGAGAGAGAGAGAGAGAGAGAGAACCCAAGCAGGCTCTGCACTGTCAGGGAAGCACCTGATGAGGGACTAGAACTCAAGAACTGTGAGATCATGGCCTGAGCTGAAACCAAGAAGCGGACCCTTAACCCACGGAGCCATGCAGGTGCCCCTGTAAGATCGCATTTTAGAACAAGCAAACACACACACACAAATACCTTATACACAGAGGTGTTAGTATTAGCAACCTCTGGGTTTTGGGAGTATGGTGTTATCTGTTATTTTCTATCATATACTCTTTCCACTTTCGTAGTAACTGAGAATTTTAAATTAAAAAGAAACTATTTTTTTAATGTATATTTTTGAGGGAGAGAGAAAGAGCACAAAAGCAGGGGAAGGGCAGAGAGAGAGAGACAGAGACAGAGGATCTGAAGTGGGCTCTGTGCTGACAGCAGAGAGCCTGCTGCAGGTCTCAAACTCATGAACCATGAGATCAACAGACTGAGCCACCCATGTGCCCCAAAAAGAAACTATTTTTTGATTTAAGAAGTTATGCTTTTCATGTTCCAATGGCAATTTTTGTTTCCTTTCAACTAGGTAACTTGGGCAGATTTCTACTGGGAAATTTGCAGTACCACACTTTTGGTCTTCAAACCTGACTTGCTGGACATCCATCCTAGGTTGGTAACATTAAGGAAGAAAGTTCAAGCCATTCCTGCCATCGCTGACTGGATAAAACGAAGGCCCCAAACCAGGCTCTAGGTGATGTGTGCTACCTCCAAGCTTTACTGTTCTTCACAGCATCGCTTCCATCGGAGAACAAGCTACAGCAGCCTGCCCTGTAACCAACCCATACACTCCCTCCCAAGCTCCATCAAGTCTTTCACTCTTGCCATATTCTGCTTAAACAAACAAACAAACAAACAAACAGGAAAAGAGAGTGGGTGGGGGTGGGTGGGAGTGGGAAGAGAGCATTTGGTTTCCAGTACCCATTTTTTTTTCTTTTCCCCAGAATAACTTCCCATCATTTACAACTGAGAAAGAAGAGTTTACAATCCAGGCAGGGCTCACTTTGCATCAGTTTCAACGTGCATGGATTTCAGTCACAATGGTTAAGTACCACATTTCCCAAATGGTTTGGACTTCAGCTGTAACTGCATAAAGTATTAAGTTTGCTGCTAGCTCTTGAGTCCACAAATCACCATGTAGATAATAGATACATATCCTAAGTAACCCCTATCATGCCACTTCTCTCAAAGTCTGTTAGTTATTGGTCACTGCACACCTGTTATTCATGCACAGACAGCAAAGTGTGTAGTTGCATTGCCTGCTTGTTTCTCAGTGATAAACCCACTCAAAAATTTTAAAAAGTGGATATCTGAAAATGGGAACTCATTAACAAAGATGAAGTACAATAAAGAAATGAAAAGTGACAATGTTGGAGCCAAATTCAAATTGCACTGAAAGGGAAAGAGCAGACTGTTGCAAAATGGACAAGAGAACTGGATAGGCGCCTCATCAGTGATAGACACATGGTAAATAAGCATAGGAAAAGATGCTCAACATCACATCACCAGGGAAAGGCAAATGAAAACAAAGAGATACCACTACATACCTGTTAGAATGGCAAAAATTCAAAACACTGACAACACCAAATGCTAGCAAAGATGTAAAGGAAAACAAACTTTTATTCACTGCTGCCAAGAACTCAAGATGGTAAAGACAACTTAGAATTTGACAGTTTCTTACAAAACGAAACCTATTCTTACCATACGATGCAGCAATTATGCTTTTTGGTACTGAGCCAAAGGCGTTGAGAGCTTAGGTGGACAGAAAAACTTGCTCACGGATCTTTGTGGCAGCTTTACTGGTAATTGCCTAAACTTGGAAGCAACTAAGATGCCCTTCAATAGTGAGTTGGACAAATGAACCACGGCACAACCAAACAAGGGAATATTATTCAGCACTAAAAAGAAATGAGCTAAGGAGCCATAAAAAGACACAGAGGAAATTTAAGTGCAGATTACTAAGTGAAAAGAAGCCAATGTGAAAAGGCTATATATTATAGGATTCCAACTACAGGGCATTCTGGAAAAGGCAAAAGTAAGGAGAGCAGTGTTGGTGAGGGGCTAAGGAGGGGGGGGGGTTGAAAAGGTGGAGTATAGAGAATTTTTAGATAGTAAAACTATTCTGTATACTATAATGGGTTTGTTAAACTCATAGGAAATACAAAACAAACGGCAATCCCTAATGCAAACTATAGACTTTGAGTGATGATGACATGTCAACGTAGGGTCACTGATTTTAAACAAACGTACCACTCTGGAATGGGGGCATTGATGAAAATGAGGGGAGAAGGGATATATGGGAATTCTCTACTTTCTGTTCAATTTTGCTATGAACCTAAAGCTCCTCTAGAAAATAAAGTCTATTAAAAAAGAAAAAAGAGTAGGTATAGTTTTCAGGACACTGATAATGCAATAAAATGTCGAAAGGTGACACTAATTTAGAACTGTAATTTGCCAAGGTATAAAAAGAATACTCACTTGTAATTATACAAGTATTGATACATTTTTACAAAAGTAATACTTTATCAAATTTTTCTTTTACTACTAAAATTAATTTTACTACTTTTTTCATTTACCTATACATTTATAACCAACGTTTTTAATGTGCTGAGAAAAAGTCATAGAACAACGGTCTTCTCCAATGACTAAGGCTATTTTCCACAATCTCAACTTGGCAGTCATTTTTATGGCCCCCACACTACCATGGGAAGCAAGAACTACCCATATAAACAAGCCATTTCTAAACAAGTTTTAGAAATCTTGCAAGGAACTATGGATTACCCCTCAACCAATTTCAAACCGTAATTATAGCACTGGAATATCCTATTTCAGTTCAGTTTACACAGTATTATTAATATTGGACTGTCTAATCTTAGCATATCATGTTACATATAGAAACAGACCAATGACATATATGGCCTTATGCCTGAAATGCAGGGCAGGGGAAGGAGAACATGGTTGAGAAGCCAGAATGTGGGAGAGGGTGTAGGGGAATAAAAAGAAAAGGAACGTTCAGCTAAGTATGATCTTGTTTTAAGGTGCTTCTTTCATCATGACAATGTTCTGAAACAGGAGAAAAGATGTTAAATACTTTATACATTATTAAGGATTATACATAAAAACAACGTACATTTCCCAAATAACTTGCTTCTTTGGATCACATTTTTTTAAGTGTATTTATTTCTTTTGAGAGAGAGAGAGAGAGAGAGAGCACACAGGAGGGGCAGAAAGAGAGGGAGAGTGAGTCCCAAGCAGGTTCCGCATGGTCAGTGTGGGGCCCGACACGAGGCTCAAACACACAAACCATGAAATCATGACCTGAGCCGAAATCAAGACTCAGACACTTAACTGACTGAGCAAAGCAGGAGCCCTGGATCACATTTTCTTATCACTAGTGGCTGTTAATAAATGATAATAGGTTGGTTTTAAGTGAATCTCATTGCAAAGTACTCTATCCTCTTATTAACGCAATCTAAAGAGAAAAATTATCTTTCACAAAAGAAATTCAATTAATACTCTAGGTAATAAGGGTAGTAACTTTTCTTCCTTCCGATGCATGTTGATTTCTGCCATAAAATTACATTCTGACAAGATTCAATAAAAATAGAATTTAGGAAAAGTGTGAAATACAATGCTTATCTAAAATTATAAAAATTCAATATATGAGATAATCAATTTCGTTTACACAAGTCAACTATAAAATGCAATCACAGCAGGTTTCATAAGTAAATATTTCATTTCAATCATAGCAACATCATTAACCTTTAGGTCACCATTTTTCACTGAAGGACATTCCATTATCCCACCCTGTCCCCAAGTTATATGGCTCCTTGCTGAGGGAGCAAGTATGAGAGAATATGAATGAATCAGAGTTGCATACTGCAATAAGACAAAAACACATTTTGGGAAGAAGAGTTTTAAGAATCATTTCCTTAATTTTATGGACATTCAAGTGTCTGGCTCAGGGTCAAGTAAATGAAAACCAAATCTAATACTCCAATCTGAACACTATACAGTAACACTAACAATCAGAGACAACAGTAATGTTGCAATGTTGGTATCTCCTCATATAAAGTTGTAAGTGTCTGAGGTCCGGAATATAGTTATGAACACACAATAAGGCACATGTCTGCTACCTCCTTGTACGTTGCATTGAAAAATAAAAGTTGCTTCAGTTGGTCAAGATAATATTCCAACAACTATGGCTTTACATGCCCTTTACTGATAATGGATTATGATGTTCACTGACATCAGTCCAATGAACGAACGCACTGATGGGAATACATCCTAAGTAATAAATTTCAGTTTATTGAAAAACAGACAATATTAAGCACATACGATCTCATCTGTGCTCCATATAATATTTTTAAGGGTAAAGGGAGAATTAAAACTATTAAAAAGGGTGTGAAAATACAACTTATGATCACGAATACTTTTATTAAGCCAAAGACATAACAGAGCATTACAGGGAGAACCCAACTACATCTCATTAGAGATACTATGGATTTAACAACAAAAGAAATAGCCTATCACTGAAGACACATTAACACAGAAAAGTTATGAGAAATCCAATATGAGATTTTTAAAAGGGAGTATTTCCACAATCTAAGTGATTTGGGTCCTGTGATGTGGAGGAGGTAGTAATATTTGCAGATTCCTTTCTAGCCCCATTATACTAAAATATATTGAATACACTCAAAATACCTTCAAGATTGGGTAAATCTACTGAATCATGAGCTTTCAGAGTCTTTAATATCTAAATGTTGCTTTGAGAGCTTCATTACTCTTCTGACTCCAGAGGACTATATTACCTTGGCATCTTAGCAAGTCAGGATGCCTCGAAAGTATAATCTCCAAAAATTAACAAGTCTGTGATTTATAAATAAGTTTATTTATAATGATATTTACATAATAAAAACAAAACACATGAAACTCACAAGTTATACAAAGAAACTGATGTATAATAAAAACAGCAAGATAGACTGACAGGCAAAATTTTAAAGAAAGATTTAATAAAGAGTTAAATATCAAATAGACAACTTTACTTCTTCTAAATCTCACTTTGTCACCCACACTGAATTGGAATTGAACAATGGCTCTCTCTTCAGGAGGTCCTGTACTGGAAATTCTGGAAACTGGTAAATTATATTCTGAGAAGTGTTTAACGTTAATGACCTATTTCCATGCAGTACCTGTCGCTGCCTTAATATGAAGTCACATTGTCTGCTTTGAAGTGAAATAGCCTGTTAATCTGTTCTGCCAGGCTAGACGAATGTTACCCACATTTTGCTGATACGTGGAGACGTGGCAGGAATTAACTACTACGTAGAGAGTAAAGACAACTGGAGCAGAAGTGACTGGGCAACAGTTTCAAGAGAAGCAAAAGCCAGGAGAGGGAAATCAATGAAAACATGCACAAGAATAGGCAGAGTTAATAAGCACAATTAGTGCAGTTGGGAAATGAACAGAAGGAATTAATCCATGGAGCAAGATAAGGGCTTCTTCAGTTACTATTCACTGGAAAACAACTTAGTGCCTAGCCAAACAAATTTGTTTCAACAGAAGTACTTGGGAGGACCTGGGGGTGTTAGTATATGGAATGCCACCTTTAAATTCAGGTTGAGTTCTTGTTGACAGTGGTGAACATCTGCTTCAAATAGCAATAAAATGAAAGCTTATATAATCTATACAGCTGCATCCTTTAAACTAACAAAAAAAAGAACTTCAAAGGAGACAAGGAAAAACAAGACATAAGCATTGTCAAATAAGGCACATGTAAAAATCTACACACATTATCCAGTGAAAGACAATATATATATATTTGGAGGTAGAAATAATTACAAAAATACTGACATTTCTAAAGCATTAGCATATTTGTTACAAACAATCACCAACTAATCCCCATTCAGAAAACTGTTTTGTAAAATGATTATTCAACATCTTCAGGACTACATATTTGTGGCGCTTTTTTTTTTTTTTTTTGAAACTTCACATGTGAGCATCTGGAGAATTCAGTTAGTGGCAAAAAAGTTGTCCATACTATGAGAAATGTAATATGGAAATTATAAAAAGTTATAAATGTTCATAAACCCCATGGTCATCATAATGTAAATGTCCTTGAGTGCACCAAGTTGATATTTCCTCATCAGTTAGGAATTCTCAATCCTTAACTTCACAGGCCCATTGACGTTTTTAGTAATGTGGCTATATCTGCTGGCATACTCCCTTCATCACCTGCAGGTCAGAAAGTGACATTAAAAGTTTAATGAAAATATTTTATGAAATATATTTTCTCGAACTTTGGTGAAGCCCTAATTATTTTTCAAGGCCTAGTTTGTTTCAATGTCACTCCTTGTTTAAAAAACTTCGCAATGGGGCACCTGGATGGCTCAGTCAGTTAGACTTCTGACTTCAGCCCAGGTCATGATCTCCCGGTTCGTGGGTTCGAGCCCTGCGTCGGGCTCTGAGCTGACAGCTCAGAGCCTGGAGCCTGCTTCAGATTCTGTGTCTCCCTCTCTCTCCGACCCTCCCCTGCTCACAGTCTCTCTCTCTCTCTCAAAAATAAATAAAACATTAAAACAAAACAAAACAAAACACCTTCACAAATCCCTACATGTATTCAGGGCTACTTCTTCTGTGCTAATGTTCATATTGCCAGCACAGCAATCTACAGGCGAGGCTTCTGATTTCATATAAATATATCTGAAGATACACAGGTATTGATCTGGATGATATTCTATTTAACACACAGTATTTACTCCTCAGGTTTACTTGGTGAAAACCTTTATGTAACAAACTGAAGAGTGAAAACAAAGACACCAAACAGAAATCATTCATCTACACCCTTATTTTCAGTACAAAGATACAATTACTGACTTAGACTTAACTAGCACATCTCAACAAAATAGTGAATATGGCATACCAGCTGAAGAGTAAAGTGCCCATAACTATAAATAACCTTTTCCCAATGTTTTCCCCATATTTCAATTAAATGAGGCTCCAGTATTTTCTACAGTGGGAAAACATCTTGTGTCAAGGTGGTATAGAATCTAGTTATCCTTGATTAATTCAATTAGTCACTCAGACTGTTTTTAGATGAACTGATTAGTTTATAGTGACAATGGTATATAAATATTTGTACATTCTTAAGCAATGAATAATTTTAGAAATTAGATATGGCTAAAATGCACCAAAACTAATCACTTTTCTCTGTCACACATATACACGTACATAAAATTATGAGTACTGTTATCTACTCTTCTCCTTTTAGTAAAAAACATACGCACACAAAGACAAACTATTCCATAAGCTCTCAGAGAGCTCACTGACACCCTTGCTTTGAAACTCATCACAGACTTAACAATAGCCCATGAAATCGAAATTGCAACTTGTCCCAAATTATGCGACCCAAGTAAATAATCAGACAGATCCAGAAGAGAATAAGACAACAAGACTACAAACATATAAGACAACAAGACTAAACAAAATTCACTATTCTAGGAATTCAGGAAGAGGTGGAAAGAAGGAAAGGGTGAGAAAAACTCTTCTAAATTTGAAAATACTAACGATATAATGTAATAAAATGCAATGTATGAACTTTGGATCCTGTTTTTTTTTTTTTTTTTAAAGGCTATAAGAGACTGAAAGGGGATAATTGGGAAAAATCCAGATAGGGACAATATATAATATTTGGAAATTACTGTTAATTTTTTTGGATGTAATAATGGTACTGTGGCAAATGAGAGGAAATGCTGAAATACTCAGAATGAAGTGTCATGTCTACAACTCACTGAAATGGTTCATGAGTAAAAGAGAAGCTAGATGAAGCAAAATGTTTACAACTGTTAAATTCGTTTATACTATGCTTTCAACATTTTTGCATGAAAACTTCCATATAAAAGTTTTAAAAGGTAGAAAATTTATTAGTATAATCACATTAAGAGATTAATGTGAAGAAAGAAAAACAACACACATCCCAAAACCATAATCCTTATTCAGAAGCAATATTCTCTGACTTTAGTTTGGATCAGAAACACCAACCAGACTGAGTAGGGTTGGAGTTAGGCTTGGGAATTTGTGTTTCAAATTGGCAATTTCCCAGGTGATGCTGTTGGTCCAGGGACTGTACTCTGAGAAGCACTAAGGCAAGCTCTAGAAACACAAAAATCTGACAAGCATTTCTGAGATGAATCGTGGTACTTAATCTTTCATAGTTTCATGGGAAAAGGTGTGTACAGATTGTTAACATAAAGCACAGACACAATTATAAATATACTTTTTGTTTACAGTGGACAAGAACCTTACTGTGAGAGATGAAAAGAAGGGTACATGTACTCTCATTAGGTCAGTATCAAATTATTTAAATGAAATCAGAAGCAAAATCATAATAGTTTACAGAGTAAAGACGTTATTGGATCCATAGCCTACCAAATAAAACACATACTGGGAAAAACTGATACATAAATAGATAAAGCTATTTCTTGTTAAAACAAGACAAAGGAAAATTTCCTACAGACGAAGAGTGATAAATGGGGGAATAATTCTTTATAAATGAACATCTTAAAGCTAACAGTCTAAAAGTATAGCTGAAATAAGGTGCTATTTTAAGAAATACTTGATGTGAAAATACAGGTACAATTTGAGACTAAACATTTATATAAATACAAATAATTTACATGAATTATGACTAGACATTACTGATCACCCACTGGTCTCATCTGAAATACCATCAAAAAAAAAGTCCAGGGTACTATATGAAAGAGAATGAACAGAAGAAAAAGACAATAGTGGAGAGAAAGCTGTCAAATTTTGGAAGATAAAATGCAAATGGAAGAATAGAAGCTGACTTCAGCAAAACAGCAAAGTAAAAACTTGAGCATATGCAGGTGGGAAATGCAGGAAGGTTTTTTTCACAGAATCCCTTCCCCACCTCCCAAAGCTCAAGAACATGGAGGTACCACATGGCTTCTAAAAGATGGGGAATATACAGAGCTAAAACAGGTTGCAGAGTAGGACACCTAAAGCCTATGCAACAGAGCCACCCATTCACCCCTGATATAGAAAAGGTTTATTCTTTGGGAAGTTTAAATCAGAAGAACACTGGACATGGGGATAGCAGAAGACTGGAACAGCTTCTCCTTTACTGTAAGAATGCAGTCAGTAGGCTTACTACATGTGCCTCCATCCTCATTTCATAAAAGACTAGAGAATGTGTTTCTGGGGAAAAAACTAGCCTATGAGAAGCAACCTACATATTTTAAAGACAGCTGGGCCGACAAATTGCTGAAACCCCAATTAGCTAACTATGATGATTCTACTTAAAGATTTGTTAGAATAAAATCTACATATCTGGATATGTGCTAATGCTACTAAATGAGAATGTTTAATTGTTTTATTAAATTTGAGAAGATGCCCTAACAAAACAATCAGGAAAAAGTCTGAAAAGATGCCCTAACAAAACAAACAGGAAAAAATGCTGCCCTGCAGCATCTGTCTTATGCATTCACTCTATTGTTTTTGCTACGTAATCCTGAAATCAGCCAAGTTGCCACCTCCACACAAAGCCCAGTGACTGACTAACTGTTCAAGTGTAATCATCACGGTTACTTCTTACTCAAACTTGCTCTAACGCCTGCCTCCCCAACCTGAAGCACTGGAAACAAGTGCTACACAGGAAGGACACGTACTAATTTCATCATACGCCTTTCTCACTCTTACAACAGATTAAAATATACCGAACTCTTTATAATACAGAGTGCCCAGCAAAATACTGGGACATAGTAAATATTCAATGGAAATGTGCTGATTCAGAAATAAACCATGATCAATATTAGGAATATCCTTACTTATCAGAATGATAAAAGAGCCCGTATTCCAATTAAATTTAACTAAGACATAAACGGCTGCATGCTAAATTGTGTAAAAGAAAGAATACATATGCTTATTTACATCTATCTACATAAAATAAGTGGTCACACGCTTTTTCAAAAGGCCTGTGTGTCACTTTTATGGGGAAATTGGATGACGGACTGGGAAAGAGTCTTTTGTTTATCATTTCATATCTTTTGAATCTTAAATTATGTGAATGTGTTATCTTTTCAAAATTTTAAACATTATTCTTTTCAAAAAAGTCAAGTGAAGAGGGTTCTCTTACAGGGTTCTTTCCAATACCCAACAAGCTTCAATCTGAAATTACTAAATTTTGGGGGGTGCCGGGGGAAGCATTTTATTGCACTCTAGTGCAGTTAAGTATTTACTGGTCAAAATGAAATTAACATAAATGTATAGTCCTTAATAAATTAATATCATGTCATATATTTTAAATCTTTGTGTTCATATACATTACTTATATAGTAAGTAAATTATAAAACTGTGGATAAAATTAGAGATCTAATTTTATTTGGGGGATATTTTGATGTCAAGAGGTAAGGGATGGAAGAGCCAGAATTTTACAAAATCAAATGTTCATATTAATTCTGTCAAAATAATCTTAGTTACTGTAGTACTTCTGAAATGAGTATGCTTCTACCATGCCATCCCTATACTGTATGCCAGGTAAGAATTCAGACCATTTTTTTGTTAATCCCTTGCTACTGCTATTTTTCATACAAATAAATATTAAAGTTTCTGCTAACAAACAACTTACCTTCATCTACTGTGGTCATATCTTGTTCTAGTTTCAACTTCTGTTGGTTAATTTTTAGCATGGATTCTTCAATTGTCCCTTGGCTTATTAATTTTATAACTAGTACTTCTCTAAAGAAAATAGAAGATATGTCCATTGGTTACTTAATATAAAATTTGGATATATATAAACCATATAAAATATCTTAGAGGTCAGTAAGAATAATGTGAAGATTGCATAATATATACCGAACTTGAAATTTCCTTTTATTCATATTGCTTGGGATTAACATTTTCTGAGCATGAAACTTTTAAACATCCTTTCTTATTGATCCAAGAAGACAGAAAGGTATCTGTACTCCAAAAATTACTAGTAAAACTTGTTACAACAAACAGTCTGGGTTCAGAGAGGTATTCCATTTTAAAAAGGAACATGCTTTGTTCATCAGGTCCCAGTTAATAACTCAGTACAAAAAGCAAGGAAGTATAGTGAAGTACAAAGATTACACAGGACGTTTTAGTCCCATAATAGGTACTGATAAATATTTGGTTCATAAATGAATTTATCAATGTCTTTTGGAAATACTCCACAGAGAAAACAATGATTATTGGCTACTCACATGTGAAAGCAGAGTTGAATTGTAGGTATTTTCACCTCCAATGTCAAAATGAACCTTCACCTAAAATACCTACAACTCAAGTAATGTGCTTCCTAAAGGATAACAGAGTAGCACTAGTATATATATTACTAAGTCTATCTGGCTCTTAAATGGTCTAACAAAAAAGCCTTTTCATTTACTAATGTGTTTCAAATGGGCTGAACCATTGATAATATTTTGTTTTCATCAGCAGCAGAACTAATTGGGGTGGGGTAGGTGGTTATTTTACTAAAAAATGAATACATTACATAGTGAAGTATGTCATATTCAACACTGCTGGTATGAAATACATCAGCAGCCAGGTTTTGCTGAAAATATAATTGAAGCAGAATACTGACAAGACTATATTCTACTATGCTATACAAATTAAATAGGCATTTGGTTAAAATTAAATTTCAACTGAAAACACTTACTTAGTCTGGCCTACTCTATGGCATCTATCTTCTGCTTGTTTGTCATTATAAGGGTTACAGTCAATATCATGAAGTATAACAACATTTGCTGAAGTCAGATTGATTCCTAGGCCACCAGCTTTTGTTGACAGCAGAAACACAAAGATATCCATATCGGTATTAAACTCGTCGATTAGATGAATCCTGTAAGATAAATATATTAGGCTAAATTTCACTAAAATGTACATAGTTAAAATTGAAAACAATCACACTACATGGAAAAAAAACCTTGAAGATGTAAATACATACTCCTGGAACTAAAGAACTTTTCCTGCAGTAATTTTACTGAAAGACACTCTTGATTCACCAACTTCTTTTAGGTACTGTATTTCTTCCTACTAACTCTCACTTTAGCTCAACTATGCAGGTTTGAGTAATCGTTAAGGGATTATTTTTTCCTTTGTTTAATGACTTCTGGCTTATCTAAATTTTGTGTATGGCTTTTCAATCTTTAGCCTTTGTCAGCTTTAGCCTTCTCAGAAGTCTGTCAGCAGCTGCTCTTGATACTTGTGAACTAAGGATCTCAAGATCAAACTAGAGCAGTGTATTCTCTTTTAGCATGAATTCTATCTCTAAAAAAAAATTCTGGCTAAAAAAAACCCAAACAAACCAAAAGATATAAACACACTAGTAAAAATGTTCTTTTTTTTTTTTGAAGACAATCTTTCTAATCTCCGGGTATTAAAAAAATAACCAAACTTAATTACTGTTAAAATATGAAAAAGGTTTTAAAACAATCTTGATTTAATATAAGGTACTTCAAGGCTCTGAACATGTTTTAAAGGGGAAAAACATTGTAAGGTACACAATTCTAATTAGATATTGAAATACATTTGTACGCAATTGAGATCAAAAACTTAAAAAAGAAAAATTTCCTTATCTTAATGCAATGATTTCAAATAACCCCACAAAAGGCTCAAAGCAAGACAATTCAATCAAATGCTCTATACGTATTTAAAATCATAACGTATACTCTTATTTGAAGGTGAGGTGGAGATTTTCTGAAACTAAAAGTGAAATATACGAACCTTTCAGAAATCTGAGTCTTTCCATCTAATCTGAGGTACCTATGCTGATGATGTTTTAAGAGAACCTCTAAAATATCCAGCATCATGGTAAATTGGCTAAATAATACAACTCTATCACCCTGTGAAAATACATATATGGATTAGATACATGGACAAATAAAATGATATAAGTATATAATGATCAACTGCTTCTTTAATAAAAATCAAGTAATCACAGCTAAGGTAAATTTCTTGTTATAGATATAACAAGCTTATATATAAATTATCTTAACTTCTAAACCTCAGACTTAAAATATAATTCTTAGGGACAGTTAATGAAAACAGCTACAAAAGTACTATTTGGATTATGATCTTACAAATTACACTATTTCACATAGAAAGTATAGTATTTCACATAGAAACTATAGTGGTAGTAAAAAAAACTTAAAAATATCTTCAAAATACTAATTTTGGGGCAATCATCAGATAATCACTTATGAAACAATGACAATAATGATTATTTTTCAAAAGCAACAATACAGATGTATTCTACTAGCTTCTATTTTTTTTCTGAGGCTCAACAGAGGAAAAGTAATCAGGAAAACATATCCCCAAATATATCCCCTAAATGGTGAAAGCATCAGTTTCTAAAAAATGTAGAACAGTCATAGGCTACAACTTCAAGAAAGTCAAATCATGCCAGAACTAGTTTAAAGAAGTTTATGTAACTGAAAAAATGTAAGAGGAATAGCATTCTTCTTTTACCTTCTGTTTCAATTCAGACAAGATGCATCCTAAAACTCGGAATTTTCCGGAATCTAAAATCAAGTCCATGTCTAACTGGAAGCTATTGATATGTCGATACTGTTTACAAAGTACATGTAATTCAAAGTCTGTCATAACTTCCATATCTTCAAAGATCAAGTCAGGATTAGCCTCACAATGTGTAGGTTCCTCAACAAAACAAAATACACACTTAAAAATGAAGATACTTTATAATATGATCAGAACACTCGAATAAAATTGTTCACATCTGATAAAATAGCTAAATATCACGTCAGTGCAACCAATTTAGCAAAGGAAAATAATACTCATTTTTTAGGTACAATAAAGAGGGGAAAGTCCTTACTGCTTTAAAGATAACATACTGAAATATTCAGAGAAGAAATAATGTCTAGAATTGGGTTCAAAATACTCCTAAGGAGGGGTCTAGATGAAATGAGAGTAGTGTCATTCCAGATAATAAATGTAAAAGAAAATGGGTGAAGGTTATATGGACATAAAATTTCCTTATAAAATTCTCTCTTTTACATGTTTTCCATAATATATTTAAAATAACATAAAAACATTTAAAACAGCAAATAATTGCTTTTAACACCAAGATCTATAAAGGAGAACTATGGGTAGGTGCTAAAAGAGAATGAGGCAAAAACAAAGATTAATTAAAACTATAGACAAGGGGCATCTGGGTGGCTGAGTCAGTTAAGCGACCTACTCTTGATTTTGGCTCAGGTCATGATCTATCAGTTCGTGAGATCAAGCCCCACATTGGGCTTTGTGCTGACAGCCTGGAGCCTACTGGGGATTCTCTCCTGCCCTCTCTCTCTGTCCCTACCCATCCCCCATGTACTCTAAGTAAATAAACATTAAAAAAAAAATAACCTACAGAAAAAATATAATAAAGAAAAAAATGAAAACAAATGAAGACAATCAACACATTATCATAGGACATAAAATCTGAGGAATCTCTTTGATAAAAAATAAAGAAGTGCATTATGGAAGTCTCGATCAGGAGTTGGCAAATTTTCTGTAAAGGGACAGATAGTAAATATCTTAGGTAGGCTCTGTAGGGAAAATTATTTGTTTTCCCAACTACTCAACTTTGCACTTGTACAGGCATAATGCTGCTTCACTTTTTTTGTGTTTCACTTGTAATGCATTTTTTTACAAATTGAAGGTTTGTGGCAACCCTGTGTTGACCAAGTCTGTTGACACCATTTTTCTAAAAACATTTGTTCACTTTGTCTCTCTGCTAAGTTTTAAAATACAAGTTTTTTATTACTATTAAATTTGTTATGATCAGTGATTATGACTTGCTGAAAGCTCAGATGACAATAGCACTGTTTTAGCAATAAAATATTTTTCAATTAAGTTATGCACACTTTTTTAGGAATTATGCTATACCACATTTAATTGACTACAGTACACTGTAAACTTTTTATTATTTTTTAATTAAAATTTTTTTAATGTTTTTATTTATTTTTGAGACAGAGAGAGACAGAGCATGAGTGGGGGAGGGGCAGAGAGGGAGGGAGACACAGAATCTGAAGCAGGCTCCAGGCTCTGAGCTGTCAGCACAGAGCCCAACGTGGGGCTTGAACTCACAAGGTATGAGATCATGACCTGAGCCAAAGTCAGACAGTTAACCAACTGAACCACCCAGGTGCCCCATTTTGAACTTGGTCTTAAAAAAATAAAAATGCAGGATGCCTGGGTGGCTCAGTTGGTTAGGCATCCGACTTAGGCTCAGGTCATGATCTCATGGTTTGAGTTCAAGTCCTGCATTGGTTTCTCTGTGGTCAGCGCAGAGCCTGGTTCAAATCCTCTGTCGCTCCCTCTCTCTGTCCCTCCCCTACTCATGCTCTCTCTCTAAAATAAACATTAACAAAAATTTAGGGTGCCTGGGTGGCTCAGTTGTTATGCATCTGGCTTTGGCTCAGGTCATAATCTCACGGTTTTTGAGCTAGAGCCCTGCATTGGGTGAATCCCGCTTCTCTCTCCCTCTTTCTCTCTGCCCCTACTCACTTGCGCCCTCTCAAAAAATAAATAAAATACATAAAAATAAAAATGCTTTTCTTAAATATGGGGTCAATATGCAGATTAGGCTTAATTTAACATTGTTTAATAGTGTTAATAAAGCTTAGTGTCAACATAATATGAAATCCTTACCTTTAGCATAAGCTGAGACATTTCCTTGAGCTTTTCAGCTGTGTAATATTGGCGATGTAATAAAGGATGATTGGCCATTTTTCTCAATTGCATCATTACATTGCACATCTCTGTGTTTTTTTCTGCGATCCAAAGAACACACATAAAAAAAACCCCCAAAACCATGAAGCCCACTTTCTATCCTGTCTCCCACTCTCTGACCCTCCCTTGCACATGTGTGCTCTCATTCCCTCTCTCAAAAATAAACATTAAAAACAAAAACCCCCGCAAATCCCAAGCTGATAGCTGTTTGCTAAAATACATCTCAATGCAAACAGAAAGTTTAAGATTATTTCTTCAAATTCTAACTAATTAAAAAAAAATGAACAAATCCCATAACATGACTAAACAAAATGCAGCCCCAGTATGGATTATTTTTCGCATGAAACTATAAAAATCAGATTATACCCATATTATTGATAGATTTTTTTAATCTGTTGAAAAGACCCAAATAGAGTTGCTCCTGTTTTTCTGACATTGCACACAATTCAATTCGATCTTTTTTGGGAGGTAGCTGCTTGAGAACCTGAAAAAGGAAAACAGTTTAAGTAGATCATTCAAATAAAGAAGAAAACAGATTTTTAAAAAACAATCATAATAAAAAATATGCAAATAAGAGTTACCTCTTCTTTTACCCTTCTGAGAATAAATGGTTTTATAATTTGTTTTGCATGTGCTATTCTCTCTTTTTCATATATACTTTGCTCATCTGCTGATTTCTAAGTAAAAAAAGAACACATCCTTTTAGAAATTATTCATTTAAATGATCACAGTAACAATATTACATAAAAATCATCCTCACTACCATCAGGAGTCATTTTCCACAGAAACTCACTTCATTCTAGATGGAATATCACATGTCAACTCTGGGCTAAAATCTACTTCTTCAAGCTCCGTATGTATTTTGAGGTTTCATGTATTCTGCTAAGCTAATGAAATTGAACTTTTCTAGGATGGTGTTCAAAAGTCATTAAGTCATAACTAATGAGTCATAACAAATTACCAGATAGCTCTTATGAAAAAGTGCGTGTGTGTGTGTGTAACAGAGTGGGAAGAAGGGAAGGGGAAGAGAAAAAGAGATAGGTAGAAAATCTGTGTTTGTAGAAAATGAATCCAAAAGAAAGCTAGTGCCAGGGATGTAAACTATTCAGTCTAAAAGATAGGGATGGTTCCTAGTCAAAGCCTGTTAATTCTGGAGAATTAAAGAAGTGGAATTTTATTCTAAGAAGTGAAGAAATCCTCCATATTCTATAATCTGCTTGGCCATCAAGTGGGAGTGAATACATTAGTGAAAGTTTAAAAGGCAGTTAATTTGCACTTAAAGACCACCATAGGAAATTCTTGGAAAATACGTGAAACTTGGGAGACAGTTGAGAATGTATATAAACATTGCTATACTAGAAAATTTAGGAGTCCCTGAAGATTATACTGTACTGTTTGTTTATTTATTTTGAAAGAGAGAGAGAGAGCACAAGTGAGCAGGGGCGGGGCAGAGAGAGTGTATCCCAAGAAGGCTCCATACTGTCAGCACCGAGCCTGATGCAGGTCTTGAACCCACAAACTGAGATCATGACCTGAGCCAAAACGAAGAGTCAGACTCCCAACCAACTGAGCCACCGAGACAAAGCAGGTACTTTTTCTGAGCAACAGGGAAAACATTAACCAGATTTTTTTCTATATAGAATTTAACTGTGGGGATGCCTAGGTGGCTCAGTCGGTTACGCGTCCGACTTTGGCTCAGGTCATGATCTCATGGTTTGTGAGTCTGAGCCCTGCATCAGGCTCTGTGCTGACAACTCAGAGCCTGGAGCCTGTTTAGGATTCTGTGTCTCCCTCTCTCTCTTTGCCCCTCCCCTGCTCACACTCAGTCTTTCTATCTCCCAAAAATAAAATAAACATAAAAGAAATTTTTTAAAAAAAGAATTTAACTGTAACTTTTAGGAACTATTACTTTTGAATTTTATTTCAAAATATATTTTCCAGTATAGCAATTTTCTGGACACTCTATCTTTGTCCAGTTCTACAGTTTACCTATAAAGAAATGCTACTAATTTACCTAACTTTAGTAAGGCAAATGCAATGACCAACTTTTCCACAGATATTATGTATCTAAGCTCTCCACTAATCTAAAATTGTCATTTCAGAAAATCAAAATATTAAAACCAAACCTTTAGACATTACAGAAGTTACCAACTTATTTCCCATTGTATTTTGGCTGACTTCCCAATTCACCAAAATATAGGGATATCAACTACTTAAACTTATTTGATACCACATATACACTATGAAAACAAGAAAAAAAGACAAAATAGAAAAATGGCCCACATAAAACACAAAATAACATATTTGGGAGAAAATAATGAATTTATGCTTACTGTCTTAGAAGAAAACATTCTTCGTATTTCACTGGTGCTACTACTGAACATGTGTGGCATAACGAAATTTAATAGTGACATGAGCTCTAACAGATTATTCTGTACAGGTGTTCCTGTGAGCAGCAAACGGTTATTTGCCTGTGAATGCATGAAAGTACAAGTTAGGTTAGTTTTTTTTAAGAGCCAAATTCTTCTTGTCTACATTCCTCAGTGGGGGAGAAAAAAAAGTTAAGACCATTATTAATAATGTAACATTTTCTGAGGAAAGACTAGTAATTGAGAAAAATTATCATTTATTGTATTTTAAGGTAGAATGTGTAAAAATAATGGTTTCATTTTGTAGGTAACTTATGTCCTTATATCAATCACTTATATGAGGTAATGAAAGTAGATTATATTTGATATTAAATAAAGTTTATCACAGAGAACAGGGGTTCGCAAATTGAGACTCATGAGATAATAAAAATGATTTTTATATTTTTAAAGGGTTGGTAAAAAAAAAAGTTTTTACATTGGTTAAAAACGTTTACAGAACAAGTTTGCTGACCCCTGATATCAAATACTAAATACATTAAAACACATAACCAGAGCTTCATTATAATTGGAGTAATTCACAAAATCCTCTCTTACATTAATTGTCATAAGGTGCTGGTAGCGGATAGAGCCCATATTCTTCAGCATATGGCCCTCATCAAAAATTGCGTAATTAAGTTTCAGCCTTCGAAACAGACTACGATCATCAGAACTGCTGATTGCACAATTATACCTGTCACCAAAAAAAAAAATTATCTAAGGTTATACCTTTAAAAGCCTGGACCACAGCGAGATTTAATGTTTTATAAAATTGTTTTTATTTATACAATTTTAATAACCAGTACTTAAAAGATACCACTAGACATAGTTGGTATTCAAATAAATACTGATGCACTTGTATTCAATAATTATTCATGTATATGTAACCAAGTTATAAGACAGGCAATATGTAGGTAAAGGAAAATTTACATATTACAATGTCTAATTACAATTAGACAAAATCTACACACCTAGGAAGAAGGCAATTTGGGTATAATTTACATGTAACCTGCAATTTTTATACACTTTTTTTCATGATGCACTTGTATTCAATAATTATTCATGTATATGTAACCAAGTTATAAGACAGGCAATATGTAGGTAAAGGAAAATTTACATATTACAATTAGACAAAATCTACACACCTAGGAAGAAGGCAATTTGGGTATAATTTACATGCAACCTGCAATTTTTATACACTTTTTTTCATGAATTGTTGTATGTTCAGAACAAGCAGGAAAAAAAGGACATGAAATTAAACATTTGTTAAGTACATAATACTATTAAAGTAGTAGAGTACATTCAAGAAAAAAGTTAATAGCAGCTAGCAGTACTAGTCTATATATGAAAATGAAGTCCATTTTATTTAGAAAAGATGAACTTTGGATGAATTCTTTTAATCATGCCTCCTACAGAAGTCAGTAGAGGAAATAATAACTAAATACTGAGAGTTAACATGAAGATTGAAATAACCTTTATTTAAAAATACAACATGAGGGCATTAAATTCTCTGCTAAATATTTTTTATTGTTTATTTATTTTTGAGAGAGACAGACAGAACATGAGTTGGGGAGGGACAGAGAGACGGAGACACAGGCTCCAGGCTCTGAGCTGTCAGCACAGAGCCCAATGCTCATGACCCTGAGCCGCTGAGATCATGACCTGAGTGGAAGTTGTACGCTTAACTGACTGAGCCACCCAGGTGCCCCTCTGCTAAATGTTTATGCTAAACAGCTACTACACCAAGTAATGATTAATTTAGTGGAAAGTTATATTTCCCACCCTTACTTCTATTTTAAATCAATTTTTTTTCATTTAGAGAGTGAGATTTCACTGTATTTATTAACACTAAATTATTAATGATTAATAATTGACATAAGTTAGAAATATTACAAATCATTTTGTGGGATATCTTAAATTTTACTTTAAATTTAACAGAAAGAGTCTTATAAATCTACGCTTTCAATCAAGTGGACAAAGTCTTTTTATAACCATTAACAGTCACCTGTTGTACTATTAAAAAACTGAAAAATGCTCAAATTCTCAATATAAATCATTCCATTACTTTTCTTGCATAGTTCTTAGCATAAATTTTCCTTCATATTACTAAGATATTTTAAATATATTTTTAAAAATTTGAGGGTTACACAAAATCTTTCCTGCTCAAATATGTTTTGTCCCCGTACTTACGTGGTCACAATTACATTATATTCTTCGTATTTACTATGGATGTTATATCTAATCTGTTTACGTTCTTCTTGAGAGCCTACAATTTAAAAACACCATACACATATTGATTATATTTACTGTACTTTCGTGTATGTTAGGATTTTAAAGAAGTTTCCATATTAAAGCAAAATGACATTCTTACCATAGTAACAGAGCACCTTTAAAGTGGGGCACCATAAATTAACTTCTCTTAACCAATTATCTATGAAACAAAAAAGATATTACTTGCAACTGCTATAACAGGTTATGTGTATGCAGTGAAATGAGTTCTATCTAGAAATTCTTTTGCAAAATAAGATTAAAAAAAGACAGACCTTTCACAATTTTATTACTGATGATTAAAATAATTTTGAAGAGGCATAAAATGAAAGGCAAATGACCATTATATTTGTAGGTCATTATTAATTTCCATTTTAAAGAGTTGTTTTGGATTATGTTCATATGTATATTCTCTTACTTTAGTCAACATCCAATTAGTCAAGAAAGAATAGTAACTTCAGTGGGGTGAACTGTATACTTTCTGATTCTATATATGTTTAATTATAAATTTAAAAGCACTTATTTCTCTTAAGTTACTCATCAAAACAATTTTTGTCATTAAAACAATTTTCTAAAAGTATTATAAAAACAAATGATCTTATTGATGGTTCCTGATCCATAATAATTCAAAAGCTGAATAAGTGACTTGTATTGGAGTTATTTTATTTTAAAAGATGTCCAGTACAATCAAACACATACATACACATACACAAAGGGGGGGGGGAAAGTATAAGGTGACTACAGAATTAATATTCACCTCCACAAACTAAGAAATCACAAAGAGATTTTCCTCTCCCTATACACAACACTATACAGTCAAGTGAGGTTGTCCACAGTATTACAAACCTATAGTTGATGCTGGAACAACGATCAAATGAGGACCTTTATTACCCTCCTGATAGAGGTATGCCAGGAATGCAATGGCTTGAATAGTTTTTCCTAGGCCCTAAAATTAAATGTTTAAAAGACAATATATGAAATTTAAAAATAAAAAACACTGGAAAACACAAAAGGAAAAATAATACTCTGGTTTTATTTATTTTTCGTTCCCCATAATAACCCTATGAGAATTCTATGTTCTTAGTTCTCAATGACAGATAAAACAGATCATAATGTCCAAATTGTACTATAACTCAGTTTAATGAGCAGGAGATATCCTGCTAGTTAAAATATGACACGCACTAATATGGAAGAGCTTTGCAATGCATATTAAGGATATAATTTTGGTAATTATTCATATAAAACAAATATTTAATACATACTAAATAGATTAAGAACAATGTTCCAATGACAAATCAGATCATATGCCTATCCTATCACCCACCAATTTCACTTCTAAGAGTGTATTCAAGAGATATGAGAACATATATCCACAAAGAACTTGGGTAAGAATATTGACAGTAGTCAAACACAGGAAATGACTTAAATGACCTTCAACAGGAAAATGAATACACAAGTTGCAACATATTTATACTATGGACTACCGCATACCAATCAAAAACCAAACTACTGATAACACACACAGATGAATCTCTGTAACTTTATCATGCATCAAATGAACCAGAAACAAACAGTATATACTGTATGGCACTATTTATATAAAGTTCAAAATTAGAAAAAAAATAATCTATGGTTATAGGCATCAGAATAGTGGTGGTGGTAATGACTGAAAAGAGGAATGAGGAAATGTTCCTGGGATGATGGAAATATTGATTTGGGAAGTAGTTACATAGGTGCACATATATGTAAAAAGTCACTAAGCAAACATTTGTGTATTTTATTGCAAGTAAATTATACATACGTGAAGTGGCGTTTATTTTTAGGCTATTGAGGAGGTTTAGCGAAACATTACCAGCTGTGATAAACTGAACCACCTTCATTCATGTGCTGAAGCCCTAATGCCCAGTATGACTATACTTGGAGATAGGCTCTTTAAGGAGGTAATTAAGGTTAAATGAGATCACAAGGATGGGGACCCAATCCCCACTGTCTGAGAAAAAGACACCAGGGATGTGTGAGCACAGAGGAAAAGACATGTGAGAACATAGCAAGAAGGTAGCCATCTGCAAACAAAGGTTAAAGGCTTCAGGAGAAATCAAATCTGCAAACATCTTGATCTTAGACTTCTAGTCTCCACAGCTGTGAGAATAAATTTCTGTTGTTTAAGCCACCCAGTCTTTGGTCTTTTATTATGGGAGCCCTAGCAGACCAGGCAAGACACTAATTCATAAATACCGTGTTTTACAGGTTACAAGAACAGTTTCACATATTATACCTCATTTGATGCCAAATATAATCTTATAATATAGAAATTATCTATGTTTTATTAATATTGGCTGAGATTAGGTCATTTGGTTAGGATTATCCCATGAAAAGCAAAGGTATGGGGCTCCAAACCCAGATTTGATTCTCAAGTCCAGCTTTCCCCAACTGTAAGTCCCCAACTTCCTAAGCTTAGCTTCAAGCAAATGTGACTTGGGAAAATAAAACAGAAATCAGACAATAAAAAATGGCTGAAATGATGCTGCTGATAAATGTGTGGGTTTATTTATAGGTCTCTATAAATTTTCAAGGTAGCCATAAAAAAGCACATGCAACAAAATCTTAGTATTATACATATGTGTGTATGTACACACAAACACACACCTGCAGAAGAAAATAATCTCAAAAGATATACACCAAACAGCACGTATTTCAAGGCAAGAGGAGTATGAGGGATCTTGATTTTTTTTGGTATTTTTACATAATGTCTAATTTTTAAAACACAGGTTAATTTGATAACCAGAAAGAAAGTAAAAGCCTATTTTCAATTTGGGGGGCAATGAAGTGGGGCCAGAGCTAAGAGAAGCAACAGAAAATAGAAGGGGTGACTGGAGTACTAAAATACTGGTAACAGCAGTAAACCCTCAAAGGAAATTTTTATTTTTTAAATGACAGCAAAAATGCCTTTTAATGATGAATCCCAGAAATAGAGTACTACTTACCATTTCATCTGCCAAAATGCCATTAAGTCCATGTTTATGTACCAATGCCAGCCAATTCAAACCAACCTTCTGATAGGGCTTGAGTGACAAACTAGTAAAGAGAGTTACCAAATATTACAGATTTATACTTCTATTCTTTTACACTCTACTAGTTTTCTGACATGAGGTTTAAGTTTACAATACACACAAAAACTGAAATACCTAGATCTAGTCTTACCTTTTAACTTACAAGCTATTTACATTTAGTTTAGAAAAAGAGCCCAAAACACAATTCATTTTTTTGTTTTCTCAAATTTTATTTTGTACTGACTTATTTTTTCTGGCTCTAAGAACTACAAAAAAATTTCCATATTCTGTCATAATATAATGCCACCAAATCAATTATATAAATGATCAGAATATTACCTATGATAACATATTACTAACCTAGTATTTATACTAGAAAATGGTATTGTATGGATCTGAATTTCACATTAAGGAACTTCAAATATTAGAACAATACAAGCTTAATTTGCCTCTTTGCCAAGGCTGACTGAATAAACACTTTCTGAATGAATGTCAGTCACCTCTAATGTCAGTGGTATGTGTATCTGGGAGGTGTATATATGTATTTGTGTTTGAACTATATGAATGTAAATTTGTGAGACATCAATAACTATCAAAAAGTAGAAAGTAACAGGCAAGGGTCAAAAATCTCATTTAATTTGAAAACACATAATTTGGAAATAACTTGTTTGGAAGGTAATATGGGAAGGTTATGATCGATGAAAACAATTATTCTTTTTCTAAAAGTTCAAGTGGTTAAAATAGCAATTATTACTAAACAGCTATTACATAGATACACAAATAGCATTTTCAAGCACCACCTCATTTAATCTTTTAACATCCATAAAGATTGCCTTTTATCATTATTTTAAACAAATGAAAAACCGGACATTAGTAATTTGCCTGAGGCTGCATAGTTACAAAGTGTTATGGATGGCTATGGTTTTAACTAAGGAGGTCCATTTCACTCAGAAATTTATTCGTGGGGCACCTGGGTGGCTCAGTCAGTTAAGAGTCCAACTTAAGCTCAGGTCACGGTCTCAATTGGTGGATTCGAGCCCCGCATCGGGCACTGTGCTGACAGCTCAGTCTGGAGCCTGCTTTGAAATCTGTGTCTCCCTCTCTCTCTGCCCCACCCCCTTGTGCTTTGTCTCTCTCGCTCTCAAAAATAAACATAAAAATTTTTTTTAAAAAAGTTTATTCTTATACTCACTAGGTCAGCACATAATATATATTAACATGAAAAGCTAGGATAAAGACATACGTCTCATTCTCTAGCTTTTATCATCTCCCCTTCATTTCCTATTACACCCATCCTATCTGTATATAGGTAAGTGGTCTGGACATAGCTATGATATAATAAAATGGTTAAAGGGCCAAATTTTAAAATCAATATACCTTAATTAGAATGGGGTAAAAGAGGTGAGGTAGAAAGACATCCATGTTAAATTAGAAATACATTTGGGGGCGCCTGGGTGGCTTAGTTGGTTAAGCATCCAACTTCGGCTCAGGTCATGATCTACAGTTCATGAGTCTGAGTCCCGTGTCAGGCTCTGTGCCGAGAGCTTTGGATTCTGTGTCTCCTTCTCTCTCTGCCCCTCCCCTGCTGGCACTCTGTCTCTCTCTCTCTCAAAAGTAAACATTAAAAAAAACTTAAAAAGAAACCTATGTGTCAACTGTGGGGTTTGCAATCTATAAAACATTTCTCATTAAAAAAAAAAATTAGGGGCGTCTGGGTGGCTCACTCAGTGAAACGTCCAACTTCAGCTCAGATGAATATCTCATGGTTCATGAGTTCAAGCCCTGCGTCGTGCTCTGTCCTGACAGCTCAGAGCCTGGAGCCTGCTTCAGATTCTGTGTCTCCCTCTCTTTCGGCCCCTCCCCAACTCGTTCATTTTCTCTCTCTCTCCCCGCACCCCCCTTTCTCAAAAATAAATAAAACATTAAAAGAAAAAAAATTTTAAATTAAATAATATTAAAATTAAAAAGATTAAAAGTAGTGGTGGGGGAAAAATCAGCAGTATTGCTGAAGTCTTTAAAGTTCATTTTAAAAAATGTCTTTGCTTTCCTGGACAATATAATTTCTACTTCCACTACAAAAGTAATGATAAGTAAAACATATTATCATAGATATATTAATTTCCAGATCCAAATCAATTTTCTACAAAAATGGTGAAAGTAAATGCTCATACTGGAATAGTAACTCTATTCGAGACACAATGCCATGGGTGTGACATGCATTATTACTTCATATTATCTAATCACAAAGCAGATAAGATTATCATCCCCATTTTAGAGATGACCCAATCTCTGGGGCTCGGAGAAGAGAAGTAACTTGCCCAAGGTGATACAGCTATCCAAATGCATGTCTGCAGTGGCACAGACCATATCCAATCCAGGTCTGATCCAGAGCTCAGCCCTTAAACAGCAAAACATGAAAAAGTTCTCTCCTTCTGATCCCCCCATCTATGGTCAAAACTGAGTTCTTTATTATTTTTGAGCTCTTCTCAATGTCTTAGTCATCCCACACATAAAAGGTTCATATTTTATGAAATGATGAAAATGATGAAACTTGAGAAGGTGGGCATAGCACATCATCCATAAATGCTTCAAAAGGCCAAGCATGTTCTCCCAACATCTGTTACAAACAGCCAAGAAATACTGAGAAACTAGTATAACTGTTAAAATATTCTTCACTATACATAAAACTTTAAAAAGTGATGAAGGAATTTTGAGAATCATCTACTACATAGTTTTCAATCAAATGAAAAAAGGCTTCATCCATAATCATAAAGCAGCTCTGCTGGCTGTTTTTGATCAAGACACTAAATAGCTGTGTTATATTGAAATATTTGTTTTAAAAATACAAGTGTCTGTGTGTGCTTGTGTAGGTGTATACACACATAGACATTTGTGTGTATACGCTCCTCTACTGGATATATCTAAGCTTCCAGTAACTCTTTGTTGCTTAGTATCCCAACAGTGCTGCGGATTACAGATCCTTTCTTCACAAGACAAAAAATCAATGAAAATGAAATTTTGAAAGAGATGTTTTAAATCCCATTCACTGTATGACAAAATTTTTAAATAGGGCAGCTGTATTCTTTTTCTAGCAGGGTCTAATATTTAGATGCTGTACAATCATACCTTCCATTCATTTTGACATTCTATAGTTTTCTAAGAATTTTCATGACTGTATATGAACTCCCACCACCATTTTACATATAAAAACGTAATCTGTCCGGGGTTACCCAAATAGTAAGAACTATAGCCCAAGCATTCTGATTTGTTTAAGTGCTCTCTTCTCATCAGCAGACCAAAAGTATCTTTAAACTGAATGTTTTTGTACCTCTCACTAAGGAAAAAAGTGATTTTAAGATTTTCTGAGACCATGAAAGAAAATGAGGCAGCATGTTACTTTGAAGTTACTTGTTTTGTTAGGAGGGGGAAAAAAAAATCCTTCCAGAGTCATGATTTCTTTTCAGAGTGAAAATTAAATTGGGTTTAAATCTATGAGAGAAACTGGTATCAAAATTTCGAAAGGTGAGATAAGCCTGAAATGGAAACAAAATGCTAAATTTGAGTTTAAAATGCAGAAATAGTCTAGGGAGACTTGTTGCAAGCAGTTCATATGAAACAAGATTAGGGATACTAGCTAACCAAAAGCTTTATATTCCCTAAGTGTGACAACATTAGTTTGTACTAACAACAGTATCCAAACAGCTAAAATATTTACATCATAGTACTTGGAGTTACTCAAGTCCCATCTGCAGTACTGATCTGCATTCACATCACTGTCAAGTGGCTTCACAGCAACTGTTTAGATCATGATAGGGAACCATCCTATCAAGTTGAGGACAAACAAAATCAGAATAACCTGGGTAGATTTAGCCCAGAAAAGACAGGATACATATAATTAAATACAATTTATATTGAACATCTGAGAAATCTTTTCAAATAAAATAATTTAAAGCTAATATATTTTAGATCAACTGCTAAAGTCTGAGAGATGGCTACATTAACAGTAGGAATAAAAAGGGAGAAATACTGAGGTTTTTTTTCTCTTTTCCCTCACTGTATTATATTTTAACTTTAGGTATCTTCAACTTTGACATTTTAAAATAAAAATTATGAATGTAATGGTTTTGAGATTTGAGATACATGTAAGAAATTTTATTTTCCTCTGCAAAGACTTTATTTTTAATAAGGATTTTGGTAGGTCTGTATATCCCTTATCGCTAAAAGGCAACTTTTTCCTGTTATAATTCATATGCAGGGTAGCTTAGTCACCAGGATGGTTTAACATTTTCCTCCAAATGCTAATAAATCCTTTCCCAAGGCAAGAAAACTACTTTAAATGTCTCTATGCTCTCAGCAGCAATGATGCCTGGCCAATATACCAACTAAAACTGCTTGTGCAACTCTTACCTTGGCTAAAAATAAAAACCAAGACAACAAATTTCACCCCCTAAAAGTGCATTTACATGAACTCTCAAGAAACTATTTACACAGGTATTTAGAAGTTCTATTTCAGGCTAGAGCCAATGAGCACTTTTTTAAAAAGAGCAATTTTTCTCATCTATTAAATATTTTATCAGAAAATTCCTCAGCATAATGGAAAGGACAGTGTATTACCTGATCATACTATTTACAAGTAACAGAACTTTGTGGATGTGGGTTTAAGAGAGAAATTTTTCAAGTGATGCAATAAAGCACTTGATTTTTTAAAATCCAAATTATGATAAAGTAGACTCAACTGGGTAAGTCTTGTAGAGTGAAGAACTCCCCATATCCAATGCTGTAGAACAAGAAGGAGCAGCTCCAACTACACTTTTAGGAGATGAATTTGCTGACATGGCCATAGTTCTTTCTATGCAACAGAGAAAAGAGCTTCTTTGTGGGAACTGCATCACGTTTCCCTACACCATCCCATAGCACCCTAGAAGGGCACAGAAAAGATTGTAGCTTACTATTAAAGGCCAGTAACCATATCTTGACTTTTAATTAACCAATGATCAGCAAATATGCTTTGATCATTGACTAGAAAAAGACTAGAAGAAGTATATAAAATCACCAACTAAGGTAATTAATTTTAATACCTAGTGCTAATCTTATTAAATACCTAACAGAATACCTTATCAAATACCTAATCTTATTAAATACCTATTACTTACTGTGATAAATAAACCATTTTATACATTTCTTTAAAAGGAAGTATGCTGAATAGTTCTGAGTCCCCAAACCGCTTAAAAATAAACAAACTTTTAAAGGAAGTTCAATACAATCTTCAAAATTGGACATCCCAATATCCCAATACCATGCAAACTGAGGGTGTTCACAACTATAAAATACCATTTTAATATGTATTGGTTGTTGTACCAATTTTTTACTGAAAAGAATTTAGTGTCTTTTTTTTTTTTTTTTTGGTAAGAATTCTGACAAGGCATTTTACTGACACTAGCAGTTTTGGGAAATAATAGTTTTTATAATCTTTCCTTATATAATCTACTTAATAAGTGTCCTTTTCATTGTTGATATGTTTCTACTCCAGAAAGAGATTTAAAAGTCTGGGCTTTTGAAAGCATTTAAAACATTAAATCAGATACATTATATTTTAATAATTTCATTTTACTTATGATTAAAAGAAAATTGAGCTAAGACAAATTTTTTCACTGATACAATTAAGCAGCTGATTTTCTGAAGTACCAAACTGTGTAAAGGGGTAGTAGCTAAAACCACCTTTTCAGTTTTTGTGTTTATATATGAAATTATCTGTCATCAGAAAAGGAAAACATAGGTTACACAAGACCATAACATTTCCTCCCTCTAATTTATAAAGATATAATAGAGTAAAATACCCTTGGCAGGGTGGGGGAAGGGGGTATCGATAAAAAACAATTCTTATATCACTTATGTGTCATTAAAGGAAACTTTGGGCTTCTCTTCTTCTAACGTTAGTTTTCATAACACTTCTACATATAAGTTCCCTTAGACACAATACAGAAATAAGTTCTAAATTTTTAAGCAGCTGAGATAAAATAAGAAATAGGTATATTTAACAAATATTACCTCTGGTTTAGAATGGAGGGTTGTTCTATGTTCCATCCACCTCCATTTCCAGTGAGCATGGTAACTTGTTTTGTCAACTTATTTGAAATGTCTTCACATTTGTTCATAAGCCTTATAACTACATCCCTTTCTTGGATCAGTGTTTTACAATGCCATATCAGATCTTCTGATAAGCCATTAGTTTTGGACATCTTTGTGAACTATGGCATAAAAAGAAAAGTAATTTAACAGTTCAGATCTAGTAAATAAAAATCCAGTATCAATTTCTTTATGAGGGAAAGAAAATTTGTTAATTCAAACTTTCGCTAATGACCATAATCAAGTGCTAAGAGAACCTGTTTCTTTCTTCGTGTCTACATTTGAATTCCCATGTTTCTCTTTGATAAATCCTACTGTCACCTCAAACTCACCATGCTGAAAAACATATCTTTCTCTCCAAAATGCACAATCTCAAGCTGGTTATTACTTTGAACCTAGTGGCTGTTCTCTTATAGGAGAAACTCTAAAGTGATGCTAATGTCTCCTGTGAAGTTTTGTTTTCAAAATCTGAGAATTGTCTTCATTACCAAAGGTAATAGTACTAAATATAATTATCTGCATACTCATATCTTGCCCCATTTTCATCACTTTCCCTGCCTATGACACATTACTATATGATTAATCTTCCTAAAACATACTTTTCCCTATCTATCATCAAAGTACCACCCTTTGAGCTTTCAAAACTCCAACTATTATTCATCACTTAAATTTTGTTCCTAACCTAAGACTATTACTTGGAAAAATATTGCAAGAATCAAGACTTAACTATGATCAATTCAATAATTTGATAACTTTTTTAAAAAGTCAATTTCAATACAACACTTGTATAAATGGTTTTCTATGAAAGCTCAAAGAATTTCTTTCAAAAATGTATTTGTATTTTTTTTCTAATGAAGACACTGAATACTTCATCATGTAAAAGCTATAAAAAATTAGAATTTTTCCATCTAGATAGCTGAAAAAAATATCCTGAAGAATATTATAAAAAAAGATTTTTAGTGAAGAATAACAGAAAACCCACAGCTATCTACAAAGCTAACAACTGGGCAAAGTTGGTGGGCAAAGAGAAAAATCCCACAATCCAGAAATGAATAAAGGAAACTAGAGTAAAACCACCTGTTAAAACTACACATGATTTTGTTTTATGTCATCTTATTTACTCAGCATATTTCTATTTACAATAAGAATCACATTAACAACTCTAAATAATCCCTGTGATCACAGTATATCTAAGTTCACAGACAAGCTCAAATAACAGAAATTCAATACTTACAGGATATACTAAAATAATCAAACCACATTTATAATAATATGCATTTTGCACATCTAACCTAGAAAAAGTTGGAAAGAAAAGAAAATTTCCAATCTATTCTAAAGCCATGTTATTATTGTACTGCAGGATTGAAAAACAAAACATACTTAGCACTTTACAAAACAGCACTGTGAAATACAAAGTTATTTGCACACTACTTTACATTTTCACATGGACAATATTAATAATCACAATACGATCTCCTACTTTGTGCTTTCAGGGGAAAGTATTTACACATCAACAGCAGGGTATATAAGATTAAGTGCCTTGAAGATTTTAAGAAGGTTCTATTAGAACTTCTAATTAAGGGGAGCCTAGGTGGCTTAGGGTTAAGCGTCCAACTTCAGTTCAGGTCATGATCTCACACAGTTCGTGAGTTCGAGCCCCACGTCGGGCTCTGGGCTGACAGCTCAGCTCGGAACCTGGAGCCTGCTTTGGATTCTGTGTCTCCCTCTCTCTGCCCCTCCCCCACTCACATTCTGTCTCAAAAATAAATTAAAAAAATTTTTTAAAAAAAGGAACTTCTAATTAAAATATATTTTATTGGGGCACCAGGGCGGCTCAGTAAGTAGAGCAATGGACTCCTAATCTGGCTCCAGGCTAGAAACTACTAGATGTCTTTTATTCACTAACTCATTAAATCTTCATAATAACTCCATATCAATTTACCAATTCTGGTACCATTTCCAAGTTTTCACAGTACGGTAAGATTCCAAAGTATATACTGCTTCTTTTCACTATAATTAGTACTGCCTTAAATTAAAAAAAAAAAAGAAAGAAAAAAAAAGACCTTTAAAGTTTAAAAAAACAAAACTTTTTTTCTGTAAACAACTACATTTCCTAGTTTCTAATTTGTTTAGCAAACACTAGCTAGGCTGGTGATGGTATCTGGTATGTAGACACAGTCCCTATCTGCATGTAGTTTATAGTCATTGGGAAAGATATGAAACAAATAATTGCAAGTGTAACAACTGGTATTAAAAGGGCAAGTACAAAACTTCATGGGCACTTTTCCCAAGGAGACTAATATAATCTAAAGGACCTAGAAAATTCTTTCAGAGTAACAAGGCCAGAAATAAGACCTACTCTGACCCAAAGAAGATCAATTCAATTATGTCAGAATCTAGAGAATAAATAAACTAACATTTCAAAAAAGAAACGACCAGATATAAACTACATCTGGTTAAAGTATGTATATCAGGGAGGTATAAGCAGAAAAATCCAGACTGGGAAACTACAGAATAAATGATACAATTCCTATACCAAAGATATTAGAGGAAAAGGAAGATAGATGGGCAGGGAACCTACAGATTAAAAGAGAGTTAAAAGACGGATATCAATGGGGCACCTGAGTGGCTCAGTCGGTTGAGCATCCAATTTCAGTTCGGGTCATGATCTTGTGGTTCGTGAGTTCAAGCCCCACACTGCGCTCACTGCCATCAGCCTGTCAGTGCACAGCCTGCTTTGGATCCTTGGTCCCCCTCTCTCTGCCCCTCCCTCCCAAAAATAAATAAATAAATAAATAAATAAATAAATAAATAAATAAATAAAAACAAACAAACCTGATATCAAACAACTTCAGCACATGGTCCTTATTTATTGGATTCTAATTCAAAATTACTTTAAAAAAAACCACAACATGACATTTATGAGAAACAAAACTTAAACACTGAATGCAGATTATTTTCCCTTTTTTGGATATTTACTAACATTAAGGAATTATTGATGATTTTTATTAGAGGTGACAATGTAGTTAGTTTTGTTTAGGGAAAAGATCTTTTTTGAGATAAATATTTAAATTTTTATGGATAAAATGAATTCTGAGATTTGTTTCAAAATAATATGAGATGGAAGGAAGCCGATAAGGATACAGATGAAACAAGAACAGATAACAGCCAGGCACTGAAACTACCGATGAGGACATGGGGCTTCGCTACCTTATTCTAATTTTTTATGTTTGAAATTCTTGTAGAGGAAATCAAGGAAAGTGCAAAAGGTAACTCTTATTTCAAGCTGCATCAGTTTGAGTTGGTCACTGAGATTTTTAAGTGAACTTGACATTTTGGTTATTTTTGAAGTCAAAATTTCAAAATTTATCTCCCTGGGGCTTCCTACTGTCCCCATCTCTCCTTGCATTTAAGCCAACCAACAATGGAGATGGTCCAAATTACTGCCAGTTTAGAATTTAAATCTATCTAGTAATGTACAGTGTCCAAGAATGTAAAACATCAGATTTTCGAGGAAAAAGTTTCACTGGAAGATGAAGTTGTCAGGATTTGATTCGGTTATGAGTAACAATAAACCCAAAACATTAGGGGTTTAAATATAACTTAATTTCTCTCCCATGTAAATGAAGACCTATGGAAACACTTCAGATCCGATATGATGGCACCCAAATCAAGGATTTTTCTACTTTGTTGCTTCATATCCTCAATACGTGGGGTTCCTACCATCATACTGACATCTCAGTCAACAGGAAGAAGGGATCCTATAAGGACACTTTCCAAAAGTCATAATATACTTCTGCTTACATCCCACTGGACAGAATTTTGTCAAATTACCACAAAGGGAGGCTGAAAAATGTCGTCTTAATATATTGTGAGTAATGTAACCAGCCATAAATCTGTTTTAAAAGCCTAGAGGCAGCTTAAAGTACAAAAAGAAAAACTGTCCAAAAGTTCCATTTGATATGGCTGTAACTGATATGGAGGATAAGCAGAAAACAACAGTTTCTTAGCATTTCACTAGTAATATATACAACACTTTCAAAGCAAAATATTGTGGATATCTCCAGCTAACATTTTTTAAGAACCAGAATTCAGTTGAATGGGCATTTATTTAACCCTTAGACTTCCCACGGGTCAGTACCATAATTACACCCCACTTAAACATGAAGAAATGTAGAATAAGAACTTGCTGAAGGTCAGATAAACTGCTAGAAATGTCTCAACAAGGATTCAAAACCAGGCGATCTAGCACCACTATATTATTCACCCACCTCTTACCTTCTAGCAGCTACTCACAAAACCAAGAGAATAAAGAGGCCTGCATGAAATTCAGGAAGAGCTCCAACATACGAGAGACAACAAGGATTCCTCTGGATGTCAGGGAAATGAGATCCTAAGGTCATAGCTGAATAGGGGGCCTATAATCCAACCAGCCTAAACCAGAGCAGGTCTTAAGATTCCAGGCAAGACTTTTTTATAGAAAGATGGAATACAAATGGAATATCTGAAGTATCCAAAAACTGAGGGTAAATTTAGACAGCTGGGAAGATTTGAAATAATAAATATATAGAAAACTGGACAAAGAAAAACCAAGACAACTAATACCTAGAAAAAACAAAATCCTAAGCAAGGAAAAAAAAGCAATCATGTAATATACTGCGTGGCTAAGAATGGCATTTACATAGTTATAATAATGTAGATACTGAAAAATGATCTTCAAAATTATATTAACTTAAATAAATCTCAATATGTAATTCCATATCTTTATTAATGGTGTTTGTGTGCACATGCGCGTGTATGTGTGTGAGGTGGGGGGAGAGAGAGAGAGAGACGGAGAAAGAGAGATAGATGGGATGGCACTTAAGGAAATGTATAAAAACACTCTACTGTTAAATTACTGTTTCCTGAAGACAAAAAGCATGTAATAATCCTATAAAATACTTAGCCTCATCAAAAAAGGGTTTAAGAAATGCAGACACTCTGTAAATGCAGGATCTACTAGTAAATCTACAGTTACTGATAAGCATAGAAAATATGGTCCTATTTACACAATATGAAATATACAAATGGATGCACAAATAAGATGCTAAATAAAGTCTTAAAGTGGTGGGCATCTTTGGTAGAATTTTGGCTAATCTGACCTTCTTTGTTCTTGCAGGTACTGTTTTTATTTTAGACAAAGAAAAATCATTCCTCAAAATAATATGATAAAGCTATTTTTTTCAGGTGGAAGAATGGGGAGGAAATGCAATTCCTACTTATTGGATAATTACATGAAAAAAAAGAACATCAATATGGCCCTGATTACTACCTCTTTGATTAAAAGACTCAAGTATCATTCCAAGGACTTTTTTCTTTTAAAAAGAGTCACAAATTGAAGTACCTCTCTCTTGCCACAGTGTGTCACTCTTACAATACAAGAATTTTTTAATTTCTACGGAAAGGGGAGAATTGTTTAAAGTCAGATTTAACTCCCTACCTAACAAGTAACATTTTTGAGGACAGAGTCCTAATCTTATTCACTGCTATAAATACCTACTAGAAGCCAACGAAGTACTCACAATGCATTTATATTTTATAAATGTTTGTAGAACTTATGCAAATTAAAATAAAGCTGAAATACAGTCATCTTAAACATAATTTACTGAAAATCACCCTATCAGGAAAGAAGGAACAGGCATTACCATGCTTTAAGTGACAAACTTAAGCAGACACTTTACAGTAACCGCTGGGAAAAAAAGCAGAAAAGAAAACCTTTGATCCACATTACCAGTAGATGGAAACAGTACAATATGAACTAAAATCTGTGTTGCATGGTTAACGATCAAGGAAAACTGCATCTACACTGATCTAAATGTTAAGGAAAAATAGATGAATATATGAAGTTGTAGGTTGAGTTTCATGAATGAGTTACTCATGTTATCTTCCTTTGGTCAGCATACATTACTATTCAGATTAAAATATAATGATGCAACATAATAAGACTATCACAGACATAATAGACCCCACCCTACTCTGCACAAGGCTAGACAAAAACAGTAAGTAGTCGGTGAACTGATGCCATCAAATGTGTGAAATATGGCAATTAAAATCCCAATTTTACATTATCATGTTTTAAACTAACATTATTATTGGCTTGCTATATTTTCAAAGTCTACATCATTTAATGATATGGTGTCTTACAATAAACACATCCTTTACTACACTTAAGCAAAAAAGATGGAAAAATTATGAAGAAAACGTGGCAAACAATAAATTGTGATTCAAAGAAAACAGGTTTAAAGCTGCAAACATAAACACCCTTGTAAACGATGCACTGATTTTGTTAAACAAATTCTATTCATGTAAAATAAGGGTGACTAGAATATCTTACAGCATTTAATGTTTAAAAAGTGTAATTCTGATAAGAAAGTTGTAATCATGCACTTTTCACATTGTTTTAAAAGGCACTGCTAACCTAATTTTCACAAATTGTTTTTCTAGTAAGGCAATGAAACGTTAATGATTACATTTAATATACCAATGCTATAGACTTGTTTTAGCAAAAATCAATAATTAAAACATGTGTACCTGATTTGTTGGTTCAGTTTGCCTTTTTAAATGAATTATTAATGACTCTTAAAGTTCTCACAATTCCTCAATCCTTAAGACTAAATAAGCTTCAACAATAATGTTAAGAGTTTACATGCTGTAAAGTAGTGAATCATTTATATAGCTTTTTAGTACAATGCATGGAATATTAACTTTACCTCTGATGATTTTAAGATATAAAATTACTCTCTAAATCAGTCATATTCAAATTTCTAAAGTGACTGAAAGGAGAAGTTCAAGTTCACACACACTAAAATTCAAGGCTTCTATACATGGATGTGCCAGTGTTAACTGTTCATTTCCAAAACTCTTCATTTACCTACGTTTTTCAGGACAGCAAAGTGCTGTTTTTGCTGAAGTAGCAAATTTACTTTGTAACTGGTACATAAAATAACCAACATTTAGATAAATGGCTAGCAAAAAAAAAAAATACTGTCTTTGTGTTCAATTTTCAGAGAGGGGGCAAGGTGCAATAGGAGGATTAAAAAGGTAATGCACAATCTACAAAAAATTCATGTTGAGACTAATTTTAAACTATGCCGATTAATTAGTAGGGGAAATACGCTCTCTACATGTTAAGTTGAATATTTTTGAAAGCATCTGGCACATATAAGTCCGGTATAATTTACTTTTGCTATAAGATATGTGGGCAAGTAGTTACAGTTACTAAATACACTGGTTACAGATAATTGCATTCCTTATTAAATAAATTAGAATCCCAACAAGCCCGAGCAGCCGACTCTGCAATAACATAGGAGACCATTAAAGATTAAAAGAAAGAAGAAAAGGAAGAAAAGAAGAACAAGAAAGCCCTTCAGCAAATACTTTCACAAATAATCACTCAGGCAAAGCCAAACAAGTTTTGAAAGGGCCTGCTTTGACAGATGTTCTCTGGAAAAGCAAAGGCTGCAGGCAAAACAAGTGGCTTTATTTTATTTTTTTAAGCTACAAAATACTAGTAATGTTTCTTTATTTTTCAAATATCTTAATTTTTAAAAAAATGCTTTTTAGAACCACTGTTTAGGGACCCTCCCACATTGCCCCTTTTAAAGACATTTATTAAGGGAATTTATGCTCTTATAGATTTGTCACAAGTATAAAATTAATCACAAAAGCAACTTTACTCCCTAAGAGAGGGAATAAAACTTCCTTAAAATTTATAAAGCTTCAAGAGGCAGTTCATCTTCTAAAGCTGTAAAAAATCACCCATAGTGCTTTTACAGCAGGGCCTATATATACAATTCATCATATAAAAGTCCACATTCTCACAAGTCAAGGCAAAATTTAAAAAACAGAGTTTTTCTATTTCTCTGTATGAATAAGATTTGCTGACTGCTGACACTTTTAAAACTCAAAATACAGGTATTTTGGATAACACTTGTTTATAGATCAAATTCCATAAAATGATCATGCAAAGTGTACTTACCAGTTGCTTATGCCTTCCCTTCACCTAACGCCTGAATTCTAGGCTTCACACACTTTTCTATCTTTCCAATAAAAAACGCTTGCAGACTGCCACGCTCCATAAAATGGCCGTGTTGTTTAACCAAGAAAAACATGTTAGAGATTGAGCTGTCACTTTTAAAAGAAAAAGAAAATAAACAATTGCTCCTTTTGTGGTGAAGCATAAAACACTTGGGCTGGCATTTTGAATCATGGAGCTCCCCTGGACGTTGCTATTGCTCTTCAAGTAGCTGTAGTAAAATTTCTGCCACATTCTTGCTTTCTGCATGGTGTCTCAGCAGTAACAGATCAGAACAGGCTAGCAAACGACTCCTTCCTAAATGTAAGCTCTAATTTCTTCTTCTGCAGTGAAATGAACCAAGTTTCTATGCAAAAGAATGAGTGACAGGATGCCCAGCCAATCAGCTTGGGTTTTTTCAGGAAAATCACCCCTTAATTCATTCAAAATTAGGTCATATGACACTATTTGAAATACTATTGGCTTACTATGAAAGTAATGTTTGACTCTACACAGGATAAGGCCACCCATCTATGCTTCCCTGGGCTGAAGACACCTTGACTATAAACGGTACTGTGAATTAAACACACACACATCTATACACACATACACACGCACGGGGAAAAAAAAATAATGTAGTCTTACCAGAGCTTCCCAACTATTAAAGGGCCGGAGTTCAGTTATCTTCTGAGCTTTTTTCTGAGAACACTGAGGAATCAAAGTTAGTTCACCAATCGAAGCATCTTGAAGAAAGTGAAGAATTTTACCCTTATAGCCATCCTCCATCACTTCTTCACCACTACTGTAGTCCTCATCTAGTGAACTGCCCACATCAGAACCCGAATCATATTCAGAGTCTTCAATAACTCTCTTAGGATTAAATACATTTTTTTTACGTTTCTTATTAAAACCATTTTGTGGTTTCATGGAACATTTCTGTTTCAGTTTTGTTTTAGCTGAATTTTTAGGATAATTCTGACTTCTTGAAGAAGCTTCTTTTCCATTTGGAAATTCACTTTGTGAGGCATACTGCATATCTATATAGGTAGACAAAAAAACTAAATTAGAAAGATACAAATTAAATTCAAGGATATAAGCCTTCAAATAAGATAAAAAATATCTAAACATGATATTTTCCTTTAGAATACAGAATTCAACTATAATTTGTTAAATCTTGATACAAAGAGAAATACTGAAGTAGAACCTAAAGTTGTACAATGAGTTGAAATAATTAGTTTAAAAAACAGGTGATAACCTTTAAAAAAATGAATATAAATCTCCATTTTCTAACAAAGGTCCTGAGCACATAAATAGCAGCTGCATATTCATAAGCTACCCCAGATGTCACTTAGCAGCCCATCTCCATGCCAACACTGATGGATATAGTAAAAACAATGTTCACCCTAAATTAAAACCATTCCTATTATATTAATTTTCCATTGCCATCTCCACCTATTTAAATATACTATTATTAAAAAGCCCTGCTACCTTTTCATTGGTTTATCTATCATATTCCATAGATTTCTAAGATGTCTGTGATTGAAGAGATTCTGTTATCTCTTACCAGTTAGTCTATAACACGATACTTTACGGTCTAGAATGCTTGTTTCACTTACTCAAAGAACCTTCAGACTTACACATTATCATACATTCATTCTGGTGCATATATAAAAAAAGGAAAAATTAATTGGATAAAGTATTCCTCAAATTCTCCACATTCACAATCTAACTCTTGACTCATTCTTCAGACTCAGAACTGGTGATTTGGTGGCTTTCTTTTTTCTGCAGACTATCATTCTCTGTGCCATCAAGAGCACCAGTAGTAGGGTATTTCTTAGCAGCCTTCATTAAAAAATAAAAACAAAAAACCTCAACACCACTATACTGAGCTTTTTAAGCTGACTTTGAAATTATGAAGAGCTGATCTGATTATTGCTTAAGGATATTAATAAACATGTGCAATTCAACTCTTCACTACTTCTCTACGATTTGGTTCTGAAAGTTAAAAGAACTCCAATACAGGTTTAGGGACTTTCTTCCATGCCAGGGGTACTCATCTTTTAAGTTTCTGATAGTGATGCACTTTTGATACTCACATATGTAAGGGCAGACTAGGACACCTACATTTCACTGATTATAAAACACCAGCAATCATAAGATCCATCCTGAGAGATGTTAAAATATTTAAAAAATGTTTCTTTTATACTCAATACACGGTAATTTAAAACTAACCCTATTAAAAAAAAAAGTTAGCCAAATAGAAAAAGATATTTTCTATTTCATTTTATACTGCCATTAACATTTAAAACTGCTCATTTAAAAAAATTTTTACATCATTATTTCCATTTTCTTTTGTAAACCCATTCACTGATTATTAGTTAATAGATTTACCGTTTTCTTATATTCCAAAATATGTATATGTTTTCTATGACAAAGGAGCTAATTACCTTGGTCTTCTGCAAACACTTTTAAAGATTCTAAAGCTTCTGTGTACATCCATTCATGTTCCTTGAGCACTTCCCTTAGTTCCTAGAAATAAGTCATTGATCTTTTTGTTAAAAATCTAAAATTAGCAACTTGCAGAAAACTTTTATACTCTTCTAAAAATATGTAAATCACTTGAAAATTCATATCTGATTATTTCACATTTGTTTTCATGCTGCTTTACAAATGCTTTCTATGTATATAAAATTTCACCTCTGTGACTATGTAAATCTTCAAAGGAAAAGAAGTTTGACTCTTTCTGTATTTCTACTCTCCCTATGAAGTGCTCTGAAAACCTGAAGATCAAAAATATCTGTTCAAACTTAAACATGTAGTTAGGCTTTTACAAACTGACAACTTCAAAACATACAGTTTCAACACATGTAAAGAACCAGAAGAACAAAAGATTTTCCATTTAGCTCTTCAAAATACTACCTGTGCACATACTTGAATAAAACAATGCAAATGTAAATGCATTCTAAATGTTAAACACATAATGTGCTTCTACATACAATTACGTAATTAAACAGAGGTGCTTTTTACATTAAAGTGGCATGCTTGGCTCTGAAATTATTCTTACTATTGAACAAGTAAAACAAAGCTTATGGAATATTAAAATACCAAGATGCAGTATAACATTTTACAATTCTTTTCTGGGGGTGGGGTACCTAGGTGGTTCAGTCAGTTGAGCTGAGCAAAAGACTCTTGATTGCGGCTCAGGTCATGATCCCAGGATCGTGGGATGGAACCCTGCATCAGGCTCCGCGCCTAGTGTGGAACATAAGATTCTCTTTTTTCCTCCCTCTGCCCATCTCCCCCACTCACACATGTGTGCTCTTTCTCTAAATAAAGTAAAAATTAAAAAAAATAAATTGTTTTTAAGTTTATTTAATTTTTTAGTAATCTCTACACCCAGTGTGAGTTTCAAATTCACGACCTTGAGATCAAGAGTCAGGCCCTTTTCTGATTGAGCCATCCAGATGCCCCTACCTACACGTTAAAATTCTTTCTTTTTTTAAAGTTTGTTTATTTTTTGAGAGAGAGAGAGAGAGAGAGAGAGCAGGGGAGGGGCAGAGAGAGGGAGAGAGAAACTTTCAAGCAGGCTCCACACTATCAGCACAGGGCCCAACTCAGGGCTCAAACTCAAACAGTGAGATCATGACTTGAGCAGAGATCAAGAGTCAGATGCTTAACCAAATGAGCCACTCAGCTGCCCCTTTAAAATTCTTAAATGAGAAATTTAAAGGACGAGAATATGAAAAAAGCTAATAGCTAACTTGGCTTTCTAAATATTCACATTTTATATAGGAGTTCCAATTGTTATGGTTATGTTTGTTATTATTATAGCTGTTATGCTGATACAGTTAAAAATTAAGGTAAATACATAATGTAAGGAATTAACTAGTATAAACTTATTTTATAATACTGATTAAAAAAGAATATTTAATTTAAAAAATGTAAAACGCATCTTGAGCTTTTACACAGTTGATCTCAAACATTATTTTCTTTCAAACATTTAACATACACTGATTAAACCTGTTCATGACTACCTACCTGTTTATCAAAATTGGGAAATTCCTTTTGCAATTTCAATACAATACTTTCTTGCTTTTCCCAATTACTGCTAGATTCTGCAGACTCATTTGATTCTTCTCCCTAATGCAGGGGAAAAAAAAAAACAAGGAGATCACATATAATGTTAACAGTCTTAAGACAATCACATTTATATTTTGACTTGATTTGGAGCTTACCACATTTGGTAAGATTCCAAAAATGTTTCTTTGTGTTCCTGTGAAAACTGACAAATTTATATCTTTAAAAGTAAAGAATATTGTTGCTTTAACATTATAAAAAGACCTTGGTTCCATATCCAATAACTCACACTTCATACAGCACTCAAAATGAGATAAATTTGCTAAAAGACTAGAATGTTCCTTAAATTACTCTAAATAATTCAGGTATATTGAAGTCTCTCCAAGCTAATGGCAAGTAACAAAAAATGATTCAAATATCTCATCTATGCTCACAATTTTATACCTCCTTACAAATTTCAAATACTGAGGGAAGTTACTTCTACTTCAGTGTTGATTCATAGAATGGCTTGAATATTAATTGTTCAAGCCACAATATAAAAGTAACACAATGATAGAAACTTATGTGAAACCAAAACATTAATCTGGGAATAATTACAGTTACTCATATAATCTCTTCTTTTGTCATTTAACTTCACTTAAAAAAAACTGGTTGAAATTTCATATTCAAGCAAAAAAAAGATTCTTGGGTTCATGCATAAGAAAAATCTTATATTTTAGCCAAGCAAAGATCATTTACCTAACTCTGGTTGGAACTGTACCACATGCTACATAAACAAGATCTAGAAAAACACAGACTCATGCTTTCTTTTACCTCCTTTCTTATCCGACAACTGTTAGTTTTTTTTTTTCACCACCCAAAACAGAAATACTAAAAATTATGAGTGATATCTCTCTTGCACACAGAAATATGAGGAAGTTCCACAAGGCAGAGACAAATAAAATACTACAAAAGTTTGGAGTAGGAAGAAGAAAACTCATGTGTTTCTATAATACTAAATGGCATATTTGGTCTGAAGTACAGAGACTGTAGAAAGGCTACAAGTCTGCATCCTCATTTAACAGCTGAAGACACTGAAACTGCAAGAACAAACCTTTCAGAGGTCACAGATGGATAATAACCATCAGAGGTCGAACTAGACACTTAGGTGTCTTACTCTAGATTGGTTGTTTTTCTACTATGTGTTTCCTAAACTTTAGTCATTCACATAGCACATTCCTGGTTTTAAATTCATTAAACATCTATCAACCAATGAATGGATAAACAAATTATGATATATACATAAAATGCTACACTGTTCAGCCTTAAAAAAGAGAATAAAGTACTGATACTTGCTACAATGTGGATGAACCTCAAAAACATGTTAAGTGAAAGCTAGACACAAAAGGAACATATTGTGTGCTTCTATTCACATGAAATACCCAGAATAGGTAAATCCATAGACAGAAAGCAGACTCGTGGCTGCCAGGGGCTGGGGGGGTAAAGAAACTGCTTCAAAGGCATGGTGTGCTCTTATGGGATGATAAAAATCGTTTGGAACTAAATAGAGGAGTGGTGGCTGTACAACACTGTGAATGCATTAACTGGCACTGAATTATTCATTCTAAAATGGTTAATTTTATGCAATGTGAATTTTACCTCAATTAAAAAAGTTTGATACTTGGAAAACAGTAAATATTTTGGAAATCAAATATATGATAGGACAAATTAAACATTCAGTAGATGGTATACATATCATTTGCTGTCTGCTCTCAAATATAACACTATTTTTTTTTAATTTTTGAGAGAGAGAGAATGAATGAATGAATGAATGAATGAACTGGGGAGAAGGGCATAGGGAGACAGAGAATCTCAAGTAAGCTCCACACTCAGCATGGAGCCTGATACAGGGCTCAATCCTATGTCCCTGGGATCATGACTTGAACCAAAATCAAGTGTCGGACGCTTGACCGACTGAGCCACCCCGGCACCCTCAGATCTAACCCTTCTGCCAGCTCTGCTAATCCATAGTGATTTAAAATACCTATGCAATCCAGTGGTTACGCAGGTGACACGAGGAATTTAGGCCTAATCTGTCTCATTGGGGGTGTAGAGTTATAAGTTAATCCTGTGGTTATTTCTCCTGTTCCAGAATGGAGAGCTGGAACAGACATATTTAGGACTGGCAGCAATCTCCAGTTACCTCCTTGGCCCAGAGAGTAAGGGCCATTATTGCAGGAAAAAAACAAATTCAAGTCCCTAAAACTGAGGAGGAGTAAATGGAAGAGGGAGAAAGAGGAAGAAGAGAAATACAAATAGAATCAGCCACAGCAGCAATATCATGTTACTGAAGGAACTGCAGAAACTGGTATCACCATCCCATTCCAATGTACTGTGGCCCCCTGGCCTATACAAAAGCTAGATGATGGGTTTTGGAGAATTATTTTAGTTATCATAGGAGGTGATGACCCGAATTGTAGCAGCTACTATAGCAGATACAGTATTTTTACTGGAGCAAATCAGTATAACTGTGCAGTTAAAATCTATCAGATGCTTCTTTCCCCACTGCCCCATCCCAATTAGAAAGGACAAGCAAAAGCAATTTGTTTTCATCTAGGAAGGGTCAGTGATAGATACACCTTCACAGTCTTCAGGGCTACGGTAACTCTCCTGCTCTTTCATAATATAGTACTCTAGGACTGACAGTTTTGCACAGTCCACAGAATATCACTTTAATCATCTACACTGAAGACATTACTAACTGGACTTGGTAAGCAGGAAGCAGTCGGTCCCTCAGTAAGACACACGCATGCCAAAGACTGAGGAAATAACCCCCCTCAAATTCTGGGGACTACCACCTTACTTTCATGAATTTTATGGGGGGGGGGTCTAATCTGGGGCATGTTGTAAATGCCATTCAAAAAAAAAAAGGAAAGAAAAAGGGTACATACTGTCTAACTCTAAAAAGAAGCAGAACAATCGGTCAGCCTCTTTGCTTCCTGGAGGCAAGGTATTCTTCATTACGGTGTGCAGTGCTGAATCCATTTATGAAGCAGCTTTTAACACTGTCAGTTATGAATGAGGCCAACATTGAGAAGGCTCTCTAGCAGGCCCAGGATATGGTACAAGGTGCTCTGTCACTTGGGCTTCGCTACCAATGAGTAGATACAATGATTCTGAAAGAATCTGTGGCTAAGAAGGATGATGTATGAAGTCTCTAGAAAGCCCCGATAAGAAAATTATAGCAGAGACTCATAAGCTTTTGAAGCAAGGTCAGGTATCCTTCTGCTGAAAACTAGTCTGTTCTGCTTCAATATAATATGTGCTATTTCCAAAATTATTGCACTGTGCAAAATCAGAAAAATAAAAAACTACAGTGTTTCAGAAAAATCATGTTAGAGGCACAATATTCAAAAACTTCATCAGTGACACGTTAACAACAGAGAAAGGATCCTTAAAACAGGATAGCACAATTTCACACATATTAAAATGGTTAAGAAATACATAAATACCACAATAAATGTGAACTCAAGTTTGCTTGGGGGTGTTAGCACTGGAAGGACTGCAGCTCATGAGTTACTGTGAAGTGGTCGAAAAAACGGTTATCTGAAAATGAGCAAATTTCTTAACGCCACTCTGGAAGACCATGGCTCATTGCCCTTGTGTTATTGCTGCTATACCGGCTGAGAATATAAATAATAAATTATAAAATAAACAAATACATCTCTGCTCCTTTGCTAGCCTCCTCCTCTCATACTAATGCTGCTTGTATGGTTCTAAAGGCAACTGGGTGCTATGACTCTTACTACAGTCATCATTAAAGCCATTATCTTCAAACCAGTACAATGGTTTACAGTAACACTTAAAACATCGGACAACTTGATGTGTTAAGCTGTCATGGTGTAGCCTTTTAGTCTTCACCATCATTATCATCATTACCTTCTACATCCACATGGCTATCAGCAGCAAATTACTACAAGAGTTCTGTGGTCAGATCATCAGCAGGACCCTATCTCTTCAACATCTCCACCTTCTACTTCCTCAAATCCAACCTGCTTTCCTAAATCAACACACCTTTTTCTGAGTTTTACAAATTTCTCTATAAGAATCAAATCTTTCAAAATTGCAAATCAAGTCAAGAAGGGTTTTCCACCACACATAATGCGAACACTCTTACCACTTCAGGTCGTAAACAATGGTACCAATGAAATTCTGATGTTAAATCTATTCCAAAATTCTGTAACCACATCTGCATTCTCACTTTCAATAACAGCAATTAGTGTCTTAAATACTCACATTAAATAGTAAGCCATAAATGCTGTAATCATAATTTATCATAGGGCTATCTCAGGTGGTTTTTTGAGGAAAAAGAAGGAAAAAATAGGGATGAGTTCAGTTTTTGTAGAGAGATAGGCTTGATGCATTATAAGAGTTTTTAAGTCTTTTCGTTTTTGTTTTTGCAATAATCCTTCTACAACAGAAAAGAATTAAGTAAAAGTATCATTGCAGATTTGGGAACTCCATCCATTTTTCCTGTCCAAGTAGTGAACTCTAAGGCTGACTTACTTCTTTTAAAAGGCTCAGCTTAGGGTCGCCTGTGTGGCTCAGTCGGTTAAGCGTCTGACTTCAGCTCAGGTCATGTTCTCAGTTTGTGGTTCGAGCCCTGCACCAGGCTCTGTGCTGACAGCTCCAGCTCAGAGCCTGGAGGCTACTTCAGATTCTGGGTCTCTCTCTCTCTCTGACCCTCCCCTGCTCGTGCTCTGTCTGTCTCTCTCTCTTTCTCTAAGAGTGAATAAACATTTAAAAATAAAAAAAATAAAAGGTTCAGCTTAGTTTGGTCAGTGATAAACTACTACTGGTTTCAGCTTTGAGTCTCTAACTGGCACTAGTGGTGACTATCACAGTAATGCTATCTTTCAAAGCCTTAATTCCTGTTTTCTGTCTTTCAAATTTGGGATCTGTGAGGCATGCATTCATAACAGATCTCTGTTTCATGAAAATTGAGTTTAATTCAATGTATAGTTGCTTTCTTCAGTTTCCTTTTGTATCGCAATTGGAAAAATCTTTTAGAGCTTTCCCATCTACACTCAAGGCTTTGTGTGACACCTGTCAGCCCAGGAATTTGTAGCACCGTTTGAAACTACTAAAGCAACCACTACTGGCACCAAAAGAAGCTACTTCCACAGTACATACTTCTTTTCTTTAAAAGGCTTTGTATATAAAGATCTACATAGAAAAGGTTGTTCCTGATTTTTTCACTTTTATCTTTAATACAAATGCTCAACAATCCTTCCTTTTCTTGTATTTCTTTGTGCCTATCCTTACTGACCTCCCAATATTTGATGACGGTCCAGCCATATTATTTTGTGGCACTGTCTTTGATGCTCCACAGATTCCTTGATGCCTGTTGCTCAGGATATAGCACATGTTCTTACCTCTTCCTAAACATTTGTCTCAAACTTTTCCTCAATACTTAAAACTTTTCTTCTGTACATACTGCCTGATATTTTTTAATGAAATTGCTAAAGATATTTGGGATGTTGAATGGGTGCTTTTCCCAATAGAAAAGTTCACCAATGTGAAAGAGAAGAACACAGCCTTGTGGGAAAATAAGCAGGGTGAAATGAGGCACCCAGTACAGGTCTGGGGTGTGTGCATTTTATGTATTCTGCGTGACTCAGTGCAGCTGGGTGCAGTATTCTGTGTTCACCTGGTATTGCTCACGAACAATACTGCACACAAATCACATAAAATTTAGGTTATACTAAAATTGCTGTTTAACGTATCTACTGCAATGGAACAACTTCACATTTTAAAAGCAGAGGGACTTGGGGTGCTTGGGTGGCTCAGTCAGTTAAGCGTCCAACTTCAGCTCAGGCCATGATCTCACAGCTTGTGGGTTCGAATCCCACATCGGGCTCTGTGCTGACAGCTCAGAGCCTGAAACCTGCTTCAGATTCTGTGTCTCCCTCTCTCTCTGCCCTTCCGCTGCTCATGTTCTGTCTTACTCGCTCTCTCTCAATCAATAAGTCAATAAATCAATGAATGAATAAACAAACTTTAATACAAGATTTAATAAAAGAAGAAGGAACTGATCTCTTTTTGTGAAAAAACTGTTGGCTTGATAGGGGGTCCTGATAGGAACAGAATGGTTGACCATGGGACATCAAGTGACCATGAGACTTGAGTTGTTATGTGATCTGGTTACCTGATCCACCAACCTTAAAACTGAGCATGAACAGCAGCAACCCATCATCAAGTGAAAATAGGAGATCTGAAACTGAACTTGAGCAGGTTCAGGAGGAACAAATAAGCTGCCTGTGCAGCTGTCCCAGGTTCCCATGGTATCTACTTCTGCTTTACCGCTGCCCCTCCTTCAAACAGGATTTATGGCATTTGGGGAATTCTTTATGATCAGATAGAGTGAGGGGAAAATCTTAAACTTGGTTTTCAAAGAGTTCACATACTTTTAGAAGAAGCCCAAAGTGATGTAAACAAATGAGGTTGAGTGATTTAACTTCATTTAAAAGAGGTTTGGGGAGTATATCTTACCATCCATTCTGTATAAAAAGAGATGGCCAGGGGTAAAGAGCCATGATATGTTATGGACAGGAGATGAGGAGGAGAGTAAGAGTAGAAGACTGGTGACCAGAAGTAAGGGAAAGAGGTGCACTGTTGAATTATTTAGGAGTTTTTCTGAGAACAGAATGCAAGAGCAACAATTTTCCTTGAGAATGTTCAAACTGCAGCTACTACAAAGGAAATTTTTAGTAATGAGGAAGACAAGATAATCTATTTTGTGAACACGAATAACAACACAGTCTCTTGAATGCTTGCTCACTGGGTCTATAAATAAATGGCCATGGCAACACGAATAGAAGCTGTGTATACAGATCAACAAGACAGTCCCACACCAAGATTTATCTGACTACCATTACCAACAAATACCTGACCTGCCGAAAGCACCAACGAGTTCCCACAACAGCACCATTTCTCGGGAGAGTCAGTCAATTGTCTGGTGGCAAGTTGATTATACTAGACCCCTTTCATCATGAAAGGGACAGTAACACAAATCTACTCTAAGATGCCTTTCCTGTCTACCCGCTTCTGGCAATACCAGTTGTGGGTTGAACTGTGTCCCTCCAAAATTCATGTGCTAAATAACAACTAGTACCTCAGAATGTGTTTATTTGGAGATAGGGTCTTTACTGACATAATCAAGTTAAAATTAAGGTGGACCCTAATCTATCAGTTGGTATCCTTACAAAACAGGAAATTTAGAGACAGACATGCCCACAAGGAGCATGCAATGTGACAATGAAGGCAAGAATCTACAAGCCAAGGAATGCCAAAGTTCCAGCCTACCATCAGGAACAAAGAGAAATGGAAAGCCTTCAGAAGAAACCAACCCTTGTGACACACTGGCTTCCAGAACTGTGAGACAATACATTTCTGTTGGTTAAGCTACCCAGTTTGTGCTACTGTATTATGGCACCCATAGGCAACTAACATATCATATATAAACAGATAGAAACCCTAATTCAGGGGCACCTGGGTGGCTCAGTTTGTTAAGTGTCTGACTTTGGCTCACGTCATGATCTCACAGTTCATGAGTTTCAGCCCCACGTCGGGCTCTGTGCTGGCAGCCTGAAGCCTGGAGCCTGGAGCCCGCTTCGGATTCGGTGTCTCCCTCTCTCTCTGTTCCTGCACCCCCCCCCACCCCATGCACGCTCTCTCTCTCTCAAAAATAAACATTAAAAAAATTTTAATGAAAGTAAATAAATAATAAGCCTAATTCACACAGTACACTAATGATACAATATTCTTGACCAGGTCACTAAGAAAAGTGCACCAATGAATTCATGACCAATGATTTCACCACATGCCTCAAAACCTAGAAGCAGCGGGCTTATAGAACAGTGGTATTGCTTAGTGAAAATTCAGCACGTGAACTATAGAGAACACCTAAGACCGATTTGTTGTTCAACAGGATGTACAAGCAAAGTAAATGCTTCGAATCAATCAATTTGATGCTATTTCCCCCAGAGCCATTATATAAAGATTTGTAAAATAAAATGCAGGCTTAGTCTCTTATACTATAGCTATCCTTCATACCTAAAACCCACTCACAGAATTTTTAACTTCCCATTAGTATTAGTTCTCAAGAAAAGAATTCTTCTATGTAGGGACATAACAATTATCTCATTAAATTAGGGTAGAGATTGCCACCTAGCTACTTTGGGCTTCTTTTACCATTAAGTTACAGGTTAAAAAAATGAATAAATAAATAAGTTACTGTACTAGGTGATGGATTTTTATTACCAAAAAGAAACTGTGTTGTCTTGAATGCAGACAGGGAGTACTATGTCTGGTTTCACTGGGAGGCCTCAATAGTTCTATTCTTAAAGTAAAAGTTAAAGGAAAACCATAGAATAACCCAATAAAAGCATAACCATGCTTATTTTTGATAAGCAGTTTTAAGTCATCAAAGAGGTCATCTAGAAGAATTATAATTAGCTGCCCCTGGGGAAGAGGAAAGGATGGTGGTTCAACCATATATTAAAAGTATAGTTTCAGGGCACCTGGGTGGCTCAGTTGGTTAAGAGTCCAACTCTTGGTTTCAGCTCAGGTCATGATCTCAGGGTTTGTGAGTTCGAACATCATGTTGGGCTCTGCACTGAGAGTGCAGAGCCTGCTTGAGATTCTCTCTCTCCTCTTTCTCTCTCTCCCAAAATAAACATTAAAAAAAAGATATTTTCGCCAAAAGTTACTTTATCACACCACTAGAATATTTTTAATAATTTAATTTTATAACTCAGAGATAAGCAATTAATACTGGATAAACTAAAAAGTAAACAAAAACAGTCATAAATGAAATGCACACAGTTTCTGATTTGGCTGTGAGAGAGAAGTCTAATTCATTTAGATGCATTTAGGTCTGATATCCATAGATTCAACATATTCTGTGTCTAAGAGCTGATTTTGATACTTCGATTCAAATGTAACTTACGTGATCCAGTCTTTTCTTTTTTATAGACTGATCATCATTAAACTCATCTTCCTCATATGGCTCTGAAGAAGAAGATAATTTTCTTTTCCTGGGTCCACCACCTTCTAAAATGGAGATGAACAATCAAAGTTTGCACAAGTATTATAAGAAGCATTAATGTAAAACAAAGGTAAAAAAGTTATAATGAACACTTGTAGACAGTTCTCTGACATCAGGCCCAATGTCATTTCTTCTACATGATCGTGTATAGTCAATAAATGTCAATTGAATTAAAGGAAAAGTGAACAGAGACTTTTATCAGTCTTGCAAAAGTATAAATCACTCTAATGATGTCATTTGTAAACTATCACATTATTTAATAACAACATCGCTAAAGTGAATTGCTCATCTTATAGAGCAATACTGAAAGGAAAGGGTTCTCCTTAGTGACTGAGTGTCAAGCAGTGAAAAAACGTTGAGCCCTATCTGTGTAGCTCACTGAATAGCATCACTAATACCAATAATTGTTTACTATGTACCAGGCTTTGCAATGGACTTTTAGAAACTGTTGCTTCATTTATTTTCCACAATAAACTTTCAAAGTAGGTAATAGTCTCATTTAATAAATGAGGAGGAAGTGAAATAAAGACAGCTCAAGCGATTAATGCTCTTAACCTAAAAACAAGAGAGTGTAACATAGAGGCTATAACAATGATAGAAAATTTACATATTCTGCCATAACTGAAAGAAAAACTCAAACTACATTATCTTAAAAAAGCTTTATCACAGGCGTGCCTGGCTGGCTCAGTTGGCAGAGCATGTGACTCTTGATCTTGGGGTTGTGAGTTCAAGTTCCACGTTGAGTGTGGAGATTACTTAAAATTAAAATCTTTAAAAAAAAAAAAGGGAAGCTATATTACATATTTGTAGTTTGAAGACATTTATCTATTTCTTATATATTTTTACTTTCAAAGAGCCAATTCCTTAGACATACTGCTGTGCTAACAATGAAGGCATCTGTTAAAGCTTACAAAAGTGCAGTATTAATTATATCAGCACCCTAATAATGCTGTTAGAAATAAAACATGTAGAAGTGCAATATTCAAACTAAATACAAACATGACAGCTTTTAAGTTGTAAGCCTGAAAATTTTATAATATGGTTATAACAAAAAAGGAAATGTTATCAACATTTTAAGGTATCATTTCCATGTAAATGTGAAGGCTTAAATTTTTGTCTTCTAATTTATTTCATAAAGTAAATGTGCATTCTGCAGACACCAAGTAATTCCCAGCATCCACTTTAAAAAGGGATCATCACAATTATATTTGTTGGAGTAGGGTGAGCATTGTTAGTCATATTCCACATCTGAAAAAAAAGCTTCAAACCACGTGATTTATGCCAGGTCATGTTTCTTTCCTGAAAGAATAAGAGCTTTGTTTTGTCAATAAAGGATTCTTCAACCTTAAACATCTGTTTATACATCTTTCCTTTTTGTTAAAATTATGACACCAAATATTTACATGTACTTAAAAAGGCTACAGGCAAAAAATTTGCAAATAAATGTGGGAGAAAATGCAACTCTAAAATCTGACTACAAAAATGTTACATAACAGTACACAACGGTGTTACATATATCTATATCTACTCTATAATTACTAATTAAACATTTTACATTTATCTATTTTATGCTATGTTCACCCCAAGTGCAGCTACCATCTGTCACCATACAATGCTACTATTGACTATATTCCCTGTGCGGTGGGGACATATTCTCACTTGTGGTGAGTATATCATATAGTTGTCAAATCACTTTGTTGTACACCTGAAATTAATGTAATACTGTGTGTTAACTCTACTTCAATTAAAAAAAAAAGTGTTTGCATATATCTAAAGAAAACAAGTTAATATTCTATACTAAATATCACTTCCAAATTGTGTTTCGTAAGTTCTCATCTTTTATTGGGAGCACTCACCATCAATTTCAGAAAAAAAAAGTTAAAATTAAAATTCCTTATACCCCAGATGAAAATAAATTTCATCTAAGTTCAATATTTAACAATAAAAAATAAAACATGAAACTATAAAAAGAAAATAGACAACACATATTGGCAGTTTAGCAGTAAAAAAACTGAAAAGACACTCAACTTTATTAATAATTAAAAACAAGTAAAATTAAAAAATACCATTATTTTTCAGCCATTAACAAACAGTAAATAGACGGACCCTAGCAGACCACAGGCAAAAAGGCACTTTTAAACATTATGTATTGCTCTAGCCTTTCTAGAAGGCAATCTAAATAACACACCTCAGAATTCTAGATATGTGTGTCTTTTAGTCCAACAATTCCTTCTCTAGGAATTTATCCCACAGAACTGATGGAAGTGTGTGCTCAAGTATACATACAAGAACTTTCCCGAACTGTCTAAATGTCCAATATATTAAACAAATTAGAATATACCCATAAATGCCACTGTTATAAATTAGGTAGACTTTTTAAAAATAAACATGGAAAGATGTCTCTAATTAAGGAAAAGGTTACAAAGCAACAAATATAGGATCACAATCACATTAAGAATGTTTTGCTTATTTTTATACAAACACAGAGTAGAAGAAACAGCTAGACAGACTCTGGACAACATCAATAAATTCATATTTTTACCTTTTAAAATAGGATAAAACCTTCGGATATATATATATTAATTACATCAGCACCCTATGTATGTGTATGTGTGTATATATATATAAAACCTAGTGTTCATAAATGAAAACTTTCAGAAAGCAATGTATAAAAGGTACCTATTGTTTAATATGGGAGTTATTACCTATAAGATTATAACTTGTGCTAAAACCAACTTCCATCATCATAATGCATACAACTGTCCAAAATCTTTAACATGTATTTGAAAAGAACTTTTTCGGGGAAAATTGTCCTAATATATCCAAAATAGTTTCCTGTTGATACTGTATACTAAAGGACTAGCTCATGTTGATTTTATTCCATACACCTCAGAAGCATAAATGTACTAAAGATGAAGATGACTGACACGACTGTCCATTCCATTCTAAGACGAAGCATGGAAGTTTACTTAAAAACCAAGAAGACCCTGATTTCTTCTTTTCTTATAACTTTCCACTTGAAAATATTTTTTAAAAGAGAAATATCAATGTATAGTGCAAGAATGAGAAGAAAAAAAACTCAAAGGAAGTTCACATTTAATGAGGATTGTCAACTCCATGAAGGCAAAGGTTTTGTCCATTTTGTTTCCATATGTAACCTCAATACCTAACACAGCATCTGGCACCTAGTGGTAGGTGCACATCAAGTATTTGTTAAATTAATAAATAAGTTGAATGATATAAGCTGCTCAAGAGAAAAAAGATTAGACACTATTATGGAACAGCTTTTCTACAAATTTGAAAAGATTATGGACTACTGAGATATAAGAACAAGAAAGAATATGTAAAATTTTCAAACCATTTTGCAACTCAAGAAATGTTCATTGTGTGTACCATTTTTCGGGAACTTTGACAGTAAGTGCTAGGGCTACAGTAATGAGGGAGATATCAACCTTCTCCTGTACCATTTTCTATCAGATGGCCCCTGCAAACAAATAACTGCTAACATTTACTAGAAACTTATTATGTGCCACACGCTACATAAGAAATTTACATTATCACTTCTTCACAACAACCTATGACATCGGTCCTATTATTACACTATTTTGCTCCTAAGGAAACAGAAACACAGAAGAGTTAGGCAACACTGCCCAAGGTCACACAGCTAGTAAGTGGAAGAAAAGGAAGAATCTTAACATTCTGCGGAGGTGGCACCCACACAACACAATTCTCTTACTCAGACTGAAGAGAATGAAAGAATTAAAATATTGCACATGGATGAAACAATGTCACCCTTGGAATGCACTCCAGCAAAATCTACTTGGGAGAGAGGGAAATGGGTACTTATTTACACAATGATAATGAAAAAATAAATTAGCACAACCTTCAAAAAAGTAACATGGAAGTACATATTAAACTTTTAAATGTGTATACTCTTTGATTCAGCATCCCAGTTTGAAATTTAGCCTACAGAAATAATAACATAAAATTTCCTCATAAGACTATTTACTTTAGTATTATAAAATAATAAAAATATAAATGCTAATTAACAAAGAAATAAACCAATCATACAGGCATACAGAAGAATATTCGGGCCATATTTAAAAGATGGATAAATCTGTTCTGATGAGTTATCCATGAAAAATTATCAAATGATTTTTTTATATGCAAACCAATATTATTATTACATTTCCTAATTTAATGCATGTGTGTGTGTATGTTGCACAGTGATGGGGACACATAGGAAAAGTTGAAAATGATACAGAACAAATTCAAGGGTGGTTAATGGCAGTGTGGGTTTTGTCTTCATTACTTAAATGCTTTTTTGGTAGTGGGATTATAGGTTATCTTTACTGGTTTGGTATATACAAGTTGGGGGAAAAATACAGTAGTTGCTAAAAAAAAAATTGGAGGTGCTTTTGTATTGCAAGCTCCTTCAAATGCATTTATTTTTGTATCCCAAGCCTGGAACATAGCATAAATATTTACTAAATGAAGGAATGCTGATTACCAGCTAGGACTTTCCACAAGACATTATGTTCCTACTGACTCAGATTTGTAGACCTGTAAATAAAACCACAATGCAATTAGAAAGGACACTTAAGAAAGAAAGAAAATATACCTTCCAAAACTTCACTGTTATGAGATTTGATCTGTAGAGAACAAACAAAATTACCAATGAAAACCTGCCCCCTCCCTAGGAAAAAAAAAAAAAAATCAACCTAGAAAAAGTGGTTCCCAAATAGCTGTATGACCTCAGGTAAGTCACTTAACCTTCTTAAGCTTCAGTTTCTTTATTTAAAAAAACTGAAGCTATTAGTAACTCATAAGGATCCTGTAAGAATTCAGGAATGTGCTTGGTAAATTGTAGAGCAGTATTAAAAATGTGAAGATATTTATTATTATAAAACTAATAAATACACATGGGTGGAAACTAAGCCAGGCATACCTGCATCACCAAACATCAGCAAGGCAGCAGCAATTGCTCCATCCATAGTGCTTGTTGATTCAATCAACTAACAGAACGAGAAAAGATGGTTTGAAAAAGAACACTTTAAGAAGTCTTTAACAAGTCTGTACAACATAAGCGTTTCTTACAATGCTTTTGGACTTATCATCACTGTTGGTGAAATACGTAGAGTATATTCACGGTTTTGTTATTTTGTGTTTTAATTGCAAGGTTCTACATTGAAGCCTTAAGAACTCCCTACTTAATATGTCCAGGCAAAGAGAGAATGAGAGAAGGAGAGAGGAAGAGGGACACTTGTAGACATTTGTATTATTCCTTTTTTGTTTATGAAAAAATAAACCACAATTCTGCATTTTTTTAAATCTAATACTTCTTAAGGTGAGTGGGACAAAGCATTCTTTTTGATTTTTCCTCTATTTCTGAATCACCTGAATTTATTAAAGAACATTCTCATATACTATTTATATAATTAATATCCTCAATATGTAATTTTTATACTCTTCTATAACACTTTGTATTTCAGAAGGAACTAAACATCCTATATTTTTCTTTTGCTATAGTTTCCCTAATTTCCAAAGAGCTACTTGTTTTAAAAAATCTTGTATATTGGTGTGGTGATTCAGATCTTTCATACTTGTTTTATAATTATTGAATAAATGCTTTTATTTAAAAACTGGAAAAAATAAAATAATGAAAAATCTTACATTTTTTAACAAGCTATTTTAATATTAAATTAAATAGTTTTAAATCAATTAAGAGCACTCTCTTCTACTGGTTTTCTTAACCTTGGATCCTCATATATCCTATAAACCCCCCTTCAATTTCAAAATAGCCAAAGCACATTCTTATCAAGTTTAGGATTAAATTTGTATTTTACAATTTCTTATATTTTGCACAATTATATGGGTGTAAGAGCCTTGGCAGAGCACTTTATAAATGTTACCTTAAATCTCTTGAAATGATAGGGATCAGCTGAAACAGAGTATTTCAAGAGTGCTCAGCTTTGGAGTGAGTAATATGCTAAATTCCCTAAATTTCAAATACTGATGCAATGAAACATGCATATAAATTCTGTGTATCAATCCTATTCTCCCACTGTAATTATAAAATTAGAGATAAATATTCTTCCAGAAGAAAAATACCCTTAAACTACATGAACAATTAGCAATCAGGCTAAAGTATTTTTAAACTGAGATTTGTTCCTTTGAATATTTAATACTTCATCACGTATATTCTGTTAGAAGCTCTTTCCAAAATTATAAGTAGCCTCTGTAGCTACTAGTTGTTACATGTATTGTCTTTTTATTCTAAAAAAAAAAAAATCACATCTGGAGGAAAATAACACTGCTAGCAAGGTGCAGGCTCAAGATACCACTAGTTTCATTTAGCTAATAGTAAGAAGGTATGAAAATGATTTAGGAAAAGAAAGATTCATGTTTAAAATAACAGAGAATAGTAATAATTTATTCTACAGTTTAAACTAGAAGGCCCAGGACCATCTTCAGTTCAGACACCTTGTTTGGCCTGAACGGTATTTTTCTGTCTTTCTTTAAATTCATTAACCATAGAAAGTTAACAAATTACTGATACAACAACATGGATGACCTCAAACCCTTATGCTAAATAAAAGACGCCAGTTGCAAAAGATCACATATTATATAATCCCATTTATGTAAGATGCGAAGAACAGGCAAACCTAAAGACAGAGATTAGTGGTTGCCTACAGCTGGAAGAGGGAAATGTGGGCTGATTGTTAATGAATACAAGGTTTCTTTTTAGAAATATAAATGTTCTAAAATTAGATTATGGTTACAATTGCACAACTTTGCAGATATACTAAGAACCACTAAATGACAGACTTTAAATAGGTGATCTTTATGGCACTTAAATTATTTCCCAAGAATGCTATTAAACTGATCAACAGTAAAAAAAAAAATGCAGCATTTTCACTTTATGTGGAAAATGTGAATACCTGATTTAAAAAATGGGCTATCATTGATATCACATAGCCATACAATGCTGGTGCTAGACAGCAGCTACCCATTTGAGAGAGCTCAAATACTTTACAATATGCTGTTGTCTATCACCTCAAAATTGCCTGCCTAGCCCATACGGATATGGTAAGTCCTGAGGTTCAGATTGGACATGATGGTGATGGTAGATACAAAGGTGAAAAACGTATAAACTTGCAACTAAATGATTCCCCTATGGTCATTTAACTAGTGAGTGACAGAGCTAAGAATAAACTATTTACTAGTAATCTTCAGAGATTTAGTCTCTACCTGAAATTTAACTGAATGATCAATTTTTATGTGCTCCTGGAACAAGATGCCCCTTACAATCCAAACATAGCCACTTATTTTGTTTCTACACAGGTCAATCAGTGTTTCTCCGCAAGGGTGCTCTTGGTGGAATAACTCTTTGTTATTCAGAACCATCCTCCATACTCAGGGTGTGTACAGTGTTCCTGGCCCCATGGCACTAAATGTCACGAGCCAACCCTCTGTCATTATGAAGACAAAAAAAAAAGCTTCTTGACATTTCTGAAAGTTTCTAGTAGATGGGGAAGTCTCTATTTTAGAACCATTTAAACTCAAAACAAAATTCACAAGCTATGTTAAGGGAAACTCAACTTACTGTATCATTTATAGGTGAACAACCTTACCTACTTAAAAAGTTAACACTCTCAACAGTAAATCTCTGGCATTTACTTTTATTAAAATAAAAGTTAATTATCTCAAACATACCTTAAAAAAGACTATCCTCTAAACACAGTACTAGATACAAGAGAAATACAACATCATTATAGCTGTAATAACCATTACTATAAAAAGGTATAACCTTAAGTAAGTCATTGTCACTTCTTTGTGGGAAAAGTTCCTTCAAGGTCTGAAGTTTAGCGTCTTTAAGGTCTTCCAATTCCGAAAGGTCTTCCAATTCTGGAATATCGTTATGTCTACCTGCCATGGCAGGAAGGTCCTGGGACTCTTCATCTTCAGATGGCTCAGAACTAAAAATATTTTCAGAGGAAAAAACCAATACTTTAATGTATTATTATTATTTTATTACAGTCATATATATGTATATGTAATACAGTTCGTTTCAATCTGAATGCAATCTATCCCTGTCAAAGATTAAAACACCTTTTTTCATTTCAGTATGGTTATACTATATACAACATATATACTATAACACACACACACACACACACACAGACTATACATATAAACCTACATTCCCAGAGTCCGCATACTTTGAAAATATCTTCATATTATCTGGGCTGGGATGGAAAAGAATAATAAGACACCTGGTATTCATTTTAAGATACAAAACATGTATCACATGTCCACTTTCTCTTTCCTATTCTTTTTTCACCTATGCTCTGTATATCAGACCAGCATTGTCAGGTTGCTCTTGAGAAAATATAAAGCCTATACTAACACAAAGATAAAAGAATTTTCATGGCCTAGGTGATCAGAATATAAGTATCAAAATCAGAACGGTCCTGTTCAGTACCGGAATCTCTGCCATGAACAAAACATTTCTTCAGACAAGGAGCATTTATTCCAAGTGCAGTTTTATCCTACAACAACTAACTTTAATCTCATTCCATCATAATGTGTATGTTTACCCTATATAAAAGCCATTTGGAGCCAAATTTTACTCATCTATCTCCCAAACCAACAAAAATCTCATTTTGAAATTCTGCTTTTCTACCCTGATAGCCATTCTGGAGATCTGAAAGCAGAAGCGTATCAAGTGGATAAAAGTTATAAAGATCAGAGAAAGAAAGGTGGGAATTTAGTTAAGTACATTCCTAGTGTCAGAGAATACATGACTTTCCTATGCAGCTAATTCTGTATTTGGAAAGATATCCAGAATCTATATTTTAACAACTTCACTGTCAATTATTAATATTAGTTCAGTTGTACTGGTCAAAACACCAGTTTTGCCTGGGAATCCCCCAAAACATTTAAAAGCAGTTCCCCGGACTAGAAATATGTATTTTAACAAGCTTCTAGGCTGACTTCTTGATCCTTCTCTGAGAAAATGCTCTAAAGTACGTAAAATAAATTGCTTCCTTTGTCACTAATGCCTGTCCTTCAATATTTGAAGGTGATTACATGGCTCTCCCTTTCCACTACACTCAGTGGAAATCAGACCTCGCATTCTTAATGTACTAAACTCTGAATTCTCATTCTGCCTTACTAGGGTCACACTTCCTGATTCTGCCACCTAGTTCAGTGAGAAAATTCAGGTCGGAATCTTCTCACAATTTCTGCCCTGGATAACCACTTTCAAAGGTTCTTACTCTGCTAGCATCACCTTCACCTAATGATCAGATTAACCACCATTTGGTGAGACAAACTCATGTGCCTCTTGACGTACTATTTATGTTGCCTAAGAATCTTAACAAGCCTTGGATTTAACGTCTAGTTCACAGGAAATAAAAGTGAGAGAGGAATAAATTCAAAACCATCATGAGGAAACAATTAGAAAAATCTATTTGCTCTAAGAAAAGCCTCCTCTTCGGTACGTTAAAATCATTTAAAAAGAGGAGGGAAGAGGACTGTTCAAAATCAAAAGAAAAGTCAGGAGTTTTAACATGCAAATACAGTGGATTCTCCTTGTTTGGATCCTGGTGTGAAAAAGCAGCTAAAAAACACATGAATATAAGCTGGGAATCAGACGATAACAGAGAATTGTTCATTGATAACAGTACTGGATTTTCAGGAGGAGGAAGATGTATCACCAAGTATTATTAAAGGTAGAAACGTTGGGATGTCCATAATTTAAAATACTCCAGGCCAATAATAGATAAAACAATGAAACAAACAAGGAAAAATGTTAACAAATGTTAAGTCTAGGTGGTGGGTATATGGGTGTTCATCTTCCATTATTTTTTCTTGTATGCCTAAAAGATTTAAAAATGTAAGAAAAAAATCTACAAAAACAAGAGTTGATGACTTTGTGTCCTTTTATCTAGTCTCAGTTCTTCCCTTCTGCTGAAGGTAAAGTCCCCTCTCAGTGCTAAGGATTTCTAGCCCTTTCTACTTCCTACAATACCCTGCTTCAACTATCTACTGTCTTCTTTCCCCAATCTCTTCTCTCTCCCTAAGCTCTTCCTCCCAAGCCTATGATGAGCTCAAGACTGCATTAATTAACGAATTAAATGTACCAAGAGTTCTGGAACAGTGGACACAGCACTGAACTAAAGCAAATTCTCGGGGCACCTGGGTGGCTGTCTGTTTAGCATCCGACTTCGGCTCAGGTCATGATCTCATGCATGGTTCATGGGATAGAGCCCTGCGTCGGGCTCTGTGCTGACAGCCCAGAGTCTGGAGCTTGGTTCCAATTCTGCATCTCCCTCTCTCTCTGCCCCTCCCTTGCTTGTGTGCTCTCTCTCTCTCTCAAAAATAAATTAAAAAAAAAACAAGAAATAAGCAAATTCTCCTTTCCTCCACAAAGTTTACAAAACTGATTTTCTATTTGTTCATTTCCTATATCGTTCTCATCTCAATATTATACTACCTTCTGCCCCACCATTTGATGAAATTGTTCTTACTAGGGCAATAATATCCTCTAAATTGTCAAATGTAATAAAAAATCTTGCATTGGTTATTTATTCCTCTGTAGTCCCATCCACCGTTGACACATCTCTTTGAAAATCTAGACCTATAGCCATGGGTTCCGCAACATTAGTACTTGTGATTTTCCTTTACGTCTCCACTTGTCCTTAATCTTAAAGAAGGCTTTTCTTAAGCCTTGACACAGAGAAAACATTAATCATCCAAGTACTCTGACCATATACCTTCAATCTAAAGACGAAATAAAACTTGCAAACAAATTCTGAACTCTACTTAATAGGCTTACTGGTCAAGTCGTATGATTACAGCAATTCTGAAACAATATATGTATATTGGATATTTGAACCAATTAAGAAATAAACTGACATTGTAAGAGGGCAGAGTTCTCATAGTGAGAAAAGGAAATATAGAAGGCGAGGCAAGGAAGAGGCTTGTAGTGGTAGATTAGAATTAAAGGTATCATTAAGGGGCGCCTGGGTGGCTCAGTCCGTTAAGCATCCAACTCTTCATCTCAGCTCAGATCATGAGCTCACAGTTCATGACTTCAAGCCCCATATCAGGCTCTACACTGTTTGGGATTCTCTCCCTCTCTCTCCTCTCAAAATAAATAAATAAACTTTAAAAAAAAGTATCATTAAAAACTCATGATTTAAAAACACACAAAAAGCAACACACATATATTCCCCTCATATTTCCTTAGTCCATAGAGCTAAATAAAAGGGCCTGACATAACCCTTGCCCACTAGCAAAGAAAGAACACTTCTAGTCTCCAGATTTCCAAATATCATGCTCTACTCAAAGGAACCAGTACCTCCTGGGAGAAATGGCTAATTCCAAATTCAGGCCTAGGGGAGGGATAATGTAAGTCTGGGCCATCTTTTGCCAGAAGAAAAAGCCTAGTAAAATGGTAGGAACCTCTCAAATCCAGAGCCTGCCTAAAAGGGCCCTCACCTGCCAAAACTTAATAATTTGAGCACCAAAATGAATGACAGTAAATGAATAACAACCCACTGAACAAATCAACATCAATAATTCCATTTTGATATTTATTTATACTCTACAAATGCTATATAAATGAATAAATGGGGAGAAAAGATAAAACCCTTTTTTCTATTAGAATACCAAATTAATTAAAGTATAAAATCTGAAATGCTAAAGTACCATCAATTTGCAACCATCAGTATAAATGATTCAGGTTAGAATCATCAACAGATACTGTAACTATTGAATGAAGGTCTGCTAAGGAGTAAGATCATTATCTAGTCTCAAAGTATCTGCCCACAGATTAATCACTGTAAAGGGGAAAATCATAACTTTAGAGGTGAAACCTGGCAGGTTTCTGAGTGATCCAAGTTCACTTCCCCAATAGAGACAAATCGCTATCACTGTGCCTTGAAACATGACACACCGAGGCCACAAAATCATTTATGTAGCATTCCTGCCACTTAACCTAAATTTAATCATGAAGAAAATCAGGTTAAGCACAAATTGAGAAACATCCTTTAAAAAAAATGGTCTCTTACTTTCAAAGGCCAGTAACATGAGAAACAAACAAACAAAAGCTGAGAAACTGTTTCAGATTAAATGAGACTAAAGAGATATGATACTGGGGGAAAAAAATCCAACATGATACTGGGGAAAAATTACCATCAAGTACAACTTAAAATATGGTCTGAGGATTGACTGCTGGTTCTTAAACTCACACTGTTATCCATCAATGACAGGATAAGGAATTTACATGAGATGGTAGAACAAATAATGTTACTAAGCATATCACTTAATCCAGCTGATTTTTCCTTATACACCTCCTGGCAAAGGAACTGTACACTGATTTACATTCTAGGGCACGTTCCTTATTTACAAACCAGGACTTTTGAATAGCACTACTATAAAGGACATTACTGGGATTAATAGGTAAAATTTACATATGCACTGTACATTAGATAACTACACTGTGCCAGTGTTAACTAGTATTTCTGAATTTGAAATGCTACTTTTGTAATTTAAGAGAATAACCTTGTTCTTGGCAGGTAAATGTGAATCCAATACATTTAACCATGCAAGATCTTCACTATTTTTCTTCACTACTTTTTATTTCAGAGTGAATTTCAGGAGAAAGCCATATTCATCATGGCTTACAAAAAGTTCATTTCAAGAGGAAATTCCCATCTTATCATCAGCCATGGGCAGTCTCAATCTCTTGTTCCTTGAACATTTTCTTCACTTAGCTTCTGATCACAAAACCTTTTGACCTTTCTCTTACCTCAGCAACTATTTCTTCTTAGAGCCTCTACAGATTTCTTCCCATCTCTCTGTTTCTAAAATCCCAAATTCCCCTGGCCTGAGTCCTTCAACCAAGAGATTGTCTCTTTTCCAGCTATACTAGTGTCCCCTGGTGATTTCATCTTATCATATGACTTTAAATATCAAATCTATATTCTGACAATTCCTAAATTTAGATGCTACCCAGACCTCCCCCCAGAGTTCAAATGTCACAAATCCAATTGCCTACTTAACATCTCCTGCCTAGATGTCTAGGAGTCTTCTCAATCACAGTATGTTCAAGACTGAACTGTCACTCTTGCCTTCAAAAGGAGCTCTCCTATCAGACCCAAAACAGTCTTCCTTATTTCAGTTAATAGTAACTCAATCCTTCCAGTTGCTTAGGCCAATCTCAGGGTCATGTTTGACTCCTTTTTCTCCCATCCAACATCAACAATCAAACCTCTCTGCTCTACCTTAAAAGTACAGGCAGAATCTAACCCCTCTAATCATCCCAAGTAGTAGCCCAGTCTAAGTGTCCATCATTTCTTGCCTGGGTTATTACAACAGTATCCATACTTCTACGCTGCTCCCCTACAGCCTCAAAGACCTTTTTAAATATGTGAGTGAGATAATTTTACTCCTCCTCTGGCTACGCTCCATCAGCTTCCTATCTCATTCAGAATAAAAGCTAAATAGCCTATGGGCTTAACACAATTAAATTCCTCTTCTACCCCACTGCTTACCTTGTGACCTTATGTCTTTCACTCTGTATCATTTGCTTCCCACTTTCACTCTGTATCATTTGTTTCCTGAGAAACATCAGGCATAATACCACTTCAGGGTCACTGAACATGTTACTTCCAATGACCAGAATACTGCACCCTGCCTCCCACCCTCATCTCCATATAATTCACTTTCTTAAGCCCTTCAGGTCTTTACTCAAGCATCATCTTCTCAATAAAGTTTTGCTCCAACTCTGCTCTTTAGAAACCACACTCCTACCCCTGGCCCTGAACTCCATTATTTTCCTTCCCTTTTGGCCATAATATTTATTATTTGACATACTGCACTGTTTGTTTGTTCATTGTCTTTCTACCTGACTATAACACAAGCTCCGTGCTACTCCACAGAATGTGCCCAAAAATGTTAAAATGATTTGATTCTGAGACTCAAGAATAGGTCATAAAGCAGTTATAGATAATCAAAGGTACCAAAATAATTTCCCTACCCATGGAGGGCTAAAAAAATTATCTCCTCTCACTAAAAAATTATAAATAGAAAAAATTATAAAAAGGAGATAAAAAAATTATCTCCTCTCACTCCTCTCACCATTTTATTGAATATGACTGTTATCCAGAAGCGTATGCTGTGTGTGTGCACACACACATGCACGTGCATGCCCATACACACACACACACAGCACCTCCCTAAGTTAGGGAAAAATAACAAAGATGCAATAAGGAAAAGGCAAAAAAGAAAGAAAAAAGAGAAAAGTCACCAAACTGTTTTTCAAATTAATTAACTTTTTCTTGAAAAACCTCTTACAGAGGCAAATATAATGAATCTGTTAAGCTGCTTACACTATAATCACTGTGTCTTTGTTGAACTTTTTCTCTTGAACTGTACTGGAGCAATTTGGAGACACGATATCTTCACTATCAGAAGACAAATCAATATACTGTATTCCTCTTTGATTCTTGAAATATGATATACTAGCTTTCCTTTCATTTTCTGTAGTTTCTGGAACACTAGAATCTTCTGCAAAAGAAAAAAAGGAGAAAAGCATTTTGAGCAACTTGAAAATAAAACAAATTTGTTTTTGATAATTATAATCCTGTACTAAAAATCTGTAACTCTGTTCACTGTTTCCATTCTAAAACCAAAAATTCCTACAGTTTTTATTTTTATTATTTTTTTTTAACGTTCTATTTATTTTGAGGGGGAGAGAAAGACAGCATGAGCAGGAAGGGGCAGAGAGAGAGAGTGAGAGAATCTCAAGAAGTCTCATGCAGGGCTCATTCTCAGGAACCAAACCCTGAGATCACAACCTGAGCTGAAATCAAGAGTCGGACATTCAACTAGCTGAGCCACCCAGGCTCCCCTCTCTACGAGTTTTTAAAGAAAAAATTAATAGTCAACCAGGGCTGATGTTAAATGATTTCCCATTTCACAGGTTAATTTACTTTCAAGACCCTAGTGGAAACTGCAAAAGAGAGGCTTGTGCTTTACAGTCTCATCTTTTTCTCTCTGTGCTTTTACTTCCTAGTACCCAGTTCTCGCCTAAATAACCACAGACACTACAGCCTCAAAGACTTGTATTTCAACCCTGTTTCTTAGCCAAGTTATGTAATCACTCCAAACCTCATTGTCCTCACCTGTAGAGATGCTAATAATCACAGGGCTAATATGAACATAAAATCAGTAAATATATATTAAGCATTTAGTTTAGTCATTGGCATATAGCTTGTATTCAATAAACATTACTTCTTACACAATTGTTGAATTATGGCCCCTCCAAAATTCTTATATTCAAGTTGCAAACCCCAGTACCTCAGAATGTAACATATTTAGAGATAGGGTTTTCAGTTAATGAGGCTATCTGGGTGGGAGCCCTAATTCAGTATGACTCATGTCTTATAAAAGAAAGACACAAAAGATGTATGCATAAAGGGAAGGCCATGTTGAGAACACAGTGAGAAGGTGGCCATTTGCAAGCCATGGGGAAAGTCCTTAGAAGAAACCAAACCTGCCAACAACCTTGACCCTGAGGTTACAGCCCCCAGATGTGTAACAAAATTAATGTGTGTTGGTTAAACCACCCAGTAAGGTAATTTGTTATGGCACTCCTCACAAGCTAAAAATAGTTGGCATCCTCCAAAATAGGTGAGTAAAATATTTTACCAAGGTCTTTTCAATAGCTGAGTTCCAAAATTATTCTCTCTTCTCCCAGCAAAACCACCATTCTCCCTTACATATTTGAGAAGAAAAAGATCAGATTTAAGGAATTCATATTGAAGTAGTCAATGCCTTGGTCTAGTGAATAGATTTTAAAAAGCAATGACCAGATGAATCTTTAGTTCAAACATATCAATTTAAAAAGCAATCACTGCCATTAGCTACTTTCTAGGTCCTCAAGTAATGCATAAACATTTTTAATCATCACAATAATCCTGAGGGCACACATTATATTACCATTTTATAGATAAACTAGGTATAGAGAAAACAATTTGTCCAAAGTCATAGAGGAGAAGTAGCAAATCTGAAATCAACGCCCAAAGGTCCAAATCCTTATACTCTTAACACTTAAGCCATCCCCAATACCTGTCACAAAATGACGGTAATCATTATAATGAAGCTCATGAGTCCTATCTGTAAATAACATTAACCAAGGCCTACATGACTACTGTTCATCTGTAGGGCACTAAAACAAATCTTTTACTTAGTACAATGAAGTCCTATCAACACTACTGATAAGGAAATAACATTTTTTCCAAAAGAACAATTTTATAAATGTTGAATGAAGAACCTGGATGAAGAAATCTGCACTGGAACAAATTACAGCTATATTAACTGCATAAACATGAAGACACTTATAAATTCTGATATTCATGTTAATAATGATTATAGCCCAACTCCTTTAAAATAAGTATAAGCATCCTGTGGACTCTGCTTTTACAAAGTGTTCTGATACATCACAAATCATATATAAAATTAAAAACTAGATGTTTACTGTATCAAAAATTTGACCTAATGCTAATGTACATGAGCTAAACATGTCAACCAGTGGCCTCTTTCAAAAGGCTAAGGCAAAATGATTTGGATTGTCTGCTTTTTTTCAAAGTCTCTTTATTCAAAATGAATAATCTTTCCAAAACTAGGCACTTAAATGCCTAAATGCCTGAGGGGGCGGGGCTATATTAGTAAGTATTAGGAGAACTAGCGTTTCTTGAACTTGATTACATATTCATCTTTGATTTTCTCCCCTTATTTTACACATATTATAAAACAAAATGTACAATGAAGACATCAATTTTCAAAACTAATGCTTAAGGGTGCCTGGGTGGCTCAGTTGGTTAAGTGTCCCACTCGACTTCAGCTCAGGTCACAATCTCACAGTCATGGGGTCAAGCCCTGTGTTGGGCTCTGCATTTGGCATGCAGGCTACTTGAGATTCTCTTTTTCTCCCCTCTCTCCCCATCTCTGCCCCTCCCCTGCTCGAGGACAGGCATGCATTTTCTCTCTCAAAAAAAAAACAACACTAATGCATATGCTTACTAATGCTTAATAAGACAGAAAAAAATAAGTTTGGCTTACTCTCTATCATGTATTCAATTACTTAGAGCTTTTAGTACTTATGTAATATATATCATCAAAATACATACATTATATACTCTATGTATACAACATATACTGTACAGAATATATATTATACATACACCATACCTACATATAAAAATATACATTAAACATGTGCCCTGAATCAAGTGGCATCCCCACGGGCCAACTAGTAAGTGACTACCAGAAGAGGTGGTTTGAGGGGTGCCTGGGTGGCTCAGTCGGTTGAGCGTCTGACTTCAGCTCAGGTCATGATCTTGCTCGTGGGTTCGAGCCCCCTGTCTTAGAATTCTGTGTCTCCCTCTCTCTGCCCCTCCCCTGCTCATGCACAGTCTCTCTCTCTCAAAATAAACATAAAAAAAAAAAGAGGTGGTTTGATAATACGGAGGGTAAGGGAAAGTTACAATACAACTCAAACTCTAAAGAGCTTTTGCTTATGTTGGTTGAGCATTTCTCAAACTCAAACTCTAAAGAGCTTTTGCTTATGTTGGTTACATCTAAGATACTACGGTATTAGAAAGTAGAAACTGAGAATCTTTATTAAACTGTTTACATATTAACAAATATTATTATGAAAACTATATCCCCTCATGCCACTCCCCCCCCCCAATTTAGTAAGAGTGGCACTATTTCACATTTGTAAAAGCTTTGGTTTAACAGAAGACAGTGAGATTCTATCTGTTTCTGAAATTCATCTATTGTAGTATACTGTTTTTATTTAGGTTTATGAAGAAAACCACGCCTCACACAGTTATACAGTTAAGAAGGGTATTTTCATAGCCTATTTATAATACTGTGGATATTCTTTGATACTAAACCCAAATTTGACAGGTGGTAGTTTTTTAAAGGCCAATTGCAATGTGGAATCTGAAACCATATGAATAAACTCCTGCACTCTATTACATTAAAACTCACTGGTCTATCTTGCAATCTAACGTGTTATTTTGTAACATCGTGTGCTTTGGTCATTTGGAAAATACTGGACCACTTGCTGATTAATGTAGATCTTCTAAATGGTGACACATTTTATGACATTTTATCAAAAAATTAGATTCATTAATATCATCATTGATCTTGAAATATCTGGAGATTGTCAAATTCACAGCTGTGAATACACTAGTTTTCCAAAATTCAAACTTTCCTTTGAAAACTGGAATTTTACCACAAGCAATAAATGCTGCCAGTTTTCCTTGATGTCACTGTTCATCTGAGAAAATGTCTGCTAAATACCTAAGTCTGCTTAGCTACAATTTGTCGGTCATTCTTTTAAGTAAAAATGGTATTCAGTGAAAAAATGACAAACTCACAACTGAAAGCAACTGTTCAAATGCTTTCCCTTGAGATAATCACTGTATACTTCAGGATGCAGCAAAGGCTGGTTCACATTTTGTTTCACAAAGTATTAAAAAGACACCCACTGTTGGGGCACCTGGGTGGCTCAGTCCACTCAGGTCTTGATCTCATGGTTAGCCGGCTTCAGAACTTCTGTCCCCCCTCTTTCGCTGTCCCCCCCCACTCATGCTTGCACACTCTTTCTCCAAAGTAAAATAAACATTAAAAAAAAAAGACACCTATTGCTAGGCTGAGATTTACCAAAATTAATAATTTTTACCGCTTTATCAAAAACATTTTATTTATTTTGGGGGGAAGGGCAGAGAGAGAGGGAGGCCCAGAACTCAAAGTGGGCTCCAGGCTCTGTGCTGTCAGCACCAAGCAGGATGCGGGGCCTGAACTCCTGAACTGTGAGATAATGACTTGAGCCAAAGTCTGATGCTTAACCAACTGAGCCACCCCAGTGCCCCTATCTAAAACATTCTTAAGTGAAACTGATGTTTAAACAGTTTTAAGAATACAATACTATTAGAACAGTTTGGAGTCTCGGCCTTGACTTATCCTAAGGCACCAGCAGTTTTACTTACCACTGCTTTTGTACCATCAGTGCAAATATCAACAGAGTAAAAGGGCAAGTAATATCTTATTGTTATGGAAGTAGTTTGCTCTTAGGGATCCTAAAGGTTCACATACCACACTCTGAAAACAGATGGGATAGAATAAGAGCTTGTTTATATAAAAATATCAACTTTCCAATACAGTCAATAATTTAGAATTAGAATAGTGCTTAATGCTTAGATTTGTTTGTTTGAACTATTTCTGGAAGTAAGCAACAGCAAAAATAGCCAAGAGGCAGGGCCAAACCTTGACGCAATGATGCTTTCTGACCTAAGGCAAACAAGCACCTTTAAACAGCAGCACATAAGAGACAGGAAACAGAAAAATACAAATGAAAGAATGGTAAAGCGCAGAAATAATTATGAAGGCATCAGCTACTATTAAAATCTGCCATCCGCTGACTGCCTTCTGTGTAAAAGGTACTATCCCAGGAGGTAGGGACTAGTAAGGAAAAAAAGGGCAGGTTATCATCCAACTTGCCCCAAAGAAATGAATAATAGGAACTAAGCAGTCATGTACACAAATAACTGTTCTGAAATAGAATTCATGCCATGAGAGAGGAATAAACAAAATGCTACAGGAACATGAGGGAAAACAGCCTACCCTTTCATACAAAAACAATAAAAAAGCCAATCATATTTTGGAGGTAGAAGATGATGATATCTGGGCACGTGGGTGGCTCAGTTGGTTAAGCGTTCGGCTTTTGATTTCGGCTCGGGTCACGATCTCACGGTTCATGAGATAGAGCCCCAGAGGAGCGCTGCATCAGGCTCCATGCTGACAGTACAGAGCCTGCTTGGGATTCTGTCTGTCTGTCTGTCTCTCTGCCCCTCCCCTGCTCTCTCTCTCAAAATAAATAAACATAAAAAAAAAAAAAAAGATATTTTCTCATTACCAAAAGGTAAGGGGAATCTACCTACATCATGGGTATATGCAAGACTCCACAGTTCCAGGAACTTTTTCCAAACCAAATTCCCCATTAGTGGTATGCACAACAGAAGGCAATCTTATATTCCAAATTTTTCCAGTTTGTTTGTACCAATTCTCATATCTAAGTCTACCATTAAAAAAAAAAAAAAAACAGGAAGTATTTAAGCCTGACACTAGTTTCAGCTTTCTAAATGGTACAAGATCAAGGACAACTCAAAAACAAAAATCACTACTAGGAGATTATAAGTTGACACTAAAGTAGTCTAAATTAATTTGATAATCCATATATAAAAGTTATCTCCAAAAGTAGAATGAAAACACATAAACCTTTGTATCTGTCCTGAAGACTTACAAAACTGTGCCATTTATGATATTTTAATTGTGTTGCTCTACATGGTTCAATTCTCTAACATGGCAACTAACTTTGAATATCAAGTAAAACATATCACTGATTTACCTTTTTAAAAGGTAACCAAAATAATAGTAAAATCTGGGCAGTCGTAATTTGAATGTCATTGTAGAAAGATAAATACCTTTACCATCTTCTATAAGTTAAATCAAACTATTTCTCTGATGAAAACTCTTTGTCTATAAAAGACAAAGAATATACTGAATACAAGATTGAACAACAGTTTCTAATACATCACTCCAAGATGACATGAGAAAGAAGCATCTCAGGTTTAAGCCAAATAAAAGATAAATATAAAAAATATAAAGAAAAAGAAAGCCATGCTATTATTACTGGACAAAGCCTGCGTTAAACTCGAGATACTTTTTAATAACAGAATTTACATCTACAATAGAAATATAACTGACATATATCTTAACTGCATATTAGTAACGAGATATAAACACTGCAGGATATAGAAGGCAAAGAGTCAACAGAAATATGAGGCTTCAACTGTTTAAGCTCTTAACAGCACAAAAATAATTAAAACAGAGAATAGTGCTTTTCAAACACTTTTGATTGGGATCTACTGTAAGAGACATATTTTAAAAGTTTTTTTTTTTAATGTTTGTTTTTGAGAGAGAGAGAGAAAGACAGAGTGAGAACAAGTGGGGGAGGGGCAGAGAAAGGAGACAGAATCCAAAGCAGGCTCCAGGCTCAGCGCTGTCAGCACAGAGCCTGACATGGGGCTCTAACCCCAAAACCGTGAGATCATGACCTAAGCCGAAGTTAGATGTTTAACTGATTGAGCCACCCAGGCACCCCATTTATCAAACACGTATAACTGAAATAAAAATTTCAGAGGCTTTCTAGTAAGTGATACTTTGATAATTTTCTATTTCTTCTACTCCATAAAAAACCGGTTGTATGTAATTAGTCAGGATCCAAGAAATTGACTTTATGACACAATGTTTGTGATCCACAGTTAAAAAAAATTATATAAATAAAATTCACCAATTATTTGGCATATAATTAAAACTATTACTTAGATTATGTCATCTTTTCAAAAAATCTTAGAACTTTTATAGAAAGTAATGGTAAATTAGGTCACAAAGAAAATTTCAGTAAATTAGCCAAAGTAGAAATACTGTAGACCACATTCTCTGGTCATAAAACAATAAAATTAGAAATAAATGTTAATAAAAATATGGAGCAAAATTTCAGCTACTTGGAAATTTAAAAAAGAAAAAAAGCCACAGAAACCACTTCTTTGGACTTTTAGGTCAAAGAAGAAGAAAAAACAACAAAAACACTTCAAAATCTATTACCCATCTTACATATATCTTAAAACCACAAGAATAAGATAATGTTCTAAACAAATATAAAATTAGAGAAATTGATTAATGGCCCCTAAGATGCAAATATACATGGGAATTTAGACTATAAGGATGTTTCATATATAAGAAGGTTTATCAATAAATGGTTCTGGGACAACAGACTAGTAAATGACAAATAATGAGCAAAGGAGCAAACAGTATCACCCATTCTTTAGTCCTGATAGCAAAAATAAATTTCAGATGAGATTTAAGATTAAAATAGAAGTCTACACAAAACCCAATTCATATCCATTAGTTTGGCTATCAATGCAGAACCTGATTCAAATTCATTAGTTTGGCTATCAAAACAGAAAACAAAACACAAGAAAGAAGTAACAAGTAATAGTAAGAAGAAAGTGAACTGTTGTGCACTGCTGGTGGGAACAAGCATTAATGGAAAACGTGATGGCTTCTTATATGATCAATCAATTCCATTTCTGGATATATACCCTAAAGAACTGAAAGCAGGGTCCCTAAGAGATATTTGTACACCCATTTCACAGCAGCATCAGTCACAATAACCCAAAGGTAGAAGCAACCGAAGTGTCCATCCACAAATGAATGGATAAACAAAATGCAGTATATATACACAATAGGATATTTTTCAGCCTTAAAAAGGAAATTCTGACACATGTTATAACACGGGTGAACCCTAAAGACATTATGCAAAGGTAAATCAGCCAGTCACAAAAAGACAAATCCTGTATAATTCCACTTTTATGAGGTATCTAGGAGTCAAATTCAGAAACAGTGCATGGGTGGTTGCCACAAGTTGGGGATAGGAGGGAAATATTTAATAGGAGGGAAGAGTTTAATCGGGAGAGTTTCATTTCTGCAAGATGAAGGGTTCTGAAGATAAACTGAATAATGTGAATGTACCTAACACTCCCATGATCTGTGTACTTAATAGCAAAAATGGTAAATTTTATGTTTATGTATACTTACTATAGTTAAAAATAAAAACACAGACATGCTAGAATAAAGATGAAAATATTTATACTGTGATAGTAAAGAATGCGTGTCTGATCAGGACCTATGTTCTAGATGCCATCAAAGAAATGAACAAATTGAACACATGAAAATGTAAAATTTCTCTATGGCAAACAACATGGAATCAAAAGAAGAAGAAATTTAAAATCATTTATCAGCAAAAGAGAAAAAGGAACACAGAAAAAGTCCAAATGGCTAATATGTGAATGAAAACATACTTAACCTTAAAAGTAAAGAATAAAAATAAAGCAATTTGATTGCCTGTTAAAGATTAAAAAGGTTTGCAATATTTTGAAAAAGTAGACATCTAAAAACCATAATGAAGTCTAGTGCAAACTGGTAAACCTTTGTAGGGTAACTTGGTGACTACTAAAACTTTACTAATACTCACTCTAATCTGACAATTCCATTTCCAAGATTCTTTCTACAGATTGTACACAAGCTAAGATTATCTGTGTAAAAGGATGGTCACTACAGCATTCTTTTGATTGCAAAAAAAAAAAAAATGAAGAAAAAACCCAACCAATGTCCATTAATAGGAAACTACATGAATTATAATACACCTATATAAGACATTTTGTAGTCATTTAAAAAAATTAAGATACAGCATAAATATAATATACATTGTATATATAATAAAAACAGAAACCTGGAATATATGTAGGCAGGGAAAAAATGTGAAAGAATAAACACCAAAACTAAAAGATTAAAGAAACTTCTTCATTACATAATATTGCATCTTTTTAAAATATATTTTGAAGAAAACAACAGCTAAGCATGGAGTAAAATGGTAAAGAAAGGAAAGACAGATGAAAGTATACACTTAAAATGTACTTGTGATTTTTACTTAAGTATTACTCATTGTACTTAGTTCTATTAGAACAATTCAGCACTAAGCCTTTTACAAAGTAATGCTTTCAACACTTGCAGACATTTAGAAACCAGAGTGACTATCCAAAGATATAGAGATGATTCACATTTTGGTGACACACACCTAAAAACCTTAATATCACCCAATGGTTACAAAATCACGTTGCTAAAATGATACATTCAGCTCCATTATTCAAAGAATCATAGCCGTTTTACAGTTTGCAGAGACTTCAGAGAACATCTAAGCAAGGAACTGTAGTTCAAAAATGCTGACGTTTTGGGGCACCTGGGTGGCTCAGTCGGTTAAGCATCTGACTCGATTTCAGCTCAGGTCATGATCTCACCATTTGTGAGAAGGGAGCCCTGCTTCAGGCTCTGTGCTGACAGCGCGGAGCCCACTTGGGATTCTCTCTCCCTCTCTCTCTCTCTGCCCCTCCCCTGCTTACTTGCTCTCTCTCTCTCTCTCAAAATAAATAAACATTAAAAAAAACTTTAAAAAAATTTTTTTAAATGCTGATGTCTTACCCAAGGTCATATACAAGGTATGACACAGCAGTGCTCTCTAGAAATCTAATTAATTGGAATAATTTTAAATTTTCTCTAACTTATTAACAGTTACTTTCAACATGACAACCACATTGAAACGGCAGTTATTTTAGGACACTGAATCTATTTCACTAAGAAATTAATCAGGCTTATACTAAAACTTTCTTCTATTCCAACCTCAAAATAATCAATTAACCCATTTATTTTTAATCACTTTTTCTCCCCAGGTAAAATGTGTCTCTATTTCTTTCCAACATTAAACAGTCTAGCTGTGCTCCTGTTCCTATCTCTATAGAGATCCTGTCTTCAGATACCTCCCTGCTCCATCCCTTCCCTCTCCACTAGCTTCTTCCCCTTGGCCAACAAATACCTGAATCCAACAATTTTGAAACATCTTTCGACATTGCCTTCCTGTCAAGTTGTTTCTCTCCCTTCTTGAAAGACTACCCTTCACTTTCTTACCTTTCTACTGAAAGGGTTAAAGGTCTGTAAAAGGTCAACAGCAACATTTAATTCCTAAGAAAAGTGGCCTCTGATCAGTTCCCATCCAATTTGACTTCTCTACAGTATTTGATACTGTTCATTATACACAAAACTGGAAACTTGCCTTTCTTTAGCTTTCAAGGTACCATCATTTTCTATGACTATTCTAGTTATCCTTTACGCCTTCACTGGTTTGCCTTCATTTGTCCATCATTAAATGTTTTTTACTATACACCGTGCTTGGGGACATTTTTTGTTAACTACTACAGTGATGACCCCCAAGGTTGATTTCTCAGGTTCCAACCATCTCTGAGCTACAAACTCTAATGCTCAATTCTCTACTAGACCTTGCTTCTGAAATAGGAGAACTGAAACTCATCATGTTTTAGTATCTTTCTCCTAAATGCACTGCCTAATTCAGTGGACTGTGCTAATCACCCAGCTGTTTAAGCAAGAAACATCTGAGTTATCTTTAAACTCTCCACATTTATTTCAAAAAAATTTTTTATGTTTATTTAATTATCTTGAGACAGAAAGAGATAGAATCCCAAGCAGTCTCCACACTGTCAGCACAGAGCCCAACATGGGGCTCAAACTCACGGACCTTGAGATCAAGAGACACTTAACTGACTGAGTCACCCAGGTACCCCTAAACTCTCCACATTTAACTCCAAATACCATCAAATACTGAAATATAAAACTTCTCTAAAATGCCTCCTCTCTCCTACTATCATTTTCCCATATTTAGGCTTCAATAAATTCAATAGCTTCATCAATGGTCTTCCCCTACTGAAATGCTCTATAGTGTATACCAAAAAAGGTCCATCCTTCCTGGCAAAGCATAAAAAGGCCCCTACAACCCAGCAGTTTACATTTCTATCTTTTCAGCTTCATCCATACAGCCCTAAACCTCCTCTTCCACAGATACCTCCCCATTCCCATCCATAGACATACCACTCTTGAAAGCAATGTATATTTTCACCTCTTGTTCACCAAATAAACATTGATTCATTGTTTAGGGTCCACTCAAAGTAATCTCTCTGTGACTTTTCCTGATCCTCCCCAGGAAGAATGGATAAGAATTTTTGAATTAGATTGTAATCCTACACTGTTTAACATCTTCCTCTATGAGTTATCACATTATGACATTTTAACTATATATGTTTACATGTCCTTTCCTCCTCGCGCTCCTTGAGGATCAAGCTTTGCTCATATTTTTATTCTTTATGCATAAACTATAATAAGCTCTTTCCTCTCTCATCTGCCATTATTTTATTCCCTCAAAACCCACTGTGGCCTCAAAAAGGTCAAAGAAAAAAAGAAATAATGTGTAAATAATAACCATTAATAACTCTGTATACCATGAGAGCAAAATAAAGTTGGGAGGGAGAGGTGCCCACAAGTTAAGTTTATGTCGTCTCATATCCAAAGACTGGATTGGACTAAGGGAACCTGTCCTGTATCAAAAGCAAAGTTTAAAGTAACCATGGCTGAAGAATGCCTGACAGCTATGGGACTGTTTCAAGATCATAAAGAGGAGGAAGGATATTTTCAAATATTGTACAAATTACTACTTTCACCCCACTTAACATCCTATACTCCTTCCTTCAACACATATTTACTAAGAGCCTACTATACACCAGTCATTACTCTCAGCAATGGTGAACAAATAACCAGGACAAAGTCTCTCTGCTTGCAGGGATCATATCTTCTAATAAGGCAGACACAAATATATAGTCCCATGTTAGGTAGTAACAAATACTATATATAAAAATAGAGACGAGTACAGCTGGGGGGCAGGGTGGGAGTTACTACTTAAAGACAGTGCTCAGGGAAAGGTGTTCTAAAGACAGTAAACACATAGGCAAGCCCAAAGTCATATGCAAATATCAGCAGGAAGGGTCTTGGGAGGCAGAAGAGCGAGCAAATGGGAAGAAGGAAAGATTGCGCTGTACTTGCCCTATTTTTAAAAAAGCGTGGCTGTGACACAGTAACTCAGAGTGGTAGGAAACAAAATCTTAACTCGGTTTGGTAAAATTAACAGAGTTAGCTAAAAGAGTCATTACAGGTAATTTTTACAATTTCTATCCTATTTAAGAAATTAGATGATTTAGACCTGATTTAGACCCTAATATTCCATTGTAAGCAAATATAGCATTATCATACATGGTAGAATAAGTTTCATATGGTGATAAAGGAAGTAAGGCCAAAATCCATATCCCAACCAATGATTTCTTAATCTCCATTAACTAGTCAGGCCCAAAATCCAACACTCAATTCAGCATTCCCCACCCCATGCTAAGTTGCCTCAGGTCTTGTCCAACATGCTACACTGGGGGTGGGGGGCAGGACATTTAATTCTTATTTGAATTTTTAAAGGCATGCCCAATGGCTGAGGATGGGTACCTTATACCTATTCTGATGTACAAAACTACCATTTTTTTTCAGTAACCTAAACTAAAATTATTATTTAATTTCATTCCTCCCACATATTTGGTTGTAAAACTTTGCCCTTTCTTTCTTTGAAATGTTTCGTATCTTTTCCTTCTCTCTTCCTACCATAATCAAGTTTGGATTAAAAGAGCTTCCTAAATGAATTCTCATCCTTAAAAAAAGTACAGTACTCAGGACTGCTAGACTGATTTTTCTGACAAAACAACTTACTTTCATCATTTTACCCTTCTAGCTGAGAAAGCTTTAATGGATTCCTAATAACTACCATGTAAAATTGAAACCTAACCTTTGTCTTTAAGATTCTTCCAAATTCACAGTACCATCTACAGTCATCCTTTCTTACCATTCTCAGAACAAACTTAATTTTTACATTTCCCAATGTCATGAAGACTAACCATGAGATCTGTAAAGGCAATTTCAGTTGATAAGTTTACATATAAGGAAAAAAAATCCCAATAAAGATGAATAAAATCTCCTTAAACAGAAAAAAAGAGTAGACCAGCATCTTCTGATTAGAAGAGACAATTAAGACTTTCACATTACTAATACTGATAAAACATTCCACTGAGCTCCAGTTTGCAAAATGCTTTTTATTCTATGGATGAAAAAACTGTTAATCTCAAATTTTAAGTAATTTGTTCAATGACCCATTCAACTAAAATGAAGCAGCAGAGACCTCTAACGGTTCAAAATCCCATGCCTACACACTGGGCTTCCCAGCCCTCTAGAACTACATAAGAAACAGACTAATACACATATTGTTAAAATATTAAAACACCCGGGTGTTTACATATTAACTACAGCATGTTTGCAGAGTAAATATCTACTGAAAGAATGCACACAGGGACATCACTCCTGAGTTTCAGTGGTTCCCCATAGAATTTGGACAAGTTCAGGACCTTTTTTTTAATTTATTTTTTTATGTTTTATTTTTTGAGAGAGAGACAGAGACAGTGAGAACAGGGGAGGGACAGAGAGAGAGGGAGAGACAGAATCTGAAGACAGGCTCCAGGCTCTGAGCTAGCTATAAGCACAGAGCCCAATGGGGCGCTCGAACCCACAAACTGTGAGATCATGACCTGAGCAAAGTCGGAGGCTCAATGGACTGAGCCACCCAGGTGCCCCAAGTTCAGAACCTTTTATATAAACAAAGCCTTTCAAAATTTGACTCCTCATTACCACATAATTCAACCTACCAAATCATTCCACCATGTTCCAATTATACGTAAGTATTCTGAGATGGGATTTGAATGGTAACTTGTAGGGAGTCTGTCACCACTGTTGATTAAACAGAAAACTAGCAAACAAAATAAGATACCAACAATTACAACACATGTATTACCAATCTTGTCAGGGCCACATCAACATAATAGCTGCTAAGGAGATACTGAGCTTTGCATAAAAAAAGGAATTACTAAAATAAACATTAAAATAAAACTTCTAATAATCCTTTCACCCTTCATAAGAAACTGCATAATGTAAACAATTAAAAGTTTATGCTCAGGAATTAGCTTGCTTGGATTTGAGTTCCAGTTCTATCAACTTCCTAACAATTTAACTACTCTGGGTCTCATTTTGACAAAACGTGGACGTGGATGAAATCTTGCAGGATTGCTGTGCAAATTAAATGAGAGATTGTGTGGCATCAGTATTATGCCTAAAACATAAGAAGAGTCCAAATATACTCTAATTGTTAGTTGTTCAAAGAACTTAGATTAAAATGGAAATGCTAATTTTTGGCTTCCTCTCAAATCATGTTATTGTCTGTGACAACCAGCTTAAGAGGTTAAAAATGGTCTATTCACCTTGAAGAATACCAATTATCCATTTGCACCCTGGGGAATCTCCAGAAGTCCAGTGGTGGCAAAATCTGAATGGGATCTGCTCTTCATTTGTTCAGAGGTGGTCTTCACGAACCTTGAGTAAAGTCTGGTTCATACTATGTAAGCAATATTTCTTGGAAAAATACTGGAATTAATGTAAATGCCAGGCCAAACAGCAGACTCAAAGTCTACATCATAAGACTGAATCACCTAGTTTCTCTTCCAGTAGCAACTATTCTGACCTAAGGATGACCTAAATTCAGATATCGACTTCCATCGTTAAGCCATATTCCAAGAACTCACATAAAACTGAAGAAGCTATGGATGCTCGGTTGATGGAACAAGGCACAATGGTGCCTATGGCAGCCCCAAAGCTGTATTTAAAAGGGCAAGGTGAAGAACAATGTATTAGTACATACAACATCAAGAATAAATATTAGAATCTCTTCTGCTTTTCATCTTCTAAATACCTCTTGATGCTACATCAATTTGCAACATTGTAACTCACCTGTTTTTTCAGTTATATCTGAATCAGGTGTGCCTGCCCTGCTAACCTCCCCTTCAGCATTCTCCTCTTCAGCACTAAGAGAAATTGGTGAAGAAGGGCCAGGCTGGGAGGTTTGAGGGGTTGCTTCGGGCACTTCCTCAATCTTACTCCTTTTCTCAAAGCGAAAACGGTCCAAGTTGAAAAGATTCATATTGGCAGAAACCACCACCACCCTGTGGAATTAAGAGCTTTAAATGAACTATCTGCAGGAAGAAAATAAAAAGAGAAAAAGAGGCCATGAAAACAATATAAAATATACAAAGCCTTAGCCGTTCATTCCCAAGGCAATTAAGAGCACACAAACATGCCAGTGGCACAGGATGACTATTATGGCTGCGCCTCATTGTTAGGCCACAATGATTAGAAGGTGAACAGGGATATCTTTTTAAAAATTTCCATTTCTCTTTCTACTCCCCTTCCTCTCCCCCCTCCCCGCCCCGCCTTCCTGAAACCACACGCTGACCCTCGTGCAACCTCCTCTTACCCCAGCACGCGCAGGCACGTTCCCCACTCTAACCCCCCTGCGGGCCGCGCGCCCGCCCACAGTGAGAGGCTCCCTGCACTATGGTGCTCCCTGCCTCGAGAAAGGACGTGCCAGGGCCCGCGCCTCGATACTGCGGGGACACAAAGGGGCCAAAGAAGGGGAGCGGCGGAGGCCGTGCTGGCGGGCACCCGCCCGGAAGTTGACGCGGCGCGATCCCAGCTGAAAGGAAGCTGATAGGATCAAGAAAACACAGGGAGGGTTCAGAGGTGGAGAGTGTGCTGCGGCATCTCTTTTAATGATCACCCTTTCGCCCTCTTTATTTCTTTAGTACTTACAGTCTTGCAGGCTTCGATGCGATGTAACAAAGGTTGAAAGAAAAAATAATTCCTGGCGTAGGGCGACGGTAGCCGGGCCGGGACCTTCCAAAACAGCACGGAGAGACCAAACGAGCGCGCGGTGATGACGCAACACGCAGCTTAGGCTTTTTTTCTTCCCCAGCGACGCGCGAGCGGAAGATGTCTAGGCGCGCGCTGTTGCCATGGTAATTCGTACCCGCCTCTACGCTTAGGAAGCTGGTTTATGGCGTTTCTCCAGGTTAGCTAGAGAGTTATAAAATGAAACAATAATGAATTGCGCAATGGCAATAAATACCATAATAAATAATATAGTATCTTATACGTTATAATGTATAATATTTTATATAATTTATACATATAATGTTAATATTGTGCTAGATGTTTTACGTGAATAATCTACCCTTACATGAAACCTTTTTTTTTTTTTTTTTTTTTTTACAAAATAAGGAAACTGAGGCCTGCAGATATTAAATAGTAAGAAGTAAAAAGACGGGTATGTTGAACTTAGCATATGAACTGCCTCCCCACTGTTGGCTGGATTGTTCTTAGAGTGGAATATGACCATTCGTATATGTTGACCGAAATACTACCTTAAGAATATTTACCCTTTTTTGGTCTAGCATTTGGCTAAACAGGCAATTTTCTGTGTTTTAATTTGATCCTCTGGTTGGCATTTCCCTTAAAGAGACATTACTACAAAACATTATTCTGCCAAAACCCCTGGCCATTGTAATCTTAAATTGGCATTCTACTTTATAAATCAGTGTTTTGAATTGTATAATTATAACATGAACCCACAGTTTTATCAAATGCAGGCACACTTATAAAATCAAATGTCTTGACCCATAAAATTCAGAATCAAAGCCTGAACAATTGAGATTTCATTATACCTATTTTTGATATCCCAGGAAATATATCAGCTTAGTGCATGCATGGTAACTGATGTGATCAAAGGATATATCAACTTATACATAATAAATGATTTTTGGTGGTAAGGAATATTTGCTCTAAGGTCTACTCTCAGCAACTTCCAAATATGCAATACAGTATTATTAACCATAGGTCACCATTCAGTGTATGTAATTTCAAAAAAGAATATTTGCTTTATATTCAGGCAGATCTAACATTGAAAATGGATTCCACTGGCTGGATGACTTTAGGCAAATTATATATAACTTCCCTAAGCCTTAGTTTCCTCATCTTTTCAATGTGATTGATGATACTATTGATTTCTTAAGGCAATTTTCTGCAACACAGTATTAACCCCTTGACATTTGTACAAGTGGGGCAAGAGTGAAAATCGAGACCCACACATCATCTGTCTAAATATTTAAACATAAATACAGTTAACAAAATGTAAAGATAAGATATACTCTATTGCCCTATTTTGGCAATAACCTGGAAAGCGAGGTTGAATTTAGAATTTCTGTTTTGGACAGAAGGTGGATGATTCAAGGAGAATTGGTTGGCACATGTATCCTGCCTTCCCTGTATCATGTCCTCCCATTCGGTTTGATACCATAGGAGCCTTGTGCTCATGCATATGGACACCCAGTTCAAATGCCCAACTGTGACTCCACCTAACGTTGCCATATTTGTCTAAAAAAATAAAGGCTGTTTTGTTAAATTTGAATCTTAGATAAACAATACTTTTTAGTATAAGTATGCCCCATTAAAAATTTGGAACTTGCTTGTTCTAAAAACTTGTTGTTTGTTTGAAATTCAAATTTAATAAGATATCCTGTATTTTATTTGGCAAGCATACTCCTGCCCCATTGCTCCATCACCTCTTGGGTCTAAGGAGCCTTTTTGCTACATGTTGGATCTAAAGATCTAGATACTGGAAGCACTGTTGGACCTCAGCAGGAAAGACCTGGGTAAAGGTCACCAGCCTTCTTGGAGCTGTGTGAGCAGAGACTTCAGGGACCAGGTACTCAAAAGCATTGTCTAAAATTGAAGGCATAGGTTCTGAGAAACCTGTTTTTTTGGTCCCACCGATTCCTTGCTCTTTGGGGTTGGGTATAGCAGGAAAAGAGCCAGAATTGAGTTCCGTAAAGTAGTAGGTCCAATACAGGGACCACTCTTGCCCAATTCTTCTTTTTTAATATTTTAACATTTATTTATTTTTAAGAGACAGAATGTGAGTGGGGGAGAGGCCGAGAGAGAGGGAGACACAGAATCTGAAGCAGGCTCCAGGCTCTGAGCTGTCAGCACAGAGCTTGACGCGGGGCTCCAAGCACGAACTGCGAGATCATGACCTGAGCCGAAGTCGGATGCTTAACCGACTGAGCCACCCGGGCACCCCACTCTTGCCAAATTCTAAGGGTGGGATTGTTCTATAGCTTTCACTGACCTGGAAGAGTTGGAATTTTCCATGATAGGGATTTTGCTTGATTGTGGATCAAAAGGTTAAGGGAGTATATAAGAAAGTAACACAGACTGGATGGCTTACACAACAGAAATTTTTTTTTCTCAAAAGCTCTGAAGGCTGAGGTCTGATATCGAAGTGTTGGCAGGGTTGGCTTCTCCTATTTCATGCCTCTCACCTTGGGCATTTTCCCCCTGTGTTTTTACAGAGTCTTCTCTCTGTACTTGGGACTAAATTTCATAATTTAATTAAGTGACCACATTTTAACTTAATTACATCTCTAACAAACCTATGTCCAAGTGTATTCACATTCTGAGATAATGGGAATTAGGATGTCAACATATAAATTTGGAGGGGGCACAATTCAGCCCGTAATGGGGGGCAAAAGAGTGGAAGGATTTCTATATGAAGCTAAAATCTTTTAGAATTATAGCAGTAATTGGGGCTAAAAGACAGTCCTCTGATTTTTTCCTTATAATCCTAAATATGGTCATTCTCCAAAATTCAGTTCTTGGCGTACCACTTGTCTATTCTTTCCCAGAGTGGAGTGATTATAGTGGTAACTAAATATATTTGTCAAATTTTACTCAACTATATACTTAAAATGGTTTAATCTTGGGGTGTCAAGGTGGGTCAGTTTGTTAAGCATCTGACTTCAGCCCGGGTCGTGATCTCATGGTTGGTGGGTTCAAGCCGCACATTGGGTTCTATGCAGATGGCTCAGAGCCTGGAGCCTGCTTCGGACTCTGTGTCTCCCTCTCTCTCTGCCCCTCCCCTGCTCACACTCTGTCTCTCTCTCTCTCTCTCTCTCTCTCTCTCAAAAATAAATAAGCATTAAAAGAAATTTTTTTAAAGAAGGCTTAATCTTACTATTTATAAGTTATTAACTCAATAAACAACACATTTTGTAAAAAGTGACTATCAACATTAATTTATTGATATGGAAGAAAATTTGAAAACCACCTCTCCCCCTAGAATGAAGAGGAAAAAGACAAAGAAGTGAAATAAATGAGATTTAAAGAAATAATAAACATAGGATTCAGAGGACTGAGAAGAAAACTTTGATAAATTATGAGTCAGATCAAGAGTTGAAATGAAGAGTCAGATGCTCAACCGACTGAGCCACCCAGGTGCCTCCCCCGCCCACCCTTTTTTTTCCAGAAAAAACAGCTTACAAAAGGACAAAAGAATGTCAGTCAGAACTTGTTCAATAAACTAAATTCCAGAAGTTAATGATGAAACAACTACAAAGATGGGGAGGGAAAATACTGTGGCTCAGTAATTGTTCAGATTATGTATATGCTATTCATTGATGTATAAAAAAATATTCAAACTTTTAATTCCTCGAAAATATGTCTTCCTTAAACTGTTCCTAAAGACATAAATCCAGCTGACAGGGTCAAAAATGGAATTTCAAGAATGCAGAATTAATGGTGTAAAAGTATTCTGTTGAGACTAAACACAGTTAGGACTTAATAGGTAGGGTATATTTACCAACATTTTGTTGCATAACAACCACAGAATTTTAACACAATAATCGTGATTGGCTAGTATGGTTCAAGTTAAGGCTACAATGCCTTTTTGCACATAGTACATGCTCAATAAATATGTGTTGAGTGAGTAAATGATATTAACAACTACATAAAATGCCTTAAGCATACAGATAACCACAAAGAAATGTTAAAATAAGTTGAGTATCTTCAAATGTTACATGACATGGGAGAACAACATAAACCAGAGGATGTTTTCTTATTACATTTTTTTTCTCTTTTACTTTTTAATGTAAGCTCTTCCCCCAGTGTGGAGCTTGAACTCACAACCCTGAGATCAAGAGTCACATGCTCTACCCACTGAGCCACACAGGCACCCTTTAAACCAGAGTTGAAAAAAAAATAAAACTCAGGAAAAAGGTAATGTAACTCAAGAAGGGAAGGAAAGTAAAAAAAAAAAGAAAAATGAGGATTAAACTACATGTGACACATAATGCTTACAGAGAAATAGCAGGTAGAAAGGGAAAAACTAAAAAATAAAAGAAGGTAAATAGATTTCAAGAGAAAACAATAAATATTGAAAATAAGCAAAGAAGATACAACATAATTATAATAGGAATCACTACAGAAGAAAACTAAAGCAAAGATGTGGAAGAAATAACTAAAAGCTGTAATTCCAAAAGTATTTCCTGAAAATTACAAAGATTTGAAACCATAGATTAGAAAAGCACATCAATACCTGTGGATATCAACCCAGATGGCAAAAAGCAAGACATATTCTAGTAAAATTTAGACTTAAAATTTTTTTTTAATTCCTTAAACATTTAGACAAAACAAGCAAGTGACCTATAAGGGGAATAAAATTATATTACCATCACAGTTTTAACAGCAAGTCTTTATGCTGAAAGAAAATGGAACATTGTATCTAGGAAGCTCAAAGAAATAAAATCTCACAACAGTTTGTGAGATTGAGCCCTGCATCTGGTTTTGGCTCTGCACATCGGATTCTTCCAAGCATGGAGCCTGCTTGGGATATATATATATATATATATATAAAGGCACAGATAAACTATTAACATCACCTAAGAACTCTATGGGTGTTATTCTCATGAGTACTCTTAAAAATTGTATTAAAGAATGAACTTCATAAAATATCTACAGTAACAATGACTAAAGGACAGATACTAAGCATTAGCTATATAGTTATTTGTAGAACAAAGACATTAAGAGGTTTCAAAGGAAAAGAGTAACATATGATGGTTATATGACCCATCATTGTGCACCTCTTAAAATGAAGAAAGAATGGTGGGAACAGATGAAAAAAATTTTAATTTTTTAGTAATTGTATTGGAGTAAGTATATTAGTATTGTTATTCTAAGATGGTGTGTGTATATTTTTGAATAAAGCAAATAAATAACTGTGTTATATCCTGTTTCTTTGGAAGCCAGGATTCTCAAATAGAATAAAGGAGATGCAGATGTGGTAGAAATTAGAGTGCAAATCCTAGAATGCAGAGGGACCTTTTTTAAATTGGAAATATCTGTAGGAACTTATGAGGTTTAGTACACACACACACACACACACACACATATACTTCTTGGGAAAAGGGCAGATTCCATTCTAGGACAGGAAATATACAGAACGAGCCTGGAATATCTTTCTATACCGAAAGCAAAAAAGTTATCTAAAACCAACATTTACGAGATTCAGGAGCTAAATTTAAGGCTACAACTATTGTCCAAGATGGAGCAGTTTGAACTTTAATAAGATTAAAAATTGCAATTATTTGAAAGCCATCAAATATGTTTAAATCCATGAGGGTTTTTTTTTTTTTTTTTGGTACTTTTGTAAGTAACTGGTTATCTTTGGAGAACAAAGGGAAAAAATATGCATTGTTATGAAAACTGACAAGTATAGGAAAAGAAGCTTTTATGTTGCCTTTACTCTGAAGGGTTCTGCTAGGTAATCAAGTAATAGATGAAAGAGTTTCTTTATAAAACTATTCCAACTAGTAAATGAGGGAGAAATGATAAAATTTGATCACTCAGCAAGCCCGGCCCAAATTCCTAACCTACAAAATCATAAGATACAGTAAAATGGGCATTATTTTATTTATTTTTTATTTAAAAATATTTTAATGTTTATTTTTGAGAGAGAAACAGAGCATGAATGGGGGAAGGGCAGAGAAAGAGGGAGACAAAATCCAAAGCAGGCTCCAGGCTCTGGGCTGTCAGCTCAGAGCCCCGTGTGGGGCTCAAACTGCGAGATCATGACCTGAGCCAAACTCCGACTTAACCAGCTGAACCACCCAGGCACCCCTAGAATTCACCTTTTAAGTTAAAATAAATATTTATGTAAGGCTGCTGTGATGCTTAATTTTATGTATCGATTTGACTGGGCTAAGAGATGCCCAGATAGCTGGTAAAACATTTTTGAGTGTTTCTCTGAGAGTGTTTTGGAAGAGTTTAGCATTTGAATTGGTAGACTGAGTAGAGAAGATTGCCCTCATCCGATGTGGGTAGATATCACCTAATTCTTTTTCTTTTTGGTTTAAAATTTTTATTTTGAAATAATTATGCGTTTATAGGAAGTTGCAAGAAATGTACAGAGGAGTCCCATGTACCCTTCCTGTAGTTTCCACCATGTATAACTATGTATAACTTATATAACTTGTATAACATGTACCACTTGTATAACTATGTCATGATAGCAAACCAAGGGATTGACATTGGTATGATCTACAGAGTTTATTGAGCTTTCTCCAGTTTTACCTGTGTGTGTGTGTGTGTGTGTGTGTGTGCGTATTTAAATCTGTGCAACTTCACATGTGTAGGTCTATGCATCCACCACCATTTTCAAGACACAAAACAGTCCATCACCAGAGCCTCCTTCCTCTTGTCCTTCTAGCCACACACCATTTCATTCTCCCTTCTCCACACTGCCCCCCTTCCCTAACCCATGGCAACTACTAATGTGTTTTTCATTTCTGTAATTTTGTTGTTTCAAGAATATTATACAAATGGAATCATACAGTATCTTATATTTTAGGATTGGCTCTTTTCACTCAGCATAATTCCCTAGAGATCTGTCCAAGCTGTGTGTATGGCAACTCTTTATTCTTTTTATTACTATTATTCTGTGGAATGGTTATACTCTGGTTTGCTTAATCATTCATCCATTGAAGGGCACCTAATTCTTTAAGGGCTCAAATAGGAAAAAAAGAGGTAGAAGGGCAAATTCACTCCCTATGCTTGACCTGGGACATCCATCTTCTCTTGCCTTTGACCCTGTTTTCAGGCTTTCAGACTTGGGTCTTGGACTTTTGAAGTACAGCACCAGCTTTCCTGGACCTCTAGCTTGTAGCGGGACTTCTCAGCTTCTAAAAGTGAGTAAGTCAATCCCTCATAATGAATCTCTTTCTGTATACTATATATATTCTACTGGTTCTGTTTCTCCATAGACCCCGGACTGCTGCCAAAATCTTGTTAATTACTTGTTAGCTTTGAAATAGGCTCAGTGAAAATGTTTTATAGAAGCCTCAAATTTCTTCATTAAATAGGAGGAAAGATTGTGAACATTTTATTTTTATTTATTTTTGCTTTATACTTACCAAAATAAAACCATGAAGCATTTCAAAGAAAGAGAAACCCTTCCAAATTTGAATTGAATAAGAAGCAAAACAAAATAATAAACGGCAACAGAGATTAAAAATGGAATTCGCAAACCCAGATCCCTTCTTAACTTGATATCTTAAAAATGTAAACCACACCTAGTTGGTAATGGAACCTTGTATAAACTAATCTTACCTCCCACACACAAGTATGAAATGGAAAAGACAAGATACCAAGTCATAAAACTAAGTAGATCTTTCTTCCTTGGTAACAAGAAACTAAGACAAATATTACCAGTTTGTAAGTAAATACTTCTTTTCCCAAAGTAATCATTATTAATTTGGTGAGGTAGAGGGGATGGTCATGAACCTCTTTTGAGAATCTGATTTTTAAGAAGCCATGGAATGCTTTCAGAAAACCTGCATATGCATGTTATGGATTGTACATAACTTCAGGAGATTCACGGACCCCTTGGTGCTCTATGCTCTTCACACTGAGAAATTATTTTTTTGATGTTGATAAATTATGACACAGAAGTCCTGAACCCTCACAACTGGTGAAATTAATGATGATTCCATCCCTGTATGTGCCTTTAAAAAAAGTTTTATTTAAATTCCAGTTCGTTAATATACAGTGTAATATTAGTTTCAGGTTTACAATATAGTAATTGGATGCTTCCATATAATACCCAGCACTCATCACAACAATCGCACTGCATAATCCACTTCACCTATTTAACCCATCCTGCCACCCACCTCCCCTCTGGTAACCATCAGTTTATTCTCTATAATTTAGAGTCTGTTTCTTAGTTTGTCTCTCTCTTTTCATCCCCCTCTTTGCTCGCTTGTTTTGTTTCTTAAATTTTACATATGAGTGAAATCGTATGGTATTTGTCTTTGTCTGACTGACTTCACTTAGCATAATACCCTCTAGTTCATCCATGTCTTCAAAAATGGCAAGATTTCATTCTTTTTTATGGCTGAGTAATATTCCATTTTATATGTATACCACTTCTTATTTATCCATTCATCAGTCAACGCGCAGTTGGGCTGTTTCCATAATTTGGCTATTGTAGATAATGCTGCTACAAACATAGGTGTGCATGTTTCCTTCAAATCAGTATTTTTCTATTCTTTGGGTAAATACCTCATGGTGCAATTACTGGATCAGGTGGTAGTTCTATTTTTAACTTTCTGAGGAAACTCCATACTGTTTTCCCCAGAGTGTCTGTGCCAGTTTGCAAGCACACCAACTGTGCAAGAAGGTTCCTTTTTTTTCCACATCCTGGCAAACACTTGTTTCTTGCTTTTTTTTTTTTTTTTAATTTTAGCCATCCTAACAGATATGAGGTGATATCTCATTGTGGTTTTGATTTGTATTTCCCTGTTGATGAGTGGTGTTGAGCATTTTTTTTCATGCATCTGTTGGCCATCTGGATGTCTTCTTTAGAAAAATGTCTATGTCTTTTGCCCTTTTATAACAATTCATTTTTTGGGTGTTGAGTTTTATAGGTTCTTTATATATTTTGGATGCAAACTCTTTATCAGATAATGTCATTTGCAAATGTCTTCTCCTGTCCTATAGGTTGCCTTTTAGTTTTGTTGATTGTTTCCTTTGCTGTGCAGAAGTTTTTTTGAAGTTCCAACAGTTTATTTTTGCTTTTGTTTCCCTTGCCTCAGAAGACATATCTAGAAGGAAGTTGCGATGGCCAGTATCAAAGAGGGGACTGCCTGTGTTCTCCTATAGGATTTTAATGGTTTCATGTATCCAGTTAGGTTTTTAATCTATTTCAAATTTATTTTTGTGTATAGGGTAACAATGTGCTCCATTTTCATTCTTCGGCATGTTGCTGTCCAGGTTTCCCAACACCATTTGTTTAAGAGACTGACTTTTTCCTATTGGATATTCTTTCCTGCTTTGTCAAATATTAATTGACCATATAGTTGTGGGTTCATTTCTGGATATTTTATTCTATTCCATTGATCTCTGTGTCTAGTTTTGTACCAGTACCATACTGTCTTGATCACTACAACTTTGTAATATGACTTGAAATCCAGAATTGTGGTGCTTCCAGCTTTGCTTTCCTTTTTCAAGATTGCTTTGGCTATTTGGGGTCTTTAAAATTGTTTTAACATTTATTCATTTTTAAGAGACAGAGAGAGGCAGAGCATGAGTGGGGGAGGAACAGAGAGAGAGAGAGAGAGAGAGAGAGAGGGAGACACAGAATCTGAAGCAGGCTCCAGGCTCTGAGCTATCAGCACAGAGCCAGACATGGGGCTCAAATTCTTGGGCCAAGAGATCATGACCTGAGCTGAAGTCGGACTCCCAAGCAACTGAGCCACTCAGGTGCCCCTATTTGGGGTCTATTGTGGTTTCATATAAATTTTAGGATTGTTTGTTCTGGCTCTGTGAAAAATACTGCTGGTATTTTGCTAGGGATTGCCTTAAATGTGTAGATTACTTTGGGTATTATAAACATTTTAACAATATATGTTCTTCCAATCCATGAGCATGAAATGCTTTTCCATTTATTTGTGTCATGTTCAGTTTCTTTCATCAGTGTTTTATAGTTTTCAGAGCACAGGTCTTTTAACTCTTTGGTTTGGTTTATTCATGGGTATCTTACAATTAGTGTAATTATATATGGGATTTATTCCTTAATTTCTCTTTCTTCTGCTTCATTATTGGTATATAGAATTGCAGCAGCTTTATGTATGTTGATTTTGTATCCAACGACTTCATTGAATTCATTTATCAGTTCTAGCAGTTGTGTGTGTGTGTGTAGTCTCACATTTTCTATATAGAGTATCATGTCATCTGCAAATAGTAAAAGTTTTACTCCTTCCTTGCCAATTTGGATACCTTTTATTTCTTGTGTCTGATTGCTGTCATAATACTTCCAGTATTATGTTAAATAACAGTGGTGAGAGTGAACATCCCTGTCTTGTTCCTGACTGTAGAGGAAAAGCTCTGTTTTTCCCCCTGAGGGTGATATCAACTGTGGGTTTTTCATATATGGTGTTTATTATGTTGAAACCCTTGTAAACTAATTTAGGAAATTAAAAATATTGAGTATGTTTTACCCTTTGATAATTACCTGCTATATATTGATAACTACTATAATAGATTTTCTGGAAAAATGGAATTTCAATTCTATATAAAACAAATAATGCTTCATTTTCAATAACTGCCCATTAAAGAGAAAACTTCATGTTGTATCTTTTCCTTATTTAATTTTCTTCATCCTAATTTTTTTATATTTTTCTTTTTCTAGTTAAGTATATATTACAATTGTCAGGGCACTCTCAACTAGAAACTTGAGTTCATATAGACATACACACAAGACTTTACTTTTTTCTCTCTATGTTCTTGTAATTCATTTTCCTCAGGACACGGTATGGTCATCATTTTGTCATTGTCTACACCCACAATGTCAGGATGGTATTTGATACTTTGAATTATTCAATTCGCACATCCAGTCCAAACTTTACCACATCTGTACTTGTAGCATCTCATTTTTTTGTGGTAATGCTTGCCTTGAAATTAACCTTTTATAGCTGCCATTCTGCAACTATCATTTTTTGCAATATATTTAATGTGATCATATGGTCAATTAATCTTTGAGAAAGGTGGAGAGAATATGCATTGGGAGAAAGACAGTCTCTTCAATAGATGATATTGGGAAAATTGGACAGCTATATGCAAAAGTATTAAACTGGTACACTTTCTGATACCATACACAAAAATAAACTCAAAGTGGATTAAGGACCTACATGTAAGAGCTGATGTCATAAAAATCCTAGAAATGAGCACAAGCAATAATTTCTCTCGCATTAGTCATAGCAGCAGTGTTCTAGATATGTCTCCTGAGGCAAGGAAAGCAAAAGCAAAAATAAGCTACTGGAACTATATAAAAATAAAAAGCTTCTGCACAGCAAAGGAAATAATCAACAAAACAACAAAAACAACACAATAAATAAAATCCAAATAAAAGTGGGCAAAAGACATGAACAGACATTTCTCCAAAGAATACATAAAGATGTCCAACAGACACAAGAAAAGGTACCCAACATCACTAATCATCAGGGAAATGCAAATCAAAACCACAATGAGATATTACCTCACCCTTGTCAGAATGGCTCAAATCATAAACACAAGAAACAACAAGTGTTGGCAAGGGTGTGGAGAAAAGTGGAATCCTTGTATGATGTTGCAGCCACTATGGAAAACAGTATGGAGGTTTTTTTTTTTAAAAAAAATAGAATTACCATATGATCTAGTAATCTTGCTACTTTATATTTACACAAAAAATATGAAAGTACTAATTTGAAAGGATATATGCTCCTGTATATTTATTGCAGCATTATTTACAATAGCCAAATCATGGAAGCAGCCCAAGTATCCATTGATAGATGAATGGAAAAGAAGATGTGGTATATATATACACAATGGAATATAATTCAGCCATAAAAAAGAATGAAATATTGCTCTTTGCAGCAACATGGACGAACCTAGAGAGTATAATGCTAAACAAAATAAGTCTATCAGAGAAAGACAAATACCATATGATTTCAGTCATATGTGGAATTTAAGGAACAAAACAAATGAACAAAGAAAAAAATGAAGAGAAAAAAAAATGGATTCTTAACTATAGAGAACAAACAGATGGCTATTGGCAGGGGGAATGTGTGAAATAGGTGAAGAGGATCAAGAGCACGTTTATCTTGATGAGCACTGAATAATATGGAGAGTTGTTGAATCACTGTTGTACAGCTAAAACTGATATAACACTGTGTTAACTATACTGGAATAAAATAGTAACAATAATAATAACCATGTAGACTGTAGTACTTGGTTACGGCAGTTCTAGAAAACTAATGCAGAACTAACTATAAACTTTTATAAATATTCTTGCCAAAAAATGTTTAAAATAGTCTAGTTAGGTCTCTACCTTACTTTCTATCTACAGGAAGTGCAGGAGATATAGGATCAAATTAAACACTATAAGGAGACAATCAGAAAAATCAGACATAGAACTATTTATTTATTTTCTGTTTATTTGAGGGGGCGGGGCAGTGAGCGAGGGAGAGAGGATCCCAAGCAGGTTCCACACTGGGTGTGGAGCCTGACGGAGGGCTCAATCTCATGACTGTGAGATCGTGACCTGAATCAAAATCAAGAATTGTACACTTAACTGACTGAACCACTCAGGTGCCCCAAGAAGTGGAACATTTTATGACAACTCACCTGGATGGTGAAGTCAAACTCATAAAACAAACCTAAAAAAAATGTTGAGAGGGGTATTCCAAGTGGAAAAAAATTAAAGAAAGTTAAATAACTAATGCAATATGTAAATATTGATTGGATCCTAAATGGGAGAAGAAAGATATTTTCATATTGTAAATACATTTTTGAAACAATTGAGGGAATTTGAATATAGATTGTTATATATTACATTACATAATATGAAATTATTAATTTTTTAAGTGTAATGATGGTACTGTGTTTATGTAGGGTAATATTCTTATCAGGACATTCATGCAGAAACATTTAGTGGTAAAGATGTCTTCAAGTTACTTTCAGAATTTGAGGAGAAGAATTTACAGATGTATATAGAGAGAAGGCAAGATACAGAGCAAATGTAGCAAAATGTGAACTGGCAAATCTAAGTGAGAAATATGTAGGAACTAATTACATTATTTTTTATACTTTTAAAGTAAGAATTTGAGGAGGGAAAGGATAAAAAATCTGAAGGCCAACTGAACTTCAGGTGGGATGTTGTAATATTCCAAATGTGAAGTGACTGTGTTTTAAACCAGGGTGGTGATGGTGGAAATGGAGGAAAAATAATGGATTTTAAAACAAAATTATGAAGTAGAATTGGCAAGATTTGTTGATAGCTTAACTTGTGGTGAGGGTGTTGGCCAGGAAAGGGAAGAATTTTGGAATGAACAGTGATGTAAATGTTGGTTCCCTTGAGATAAGGAATAAAGAAGGAGGAGGTGGAGGTGGCAGAAGAGGAAGAAGGGGAGGGGAATTAGTCTGAGGGAGATGATGAAATCAATGTTGGTTAATAATCACCAATCAGGATTTCTAGACCTACAAAACTCTCATGATAACCACAACATGTTATAGACCTGATTGAAAAGGCACACATTTTTCCCTAGAGGACATTTCAATGTAGTTCACAATAAATTGTAAAACCAAGAAGTATATGAGGCAATCACAAATACATTACACATATAATCCATACACAGTCCAGTGAAATAATTATTTGGTATATTTTTTCCTCTGAGCCTAGTTCCTGACTGTAAAACAGGGTTAGTACTTAGTCATGTTGTAACAAACCATAGGAAAGCAGGAATTGTATTGTGTCCCAGGTGTCTACTACAATACTTATGTATATAATAAGTGCTTAAAAAATATATGTTCAAATTTCCCCACATTCACTTTTCATTCTACCAATAAACAGGCTTGTGCTATGATCAGTTACAACAAAGTTATTGATTTGTCCATGCCCTAAGATAAGAATCAAGGATAAAAATAATAGTACATATCATGTTGATAAAAGACATATATCATTTCATTTAATATTGACTATAATCATGAAAATGGTAGTTTTACATATTACAAGTAAAGAAATTGACTCTCAGAAAGATTAAATGGTAGTAACATAGCCCATGTTTTAGCTGGTAAGAAGCAGAACTGGCAAACAGACATGGGCCTGACCTGCCCCACAGTTGCTGTAGAAAATGCTGAGTTTAAAAATTGAGCAAGAAGAAATGAAAGAACTGTGAACATTATGTTATCTCAGACACTGCTTCAGGGAATGTACAATGACACTCCGTACAGATTTAAAGTTTCACTTTTAATCGTAGAATTGTGCCTTTTCTGAGCAGAGATTGAAATTCGTGAGAGGTGAGATGGGTGCTGTGGGTACATACGTACACAGACATATACCATCTTTCACTGGTGATTAGAAGTATTAAAATTAAAATTTGTGTCCTAAGAGGAACTAAGCTTAAGTCTTTATGAAGCAAAGATAGATTAGTCATCTATTAAAACTCTAACTCAACATCAGTTTAATTTCTTGCCAGATTACCACCATGTTAAGTGTATAAGGATAACACTTGCAGAAGATAATCTTAAAACATATGTAAGAAGATCAGAAATCTAATATGATATAATACAGTGTAGACAAAATATTTTATAAGTTTTATGTGTTCAGAGTTTGGCTTCATTTGAAATTTCTATAGTACACTTGCTTTCTCCTCTAAGTATAAACTTAATATACTTCTGAGACTGACTGCAAAGCACATTTCAGTTAGTGTGCTAGGAAGGACTACTTCATACTATGTAAGAATCAATATTAAAGTTGTCTCTAAATGATAGATATAGAATAATTTAAGAATTCCTACAAGTATCACTGTTCAGAAATCTCATTGGCTTACCTAAAATGCTCACCATTTAAGTTTTATTTGTGCTAAGCATTGCCTTGGTTTTAGACGGTGCTTAAAAAAACTAAGCCCTTCTAGAAAAAAAAAATTAGTCTCAGGTAAATATATCAATGTGTCTTGCATTCATTCATGTTCATTTCCTTATTCTTATGTAGTTCTTTTAGAATACATGTTCATATTGTGGTTTGATTTACATACAGTACAATATACCCCTTTAGGTGTACAGTTCAATGAATTTTGACAAATATATGTAGTCATTTAAACACTACAAATAAGATGTGGGACATTTTCATCACCCCAAAAAGTTCCATTTTGTCTCTCTATTACCTGTTTTCTCCCTACTTCCCCAGTTCCTGCCAGCCATTGATTTGGTTTCTGTCCCAATAGTTTTATGTTTTATATACTAATTGCAATGCTTGGTGTTAGGGATACAGAGACAATCCCTAGACAATTCCCTTCAGGGGAAAGATCTTATTATCAAATGATGGAGACAGGCTTGTCAACAGAATATTACCACAGGGTAAAAGCTACTACAAACAGCATACTTATACTTTGGTGGCACAGAAAACATACAACTAACTTTGTGGCTATTATGAGATATCCTACATTAAGAGGATGGTAATTGAGTTAGGTCCTGAAAGGAGGAGTTGGAAAAAGACAAACAAAGAGATGAGATAAGACTTTCTGGCTGGAAGCAATATCTGCACATAGGCACTAAGTTATGAATGTTTTGGTGTCTTCTGAAAGGGGGGTGAAGATAAGTGCAGATAAAATCTATCTGCTCAAGGTATATGTAATAAAAGAGTCAACATTTCAGTCCTCAAGCATTTGCTCCCCAACTTTAGGCTTCTAGGACTCATTTCCTGAGTGTCTGAACTAATGAAATAATCTATCAACACTGTTCAGCCATATACCTTTACAGTTTAAACGTGATTTTTAATTACATAGTAAAGGGCTCTGGTTTGAATGACCAACAAATCAGTAAGGAAGTTAACTGAATTTGAAGCATCAGTAAATAGATGAGGAAACAGTTCTGGAAATGAAGAACATTTCTTCATTCTATAGAAATCATACCTAAGGCCACTTCCAGGTGACACGGAAGTCTTAATTGGTATCAGTTTATTCCTCCCCGTCTTTTTTTCCTCATGTAATTTCCTGTTTCAGTTTGCTGTTCAGAAATGTTTTTCCTATGAGAAACAGAAAAATTAACAGTGGCATAAACCATAAGGCCATTTCTTATTTTCTTTATAAGAAGACTGCTGGTTGTTGGATTCAGAATTGGTCCAAATATCATCAAGGACCCAGACTTTTCTAACTTTTTCTCCAATATCCTTAGCATTTTATCCACATATTTTTGTCTTATGTTATTTGCCAGAGGGCTGCACGATTCTTAAACATCACATTCATGTTCAATGCAAAAAGAAAAAAGAGGCAGTGCTGAGCTCACTTCTCAACCCTCCTTTTAGAAAGCCACTCAGAAGGGTGCTCCTATCAGTTCATCAGAACTGGGTCATGTGTATACCCAAGAGATCAAAGGAAGGCCAGGAAAATGAGAACCTGGCTTTCCTGGATTTATTGCAGAAAGTGCCAGAGACAAGACGGATTAAAGGGCTCTTATGTTGCCAGTAAACAGTGTTTGCCACATATCCCAACAGTCTTTTGATTCCCATTTCATAAAGGAAATTACTACTAGCCTTAAATCCAAGAATTCTGTATGTTCTTTCTGTATGCAACATCTCTTCTACTTCTATCTCTTCCTACCAAAATCATTAGACTCTGGGGCACCTGGGTGGCTCAGTTGGTTAAGCATCCGACTTCGGCTCAGGTCATGATCTCGCAGTTTGTGGGTTTGAGCCCCACGTCAGGCTCTGTGCTGACAGCTCAGAGCCTGGAGCCTGCTTCCAATTCTGTGTCTCCCTCTCTCTCTGCCCCTCCCCTGCTCATGCTCTGTCTCTCTCTGTTTCTCAATAATAAATAAATATTTTTAAAAAAAATCATTAGACTCTTCACCACCATTTCAATTGCCACACTTATTCTTCTCAACAGGATAATACCCTTTATATCTTCAATTCCTTCTTTGGATTTAACCTCCATAGCCTGGTCTGCCAGTCTCTTATCCATTCTCCAAAGATATTGCATCAGCTTTACTTATTTATGTGACTCTCTACTGCTCTAGAAGTAGGTACAAAATCCTGGCTCATAGGATTCTAGGTGTTCTGACCCTTGATCTTTGGGTTCCTCTCCAATCTCATCTTTAGGCACGACCCTTCTACCTCTACTGCAGTCACATTGAACTTTCAGTTCCTCCTATGCACTGTTTTCCCTCTCCCTTCCTAGCCTTTACACAAACTATTCTCTTGCCCTGAAAAACTGTTCATTGCATTCTGGTGATGTCTCGACCCACTTCATTTAGCTGATTGTCTTTCATGTCCTCCCTCAATTATTCTCAGTGTTCTTAGATCATACAGGGCTTCCCTCTCAGATGTCATTATCACATGGTGTTATAATTGCTTATACAATTCTCTGTCACCTGTCATGGACTCTAAGCTGCATGACAGAGCCTATCAAAGTACTTTTTAAAATAGATGCTCTGTAAATATTTTGGTAATAAAGGAAATCAGTGGCTTGGCCTCAGACTAGGACTCATCAAATTTAACTGGATTAAATGGGAAATAATTAAGAAATATATAAATGTACTTTAACAATTTGGTATACAAACACCTTTGATATTTAAAGTTGAATTTTAAGATTAAATTATAGGGAGGGGCGCCTGGGTGGCTCAGTCGGTTGCGCGTCCGACTTCGGCTCAGGTGATGATCTCACAGTTCATGGGTTCAATCCCCACATCGGGCTTTGTGCGGACAGCTCAGAGCCTGGAGCCTGTTTCCAATTCTGTGTGTCCCTCTCTCTCCACCCCTCCTCTGCTCATGATCTGTCTCTTTCTCTCTCTCAAAAATGAGTAAGTGTTAAAAAAATTTAAAAATTATAGGGAAAATAGGTATCAAAATGGAGTTGGTTAAATGTGAGCTCTTAGTGATAATTATGAGAAAGATGTGTTAACAGCATAACCCCAAATCTAGTTTTGCTGTATCAGCCCACATAAGTTAAACTATTTAAGTATATTTATTCATTTGATGAAGGATTTCAAAACTGAGGAGAAAAAAAAATCATTATTCCAGCAGTGATTTGTCATTACAGGTCTGAACTGCCAGAGGCATCAAGCCACCCAAAATCTAAATACCATGAGTCATAAACCAGACAGGTCTTTACGGTGCCTGAATTCCAGTTCCCAATCACAAAGTTAACTATAAGCGTGACAACATTTTAAGATAAAAGAACTGATACTGCAAGGGACATTTCGTTACAGACATTTCTATATACTTAGGAAAGAGACTCATAGAATGAAAGGTATATTCAAGTAACAAAATAGTTCACAATATGCATTCATATTCTAAATAACTCTCAGGCAATAAAAACTTTTAGAATCATTTTTAAAGCAATTTTCTTCTCAAAAATTTTATATTCCCTGTAAAATAAGAAGCAATTGGGCCTGTTGGATGGATTCCATTGGTACATGATAGGCACTCAAATATTTGTTGACTAGACTGACTCAAGTGAATATAAGGAAATCTAGATTCTAATCCCAGCTCAAGCTGTATGAAAGTAGGTAGGTCACTTAACCTAACACTAGTCTAATAAATATGTAAATTATTTGGTATATTAGAAAGTGATGATTGCTTTTGGAAAGAAGAGGGTAAGTAAGATTGAGAAAATAAGAAGTAGGGATGAGTGGTTAGGTGGGTGGATTTGCTTGACAAATATGAGCTTTCAGTAAAATACTATCTACCATTATTATTACTTTGGTTCACATCTGTAAATAAAAACATTAGGTTGGTGATTCTAGTGCTTGGAAAATATTTGTGTTCCATTTTAGGATTTTGAGCCTAAGGAGCTCTCTGGTAAACTCCTTGTTCTTTAGTTATAGTACTTCTATTTGTAGCTCAAGAAGTTTTGGTTTTTATGTTCCATGTGATTTCTACAAAACTGTCTAACTTTAATAATTAGTTTATTACCACGGGGCGCCTGGGTGGCTCAGTCGGTTGAGCATCCGGCTTCGGCTCAGGTCATGATCTCGTGTTTGTGGGTTCAAGCCCCACGTCAGGCTCTGTGCTGTCTGCTAGCTCAGAGCCTGGAGCCTGTCTTCAGATTCAGTGTCTCCCTCTCTCTCTGACCCTCTGTCCCATGCTCACTCTGTCTCTCTCTCAAAAATAAATAAAACATTAAAAAAATTAAAAAAATAATGTAGGGATTACCAAATTAATTTTTAAAATACATTGATTTGTTTAAAACAACATAATCTCAACATAAATTTTTAGTATATTTAAGAAAAATGTATAATATGAGACAGTAGTTTTCTGTCAAGCCAGTTTCCTTTAAATCTTATCTTTTTGGTCATTGATTCATTATTGTTTTAAGTTTTTCAACAAATACTGGCACACAGCCCCATTCTAGCACATTCCTGTTTGAAATTGACATAGTTATCATTGTCTTGGAAACAAACATTTGCAGCACATGTGTTAGGACCTGTCCCCAAAGATTGTTCAGCATCATTAGAAGTAGGTGTTCTGCATTGCTATAAATTGTAAACTAGAATCCAGACTGTCAGTGTCAGATGAGTTTCTACATGAATATTAATTTTGAAAAAAATAAAAGAAAGAAAAAGAGAAGTTCTGAAGAGTTTAAACCAGCTTAACCATATTTGTTGAGGACGTGAGAAAGGATGAATATAATGCATATTGTTTCTATAGCAATTTTACTATTCCTTTGCCTGTATAAGTATCTAGATTCCAGTAAAGTAAAATATATAATATTCTTAAATGTTCTAATATTCTAATAATCTTCCACTCTTCATCTTCTTCTAATTACTTAGTTGGTATAAATTGTACTTTCATAATTCCAGAAACTTTGGTAGAAAAATTGTGATAATTTAAAAAATAATATGTATTAGTTATCTATTGCTGCATAACAAATTATCCTCCAAAACATAATGGATTAAAGCAACAAACATTTATTATTTCACACTGTTTATGAGCATTAGGAAGTCATTAGGAGTGACTTAGCTGAGTGATTGTGGATCAGGGTTTCTCATGAGATAGCAATCAAGTTTTTAGCTGAGGCTACAATTATCCTAACAGTCAAGTAGGACTGAAGAATCTACTTCCAAACTCACTCACATGGTTATATGCAGACTTTGGGTCCTCACTAGTCAGTTTGGTCATGGCAGCTAGCGTTCTCCAGAGTAAGTAATCCAAAAAGAGAATGATACAAGTGTCTTTCATAATCTCATTTCATTACTGACATGCCATCACTTCTGCTGTATTCCACTGGTCACATGGACTAATCCTAGTACAATGTGGGAGGGAACTATACATGGATGTGAAAACCAGGAGGCAGGGATCATTGGAGACCATCTTGGATCATTGGCTATCACAATATATATTTAACTACTAGTCACCAATCTACCTGCTGACTACAAGATTAGAATCTAGTGACCTTATACCAAACTATTTTTGTGTGTATTAGACAAATAATTATTTCTGTTTTTACTAAGAGACTATCTCTGAATTGACTTTTCCCCTGCAGCAAGACTATAGTACACCTTTGACATATTCAGCATTACATTATCTGAAAACACTTTTAAAAATAATTCTAAAGATGAGAAATAAAGAAACTTGATAATCTTCTGAAGAAATAAGGAAAAAAATTAAACAAAATCCTGAAATTAGGGAAATGGTAACAAAACATATTTGATAGGAGAAAGTAAATCTGAAAGTTTTTATTTGGTAAGACCATTCAAATAGAACCTGACTGGGTAATGGGGCGCCTGGGTGCTCAGTCAGTTGAGCGACCGGCTTCGGCTCAGGTCATGATCTCATTTCGTGAGTTCGAGCCCCGCATCAGGCTCTGTGCAGACAGCTCAGAGTCTGGAACCTGTCTTCAGATTCTGTGTCTCCCTCTCTCTCTGACCCTCCCCTGCTCATGCTGTCTCTATCTCTCAAAAATAAACAAAACATTTTAAAAAAAAAAGAACCTGACTGGGTAAAAGTGAAAGAAAGCGAAAGTATAGGAGTGCCTGGATGGCTCAGTTGGTTGAGCGTCCAACTTCAGCTCAGGTCCTGGTCTCACAGTTCATGAGTTCAAGCCCTGCATCGGGCTCTGTGCTGTCAGCATGGAGCCTGCTTTAGATCTTCTCCGTGCCCCCCCCCACTCTGCTCACTCCCTCTTTCTCTCAAAACGGAACAAACATTAAAAAAAAAAGCAAAAGTATACATGGTTTGACATGATCAAGCAGATATCACAGAGCAAGAGGTAGAAAAGGAATTAGGAGACCATTATGTGAGACTTCATGGATACAAATTTGAAAACCTAGGAAAAAAATGTGTATTTATGGAGACCAATAGTTCTCAAAGTGTGATCCCTCAGTCAGCAGTATTAGCATCATCAAAAACTTGTTAGAGGTGAAATCCTCAGACCCACTAAATCAGAAAGTCTGGGAATGGGGCTTATTAAACTGTGTTTTAACAAATATGCTAAAATATAAGAACCACTGAAATAGAAAATTGCCATAAAGATGAATGGAAAGGTAATTTAAACTGTAACATTAAAAAAGGCACCCAAGTCAAGTAAATTCACAGCTTTGTCTTATCTAACCTTTATAAGATACACCAGATTTTTTTATTTAAAAATTTTTAGGCATTAAAATATACTGGAGTCAAGAATATACAATGGGGAAAAGATAATTTCTTTAATAAATGGTACTGGGAAAACTGGACCACTTTCTTACACCATACACAAAAATAAACTCAAAATGGATTAAAGACCCATATGTGAGATGTGAAGCCGTAAAACTCCTGGAAGAGAACGTAGACAGTAATTTCTTTGATATTGGCTGTAGAAACATTATTTAGATATGTCTCCTAAAGCAAGGGAAACAAAAGCAAAAATAAACTATTGGGACTACATCAAAATAAAAAGCTTCTGCACAGAAAAGGAAACAATCAACAAAACTAAAAGACAACCTGCTGAATGGGAGAAGATACTTGCAAATGATATATCTGATAAAGGGTTAGAATCCAAAATATATAAAGAACTTATACAACTCAACACACAAAAAAATAAATAATCCAATCAAAAAATGAGCAGAGGATTCAATAGATATTTTTCCAAAGAAGACATACAAATGGTCAACAGACACATGGAAAGATGTTCAACACCACTAGTCATTGGGGAAATGCAAGTCAAAACCACAATGAGATATCACCTCAGATTAGTCAGAATGACTAGGATCAAAAAGGTAAAAAATAACAAGTGTGGGCAAGGATATGGAGATAAAGGAACCCTTATGACTGTTGGTGGAAATGTAAATTGGTGCAGCCACTGTGGGAAACAATATGAAGATCCCTCCAAAAATTAAAAATAGAAATAGCATGCAATCCAATTATTCCAACACTGGGTATTTACCCAAGAAAAGGAAAATACTAATTTGAAAGATATGGGTACCCTTATGTTTATTGCAGCATTATTTACAATAGCTGAGATATAGAAAAAATTCAAGTGTCCATAGATAGATGAATGGATTAAAATGTGGTGTATATATACAATAGAATATTACTCGGCTGTAAAAAAGGATGAGATCTTGCCATTTGTGAAAACACAGATGGACCTAGAGGGTATTATGCTAAGTGAAATAAGTCAGATAGAGAAAAAAACCACCACAATTTCACTTGTATGTGGAATCTAAAAGAAGAACAAATAAAAGAATCAAAAAGCAGAAATAGACCCATAAATACAAAACAAACTGATCATTACCAGAGGGCAGGTAGGTAAGGGGATGGGCAAAATGGGTGAAGGGGATTAGGAGATATAGGTTTCTAGTTAAGGAATAAATAAGTCACAGGAACATGCATGCACATGCTCGCTCTCTATCTCTCTCAAAAGTAAAGTTAAAAAAATTAAAATATATCAATATATATTATATAGCAGTTGTAGGGAGTGTGTCACAAAAATAAAAATGCTGAAATGTATGGGCAAACTGAAATACCTTAAATCCCTACTTTCAGTAATTAGGTGACTAGAATTGTGAAGAATGCAATAAGTTAGTAAGGTAGTAGAGTCAATTGATAATTTAAGAGGGATATATATATATATATATATATATATATATAATATGCACACACACACATATTTATTAAAAATTCAGGACTACCCTAAGATTTCCTGGTGGGAGTTGGTTGGTGAGATTCTTGTTATTTGGTTCTTTTTATTTGTTTTGTGTAGTCAAATGTATATTTATATAAAAATACAACAAAATCAAATGGCGGACTGCCTGGGTGGCTTAGTCAGTTAAGTATCTGACTCTTGATTTTGGCTTAGGTCGTGATCTCACGGTTTGTGCATTTGAGATGGGATTCTCTCTCTCCAACCCTCCCCTACTCATGTGCACTTTCTCTCTTTCAAAATAAGTAAATAAAACAAAAAACTAAAAAAGAAAAATGATGAAAAAATGGCAACTCAGTGAGTGGGAGTAAATTTACTCAGCCCAGAACCTGTGATGAAAAATCATATTCAAACATATATAAACATATACATACATATATATGGTGGGATGTCATGATTTTACAAAAATGGCATTATGAGACACTTAACTGCATTTTGCGTTTCTTGTCAGAATTATTCCTGGAATTCTTTCCATGTCAATAGCTCTAATTCATTACTTTTAATGATTGCATAATATTCCATGGTACAAATGCACCATTATTTCTTTAAAGGAGAACATTCCACCAAGTGAGAGTTTTAAAAATGGTTGTTCTTTGTCCCAGTCCTTGACCCAGTACATCTAGAAGCTCCAGGCCTAGAGAGCTCCCCCTGAAAATTGATTGCTTGATAACAGATGGGACGGATTATTGCACTGGGATAGTTCTTTTTCAAGTGGAAAAAAAGGTCAAATATTTAAAATAATTGCTGGAGTTTATAGGAATCATGATTGTAAGGATTTTGGAGGTTGCTTGGTTTTGAGAAGTACCTTAAAGGGTGGGGTGGGGGAGAACCCTTACTTAATCTTTCTAAAAACACAAGTCTTACCTTGTTTTAAAACTTAAAACTCTTCAAAGACTTCCACTGCCCTTAGAAGATCCAAATTTTGTATAACAGCTTATTAGTCATTTCAAAATTGGTTTAGTTCTCTTGTTTAGTTCTCTCCAGCTACATCTCCTCCTTTGCACTCAGTTCTTCAACCATTCTGAATGGTCAGAAAGTTACCTTGGAAGCTTGATGGTGTCACTCATTTCTGAACTTTTTTATATACTTTTTTTTCCTTTAAACTACTCAAATTACTGCTTTCCTAAGTTCTGTTCATTTTTCAAGTCTCAACTTTGACATCACCTTCTACAAAATGCCTTAGCCTGACACATACACCTGTTGAGACCTTACTGCTTTGTGCTCCCATAATGCCTCACGATTTTAATTACTTATTCAATTATACATTTTTCGTAGACTCTTACCTTCCAGAGATGGTATCTATTTGTTGTATATTCCCAGTACTTGGCACTTGAGAGGTGCTCAGGAAAAATTTGTTGAATGAATGAATAGATAAAAAGCAAAGGCTGCTAAGAAGAATTAAGTAAAGCTGATTTAGAAACTGAATTTCCAGTTCAGGCCTTAGGGTATGGCAGTAAAAAGACCTGGGGAGATAAGATGATGATCTGTCTAAATGGCTAGGAGGCACCTTGAAGTTAATGTGTAGCAATCCATGTTGAAGAAATGTGTTAATCTTTGATTAAATGATTCAGCAGTATTTTGTAATTAAAATAACTAATAGCTGCAAAATGCTGTAAGTATGGTCCAAGCAGAAGCCAAAGAATTAAAATATTAGTATAGATGGGTGACTGGGTGGCTTAGTTCATTGAGCATCCATCTTAGGCTCAGGGGTCATGATCTCATGGTTTATGAGTTTGAGCCCTGCACCTAGTGAGCTCGAGCCCTGCTTTTGGTGAGCTAGAGCCCCACATCAGGCTCCATGCTCAGAATGTAGAGCCTGCGTGGGATTCTCTCTCTACCACTTGCTCACACTCTCTCTGTCTTAAATAAATAAACTTAAAAAAACATATTAGTATAGAGTAAAACTCAATATAATTTGTTTTAAATCACAAGTACCAGGAAAATTAAGGCAGTCTCCACAAAAACATGCTTCCAAGAAAAAAAACCAGACTATATTATATCAAAATATCATAGTATTTTTAAATAAATCATCTTCCTAAATCAATTAGATAAATAATCTATTTACTGTTTTCCCATGGTATGATAAATAACAGTAATTTCAATAGATGATATAGATTATCAAATGTTTCATTATATATGTTATTAAATTGTTAATAACTATTGTTTTTGAATTGTTAGTACATTTTAGTTCTCTTAAATATTGAATGAATAAATTTAAAAAAAACTATTGATATAAATTCACATACCATATAACTTACACATTGAAAGTGTGCAATTAAGTATTCTTTAGTATATGCACAAGGTTGTGTAACCATCATCACAATCTAATTTTACAGTCTTTTCTCCTCTACAAGAAACTTCTCATTCCTCTTTTTCCTGTAGCCAAGGCAACCACTAATTTACTTTATGTGTCTATAGATTTACCAATTCTGGATATTTTATATAAATGGAACTATACAGCATATTGCTTTTGTATCTGGCTTCTTTCACTTAGCAAACTATTGTTTTTAAAGGTTTATCCACACCATAGTATATCAGCATTTCATCCTTTTTTATCACCAAAAAATATTCTATTATGCAGTTATACTGCATTTTACTTATCCATCAATGGTTGGACCGAATAAACTTTTTAAAGTGTTGGAGTAAATTACCCTAATCCTTAGCTACAAAAGAGTTTATTGGGGGAATAAAAATCAATTGATTACCAAAATACCCTCTAATCTGGGTTGGTTCAAAAGAGTTTGGGTAATGAAAATTTCTAGAAAGAATATTTTCTCTACAAGATCTGGGATTCTGTGGTTTTTAAAGTATATCACTTTACTTCACAAGCTTGATGTGAGGAGATGTGATTTAATACAACTACCTGTTTGTAATATTTAGGTGCAGGGTAGGGGCTGGAGTAGTCCTATCCTTCCTGCTATTTCAGGCTGCCCCAGTGCTCCTCTATTCTTAACACCATCGAATTCTCCACTGCCTTGATTTCTGCCTATTTTGCGTTCCTTGAGTCCACACCAGATTTCATATCTTTCTATACCCTGCTATGATCTGCTTTCTCCACCCAATGCTGTTTGACCTTCTAGAGAATGTCCCTTATTGCGCTGTTTGATACCTCTATAAATATTTTATCTTCAATATTAGGCATGGGGAAGCAGTACCAAAGGGAAGTCCTTTTACAGTCTTTGGACAAGTTTCCCCCACTCTGTTTTCTTTGGCAACTATTGCAAACATATTTACCCATTTTCAAATGCTCTAATTCTTATATGGAACATAATGAATCAAACTCAACAGAGGACCTTGCAATTGAGAAAAGTTTATGGATTAAGGAAGAATTTTCCTACCACTGTAGCTACATTTGAATACTCTTGTATTTTGGTGTTCTTGATCTCTGCTCTTGATTTCTATCTCTTTAAAGATCACGTTCCTTCTCTTGTCCACACTTTCTCTTGTTTCTTCTTTTGTCATCACACTTCTATCTGCTCCACTTGGTTCTTTTAAAAGATGTCTAAACAGATTCTATTTCTTCTTTTCCTGTTCAAACTACTGAGTCTATGCATCATTTATCCAAAAGCCACATGTAACTTGTCTTCATCTCTCTTCCTTTTGTCACTCTCTTTGCTTCTTCCAGGCTGGGCACAAAGCAGCTAGTCTGTGCTTCTGTAACTCTCCCCTGCATACTTCTCCCACTAACCTGTAAGACAAGGATATTTGGGGACAGGGATTGCAGCTCGTTCATCTTTGAGTCCCCAGAGACTTTATTCATTCTTGGCACATAGTTACTGAGTTAAACTTGGGGCTGGGAAAGGGAAGTTGCTAAATCTGAAGAAATGCTTCCCCTTCCTTCGATTCGATTTGTATGGTAAAATGTTATTAATACAAATATTGTAGAAATTGTATGTTGTATGGGATTTTTGTAGAAAATTGTCAGTCCCCTTCCTGTCCCTGATATGTTTCTATTTATCAGAGTTATGGTGCTCTTTTGCCTGATATTAGACAATAATACCATAGTATAATCAGTCATAATTTCAGTAATTTTTAAAAATATTGGCCACACCTTCTTTAATTTTTTTTAATCTTTTTGATGCTTATTTATTATTGAGACAGAGAAAAACAGAGCATGAATAGGGGAGGTGCAGAGAGAGAGGGAAACACAGAATCCGAAGCAGGCTCCAGGCTCTGAGCTGTCAGCACAGAGCCTGACACAGGGCTCTGGCCCACAAACCGTGAGATCATGACCTGAGCCGAAGTCGGACGCTTAACCAACTGACCCAACCAGGCGCCCCACTTCTTTAATTTAAATCTAGCATCTTCTAGGCAAATGGTTTTCAACTGGGGCTTCACATCACTTACCTATGGAGTTATATGAACATACAGATGACGTATAGAATCCTTTAATTGATATTCTTGATATATTCCTGTTGTGTTCTATTTTTTTTAAGTTTATTTATTTTGAGAGAGAGAGAGCACAAGTGGGGAAAGGGCAGAGAGAGAGAGAGAAGGAGAGAAAGAATCCCAAGCAGGCTCTGCACCACCAGTTCAGAGCCTTATGCAGGGCTCAAACTCACCAACCTTGAGATCATGACCTGAGCCAAAGCTGAATGCTTAATGGACTGAGCCATTCAAGTGCCCCTATTCTTGTGTTCTAACTATGTGCTTGGTGTATTCACGGTATATTATGTCTCTCAATTAGTATATATTATATCCAAAATCTTTTCTTTGTAAAGATTATGTTTAGCCATTTTCATATTAAATGTAATAACCATATAGGTTATTTATTAATAACCATATAGGTTAGTTATTAATAATTGTGTTTATAGATATTTTGTCTAAAACTTTTGGGGGGGCACCTGGGTGGCTCAGTTGGTTAAGCACCTGACTCTTGATCTCTGCTCAGGTCACGATCTCCTGGTTTGTGAGATCGAGCCACGTCAGGCTTTGCCTTGACAGGGCAGAACCTGCTTGAGATTCTCTCTCTCCCTCTCTCTCTGCCCCTCTCCCCATTCACATGTTCTCTTTCTCTTTCAAAATAAATAAATAAACTTATAAAAAATTAAAAAATAAAACTTTTTTTTTGGTTGACTGCATTATCTTGTTTTGCATACAACAGAAACAACTACATTTCCTTGTCAGTTGTGCTCTTCTTGTCAAAGAACTCTCATAGGATCTTTCCCTATGGAAAATTATCATAATATTCCTACCATAATCATTTTAAGTCTGTCATCTACAGAGTGTTTTGTTTTTTTCTAATGCTTCCCTGAAACTCTGACAATCAACTACAGCCCTGTATACTATAGGACTGAATACAAAGGACTGTCTCAGTGCTCTGTGAAAAAAGATGATGCAGGTCTTTTTGGGTGCGAGCTTCTGATAGTGTCACTTAAACAACTTGGAGAGCATACTGGTGGACTGAGTCAGAATTTCCAGAACCTGTCATAAAGCATATGGGCTCATGAGACTGCTAACCCAAGACTGAGCAGGACAAGAATAATTACATAGGACTGAATAAACTAATGAGAGATAATTGTGGTTTTTGTTTGGAATATTGGTATTTTAATGGTCAATTTTTTTGTGTATATAAGGAACTGCTTTCTCTTTTCTCGTAAGCTATTTATGACTCATAACAATTTTCTGCTTTTTGAAAACAGAAATACATTTATAAATGATCTTTTTCTCCCTGTCTGGTCCCTCTAGAATTTAGAAACTATTACTGAATATTCTTATTTTAATAGCAATATGATTATTTGCATAGGCTCAAAAAGAATCTTTCTCCCTTGTTACCAGAACATAATTGGAAGAATAGTTTTACAACTGAGACCTAGCCTGGAGTATCATATTTGAGAATAATATTCCTTTGCTGTATATGACCAGGCACTTTTAAGGAACTAACATGTTTATGGAGCAATGCTTACAAAGCACATGAGGGAAAACTAGTTTGATACCCAGCCTACAGTATTCTCTGCCTTACAGGTGAGTAAGGAAGGTTGCTTCCAGAAAGTTCAAGAATCTTAAGCTATTTTGGGTATCTTGAGAAGAATTACCCCAAATTTATAACTACTGCAGGTGAAAGTTAATAGCAGTTTATTGGCTTGGCTTCTTTGCCTCGAGAGGCCTTTAAAAAATCTGAGATTTTTTTAATGAAAATTTCCAGCAAAGCAAATTTAAAAAGCCTAAATTATAAGTTACCATTATTTCTATACCTGTTTAAATAATCAAGCTAAATCTAATTATACCTGTTTTATTTTGTGATCAAAAATAATCTTTCTTGGGGTGCCTCTCAGTCGGTTAAGCATCCAACTTGGGCTCAGGTCATGATCTCACAGTTCATGAGTTCGAGCCCCACATCAGGCTCTTTGCTGTCAGCACAGAGGCCACTCCAGATCCTTTGTCCCCCTCTCTCTCTGTCTCTCTGACAGGGACTTAAATGGCTTCCACCCCTGCCCTGTGGAAAAACCAGTTTTAGTACCTACCTGAAAATTGGACTGGATTCAGTTACATTGCTCAAATTGTAAATTCTTACCAAATTTAAAATTCAACTTTCCTGTAATATCTGGCTATAGCCATCCAAACTGTTTTCAATTTTTCTCCCTTCTGCCTGACTCAGCATCATGGAGGGCTAAGACCTGACTGCCCAGCTCCCCAGGACTCAAAGCTGCCATGAAGCAGACTCATTCCATAGGATAAAAAGAAGCTGTGCAAGCGGAAGCCCCATGGCCTGATTTGAGTCTTGAACTTACTACTGCAATAGCCCATGCAGAGTCCAGATTTCTCCCTGAACAAGTCATTGTCTGAGCCACTAAGGAAGTCCAGAGAGATGCCTGGGTTAAGCATACCTTTAATACCTTTCTATAAGATGTAACCAAGACTGTGGGCAGCATCACCAAGAGCACTTAGCTCCTAGTTTGATAGCATGAAACTCAGCAAATGGTGCTGCATTACCAAAAGATTCTTGGAATCCACTAGACTGGTCACCCTCAGACTTCAACTCCTGTTTTTTTTTTAATTTTAATAAAAACTTTTATACTAATATTTCCCTTTTCCTTTTAAGCATCCCCCTTTTAGGATGCTGAAGTCTTTAAAGCCTCTAAGACTCTAAAACAATTGACATTTGTCACCACCTCTCAACAGATGGTTTTTCCAAGTTTATAGGAAACAGTGCCAAAGAGAATCCCTGAGAGACTATTTCTTAGTCCTTGCTTCATTCCACTCAAGAGGCTTATGATCAGCTTTAAGTCATTAAGGATGAATGATAAGTTTTTCAGGATGAATGAAATTCATGTGTCTTGAATAATTGTCGTTGTCTTGACAGTGTTGAACTCTATCTGAGCCTTGTGTTTCTGGAAACCAGCAACAGTCAGGACCCTTCCTTTCCACTCTTTTGTGTTCTAAAAAATGGCTAACCATAAAAGATTAACCTTCTGTCACATACGCCTTGGTAAGACCCATCTCCATCCTTCCTCAATGATTTTCTTGTTTATCTGTCTCTGTAAAACCCCTAGTCCCATGTCCCTTTCCTTGAGATGTTCCTTATTAATAAATGTTCTCCCTATTACAGTAGCTTGAATAATATCATCTCCTTAATTTCAGATATATTTTGTCTTTCACACAGGGCTAATTGTGTGGATTTGAGATCAAAACTGTGGTTGAGCTGAAATGGAATTTTAAAGAGTAAAACAATTACAGCTCTACTGAACCAGAAAGGCATCCTGGTAGCTTAAAAGTGTTAATTCACCTTTATTCAATTTACCTTTATTAAACACTGTGCAGATATCTGTAGCAAACAGGAAGGGTGGCAGTAAAGATACAATATTATTATTCATGAAATAAAGTAGACACTGAGCATCCAAAATGCTGCACATCAGCCATAAGATTTAACAAAAAAGAGAATCAAGTACAAAATTTATTAAAGAACATAGGGGCATCTGGATGGCTCAGTCATTTAAGCGTCTGACTTCGGCTCAGGTTGTGATCTCACGTTTTGTGAGTTTGAGCCCCTCATCCGGCTCTCTGCTGTCAGCAGAGAGCCAACTTCAGATCCTCTGTTCTCCTCTTTCTCTGCCCCTCCCTTGCTTGTGCTCTCTCTCAAAAACAAATAAACATTAAAAAAACAAAGAGAACGTATATAAACTGGGTATCAGTATGTCCTAACCAATTCTATAGTATCTTGGTAATTGCCTATGATAAGGAATTATACTAGAGATTGCAATTAAAGCTGAGTCATTGATTTTGAGACTTTCAAATTAAATTCTGCTTTGAATTGGAGCATATGAAGAGCCACTAACAGATGGAAAACAAGTATGGCTAGAACCTTCAGTTACCACACATACATTTTTGTCTCATCATTGTTATCAATAAGGTAATTCATGCTGCTTGCTTTTATTTGGATTTCCGATCATGTGGCCATGAATAGGAAAAAAAAAAAAAAAAAGAACCCTGTATGTTTTTAAACTAGATAGTAGCCAACAGATGTGAATCAGAGCCAGATGCAGGTGCTCTAAGTTTTTGTGGACTGGCACTGCGTAATATCAGATTCCTGCAAGATAAAGCCAAGCTCTTTTAGACATCCTCCAAGGACAAAGGAAGAAATTGAAGAGTAATGATAGCTCACTAAGCAGCAGAAAACACAGATATAGGGTGAGCTTGGTGCTACTCATGCAAGTGTCCCAGAGGTGGGACATGGAGTACTGGGATCCAGAAGGCACCCAATGTTTGGTGATAGTCACTACTGCCACTGTCTTCTCAAACATGATGAAGGAATGATTTGAAAAGTGGGATGCAGCCTGGAGATGGTAGAGCCAGCGAGGGGGCTCCAGTAAGCATTTCAGCTCCACAGAAACCCAACTGGATGTTTGAATTTGAATGAAAAAACAGTCTTATTTGAGAGACACCTGAAAGGTAAGCAAAAAATTTTAATGTACCATTCTTGATCAAAGGCTAGGAGGGCAGAGTTTATGGAAAAGTCATTTCTATTGGTTCAACAGAGTGAAAGGAAACATAGAGTTACAACATGAGAAAAAACGAACCATGGTGTCAAAAGATATAAATGAATCAGTACAACTTCAGTATGCTAAGTGGTGTTTAATTAATTAATTAATTTATTTATTTTTGCTAAGTGGTGTTTAAAGCAGTGTTGTTGAGGGGTTGAGGCAGAAAAAAGGAACCAGTCAGGAATGACTCCTGGATTTCAAATCTTTTTGTCTGTATCTGTTAAATGTGATAATTCTTGTAGAAAGCATTTTCAAAATTGCATTTAATAGGCTAAAAATAATTTCAGACTTAATTTCCATGGATTAGAAGTAAGAATTTTAGTCCTTTGGATTTGTCCAAACTTACAGTTCTTAAACTACAGTAGTCATGATCATTTTAAAAACCATTTCCCTAAACAGCAAAATTAGTCAGCTTTGTTATATTTGTCCCTATGTTCAATAACAAATAGTCTGAATGAGTCTCTAGGACTAAAATATGGAAATGTTTATTTTAAACATTCAGCTACAAGGCATTTACTGTAATAGAATATTATTTTTTCCACATCTACCTTTTAAATTCAATATATCTATTAGGATATAATGAAGTTTGGTAAAGTACATAATTAAAACATACTTTAGAGATCTTTTAAATTAATTAGAAAAGTTAATATCTGTCTTTTGTACTTTGTTAGTCTATCCTATTATAACTTGAGTTCTATTTAAATTCAGCATTGTTATAGACTGTACTTGCACTGCTCTGGGCTATATCTTTAGCATCTAACACAGGATTTGGCACTTGAGCACCTGAAAAATATTTGGTGAATGAATATTCCAAAACAGGAAAGTATAAAAACGTAACACTTTAAATGCTTTTGGAACACAGAAATCTTGGCTTTTTGTCTTTCTTCCCTTCTTTCCTTTCCTTTCCTTTTTCCTTCCCTCCCTTTCTCCCCTCCTTCCTTCCTTCCTTCTTTTATTTATTTTTTAAGAATACATATTAGGTGATTAAAAGTACAATTAAAATAATTCGTGATTAGAATTTCTGTTTACCTAAATATAAATTTTGACTAAATTTGTATATTATCTAATAAAAGTCAGAGAAATTTTTGACATTCCACTCAATATTACTAGAATCGGAAGCTTTTAAGAAATACCAAGCATTAACCATTCCAAATAGAGCAAATTAGTAGATACATTTCCAAAAAAAATGCTCGGCCATTTTCTCTCTTCTTTTTTTCTCTTTAGCTCTGACATAGTCCTACCATTTTGCTGGAAGATAGTCAATTGACTTTTTAATGTCTGGTGGCAGAAAACCCACACTTACCTGTACTTAAAAATAGTTGTGCATTCCAAATATCAGCACAAATTTCACATTTTTATTATCCCAAATACCTCAAACAACCCGTCAAGTAAGGCTGACAAACCCAACAAATCTTTGTAAGTATTTGAATGCTATGTACCAATGTGATAAGTTTAGGGGCCCCTGGGTGGCTCAGTGGGTTAAGTGTTGGACTTTTGGTTTCGTCTCAGGTCATGATCTCTCTGTTCATGAAATCAAGCCCCACATCCAGCACTGTGCTGACAGTGCAGAGCCTACTTGGGATTCTCTCTCCCCCTCTCTCTCTGCCCCTCCCCTGCTCATTCACACTTGCTTTCTCTCTCTTAAATAAGTCAACTTTAAAAAAAGAACAAACAAATATGATAAATTTAAATATAGGGATTTAGTATTCGATTTTCTTTTAAAATTTAAAATAGTGCTCGCTTCGGCAGCACATGTACTAAAATTGGAATGATACAGAGAAGATTAGCATGGCCCCTGAGCAAGGATGACATGCAAATTCGTGAAGCGGTCCATAATTTTTAACAATAGAACTCCCCTATGCAACAGCAATAGCACTGCTAGGGATTTACCCAAGGGATACAGGAGTGCTGATGCATTGGGGCACATGTACCCCAATGTTCATAGCAGCACTTTCAACAAGAGCCAAATCATGCAAAGAGCCTAAATGTCCATCAACTGATGAATGGATCAAGAAGATGTGGTTTATATATACAATGGAATACTACATGGCTGTGAGAAAGAATGAAATCTGGCGATTTGTAGCAATGTGGATGGACCTCGAGGGTGTCATGCTAAGTGAAAAAAGTCAGGCAGAGAAGGACAGATACCATATGTTTTCACTCATAAGTGGAACAGGAGAAACTTAACAGAGGACCATGGGGGAGGGAGAGAGGAAAAATAGTTGGGGAGAGGGAGGGAGGCAAACCATGAAAGACTCTTGAATACTGAGAACAAACTGAGAGCTGATGGGGGAGTGGGAGAGGGGAGGGGGGTGATGGGCATGGAGGAGGGCGTTTGTGGGGATGAGCACTGGGTGTTATATGGAAACCAACTTGACAATAAACTATAAAAGAAAAAAATAAAATAAAATTTTAAATAATGTTTACAAACAAATTTAAGTATTTTATAATTTTCAGGTTAACATTACAAGTCTAATAATATAAAATTCACTTACACAGTTCAGATTAAATTAATAAATCAAACACTTAAACATTTTCTATTAATTACATTGTAATTCGTTAGATCATCAGAGATGCAGTATTGCATCCCACTGTTGCCCATGTGGGAGAGCACTGGTTAGAACTTGAGAACTTGACACTGTTAAAGATTTCCAAGGGACCTGGACATGACTTACAGGATAACTTCCACAAAGCCCCAGATTAAAACTTACTTTTACTATAATGTGTTTTTTGCCCCTATGCCTTTTTTTGCCACCTGGTGCATTGCTTTGGTAGTTTTCATCACACTTTAAAAATTTTTTCTTTTTATCTTAGAGAGACAGAGAGAGACAGAGACAGAGACAGAGAGACAGAGAGACAGAGAGAGAGAGTATGTGCATATGCAAGCAGAAGAGAGGGACAGAGGGAGAGAGACAGAGAGAGAGAAAAGAATCTTAAGCAGGCTCTACGCTTAATGCAGAGCCCGATGTGGTCTCCATCCTATGACCCTGGGATCATGAGCCACAATCAAGAGTTGGACGGTCAACCGACTGAGCCCCCAGACACCCCTCATCACAGTTTTTAACTGTTGTGTTTATACTGTTGAGATTCTCCACCCCAATCAGAAGTATAGTAAGTTTCTTTCTACTACCTGTATGCCACCAAACCTATTATTTATTGTTATATTTTTTATGTGTCTCACTGACTACTTTCTATAGTTGTTTATTGACAAGGGTCACTTACCACTTCAGTAACACATCTAGACTGCCCTGCTGGGACTTCCTGGTGTAAAATTTTGGAAGAATTTGTTCAACGCTTTCTGGAGTTGCACCAAGAAATGAGCAGGGATTGCACAATTTGGTGTCAGATTTCTAGCAGCAACTTTTCTCAATTGTTTGGGATTCTTCCTTCTTTCAAGGTACAGGTTAGGACTCTCTTCAGGAAAAATGTCCTTTTATCTTCCCTAAGCATAGCTCTTGTAACAGAAGTGTTGGTTGCCTAACCAGCACTCTTTTTTTTTTTTTAATCCTCCTAATGCCAGTGGATCTGAATACCATTTAAGGAAGCTAGAGATCCAATTACCCAAAGTTGAGAGTTATCATAGATAACATGCTATTGGAAGAACAGATGGATATTTTTCTGACTAAAAAAGACTTTATTTTTAAGAGGTTTCCATCTCTGTATTTAATTTCATTTGAAGGAGATAGCATTTAAGTGATTAGCATCTGCTGAATAATTTGTGGCAATAGAGATTAAATGTTGATCCTTGTATTGTTTTGAAGCAGGATAATTCTTGTGTTACTATTTTATAAATTATAAAGTGGTATGACATTTGTAAGGTGTTATCATTTAAAATTCTAACATTTATTGAGCATTCTCATAGGCTACACATTGTGCTGAGGTATTATATAGTTTATAACATTAAACTCTGATTGCCAAATCTAGTTGTTCAGTGTAGATCTTCTGGGGATCTACATACATGCAAATTCATGAGCTCCCTATTTACAGTTTATGAATCAGAAGGTGTGGCATCAGATCTAGATATTTACATTATCCTAGTCTTATAAGGGGATTCCAATATACGATTAGGTTTTAGAACCACTGATTTTGTCTTCAGAATAATCCTGTAAGGTAATTATTAATTTCTACTTCCATTTTTTTTCTTTTGCCTAAGGCCCTAATGGGCCATAAAAAACTTAAATTTTTCCATTTTCTGAAAATTTCTATCATTGGTGTATCAGAATAAATTTTTACAAGGAAATGGAATGGAATTCTTTGTCCTCAAAGAGTTTATAGGGTAGTGAAATACCAATGTAAGGAAATAATTATATTAAAGCGTAATAAGGGCCATAAAAGATGCAAGTTTCAGACAAAACAGTAGTAAAAAAAAAGGGGTGGGTGAGTGGATAATCATCTGGAGAGAGTAAAGGTGAGAGAAAGCTTTACAGAAAGGTGAAAGTGGTCTGAGCACATACAGAGCAAGGATATCTGAAATAAAATATTGAAACAATAGCAGTAGTTTAATTTGGCTGTGGGGTGAGGCATTTAGTGGAAAGCATGGACATTGGAATCTAATAAACACAGGTTCAGATTCTCGCTCTGCCACTTACTACCCAAGTGACATTGGATACATTTGCTAAGTGCTGCGATCTGAATGTTTGTGTCCCTCATATCAAATTCATATGTTGAAATCCTAACCACCAAAGGTCACGGTTATTAATAGGTGAGGTGGGGTGATTAGGTCATGAGGTGGAGTATTTATGAATGAGATTCTTTAAAAAATGATCCTGCACCTCCCTGGCCCCTTCCACCATGTGAGGACACAATAAGAAGTCTGTGGTCTGGAAGAGAGTCCTCACCTGACCAAGATGGTACCCTGATCTTGAACTTGCATCCTCCAGAACTGTGAGAAATAAATTCCTGCTGTTTATTAGCCACCGAGTATATGGTATTTTGTTATAGCAGCCCAAATGGACAGAGACTCTTCCTTGAACCTCTGTTTTCTCAGCTAGGATAACAGAACTTTGTTACCTTTCAGAGTATCTGTCAAGGTTAATGGAAACAGTATAAATTAACATATATTAATTTATTTTAATTTTAATATTCTACTACTACTATGACTACTGCTATAAGGTCTCTTCATGGAAAGTATTTGGTCTTTATTACCACAGTTAGCTGCTCTTGGACTGCCACTAAAATAGGGAAAGGGTGAGTGGGAACAGATTTTCCTTCTACCAGGACTGCTTTGGCAGTGGGAGCCGGATGAATATGAGGACATGGAGGCAAAGAGATTACCTCCTGCACTATTTCTCATCTAGGTGAGGCATGGTAAGGATATTAGTAATGACAATGGGGACGGGGAAAAAAGGATTCAGAGGTATTTAGTAAATAGTTTAACGTAATATCATACACAATTATGTTGAAAACAAAACTAAGCATGACATAAAATTAACAAAGGCTATTTATTCATAACTTTGCAGCAAGCGAACCCTCTGCTATCGCTTTAATTTCAGCAGGCTTTCAATGAATGATGTGGAAAGGCCTGAGTTTATCATGTAAAATGAGAATTCTGAGACAGCATCTGATTGGCAAGGTGAAAGTTTTGGAAGCCGGGGAGACTTAGTAATTGCTGTCAGGTACATTTGGCAGTTGTTGATTGTCTGTGTAAGGAAGCAAGCAGTTTGGGTCATTTCAAGAGAAAAGGGATTGGCTGCCCAATAACTGTTAAGATTGGAGGGGTTCCTGTGACTGGCCATTTCCTGGAGCAAGTTGGAGTTAATGGGTTGCTATTCTGTACTCAAATTGTCATCTCATTTTGGGCCTTATGGGGAGTAGTTGCCATGGCAGGCTGTTTCTCAGTTATTTAATATGAAGATTAGGGGCGCCTGGGTGGTTCAGTCAGTTAAGCATCTGACTTCAGCTTAGGTCATGATCTCACAGCTGGTGCGTTCGAGTTGGAGCCCTGCATTGGGCTCTGGGCTGACAGCTCAGAGGCTTGAGCCTGCTTTGGACTATGTCTCCTTCTGTCTCTGCCCCTCTCTGACTTGTGCTCTGTCTGTCTGTCTCTCTTAAAATTAAATAAACATTAAATTTTTTTTTAAAAAATGAAGATGAATTAATATGAAGAAAAATTTTGTTCAGAGTACCTGGCTGGCTCAGGTGTAGAACACATGACTCTTGATCTCAGGGTCATGAATTCAAGCCCCATGTTGGGGAAAGAGATTCTTTTTAAAAAAATAATAAAAGAAAGAAAAAGAAAGTTTTTTTCATTCATTTCATTCTGAGGGAAAAATCCTCAGAAATTTTACTAGATGAAAGAATCCAGTAAGTTGTGATATCACTGTATGTGTTAACTCAGGACAATTTTTTTAGGGAAAAATTTCAAGATAGCCACCATTTTCATCACGTGCAGATGTGCATGTGACTTATATTGCAGCAGAGTTAGTTCTCAAAATCACACATAAGACCAATATGAATCTTAAAAAATTCATCAGCTCTATTGTGGAATTTTATGTAAAGCTCCAAGGACAAAATATTTTCAGGTTCAGGTTAGTAGCATGCATGATGCATAAGCCTCTGGACTAATATATTATGAAAAGGAATGGAAAAGACTAGAGTAATTTTAAAATAAACTTTGAAAAAAATTAGAACCTCCTTAATCTTACATATGCTTTAAACGCTTTCATGTACTTTGTCTAGGTAAAGCAAATTTTTCCATAAAAGAACTCTTGGTTAGAAAATATGCCTGGTAAATCAGACTTCTAAAAGTTGCTGGAGATACGGGGAAAAAATTAGTAATGTAACTGCCCATCTATATTAACATTCTTTTTGGTTTTTTTGGCAAAATGTTTTCTGTTTTCACTAATCCTATCTCACCTCATTTCAAGAGGATTCCATTAGTTGGATAAGCAAGAAAATGTTCTTTGCTTCCTTTATGTAACTTAGTGTCTCCACACAAATAAAATGCCTTAAGGAAGAAGAAATTGCAGAGAAGGTAGGAATAAAGAGACAAGAACAGGGCTAAAACGACTTGGTTTTAACAGGCATATACTTGAGAACCTTTACAATCTAAGAACTTCTGGAGGGTGGGGTGGGGTCATCCTGGGATTAATGATGAAGGGATCCTGTCACCTTTGAGCATGAGTGTTTTTTTACCTGTGGTTCTGCAACAAAGAAGCTATTGTGCTTCAAAACCGAAGCTTTAACGATGTCAGGGAAGCCAGGCAAAGGGGGCCAGCCGGGTGGTTGCTTACTGAAAATTTCAGTAGCATTTTCAAGATAATTGGCTTAATTACATGCCAAACTAAATTGTAATTTTAAGGGCACTACAAATAACAAAGATTTATTCTAAAGCTCTGTAAGTAGGCCTTTGTTCTTTATTTCCTGTAAATAGATCTCTGGTGGAGTAACCAGGACATGAAATGTTTGGTTCAAGACTGTGAGACACAGGCACTCTACTTGAGGACCTTTAGAGCATTTGGATTAAGGAATGTATAGTCCCTCTGAGTGTGATAGGTAAGAATTAAATAAAATAAATTCTAATATTAATTTGTATTTTATATAGTGTTCCAGCTAAAGGCAGTTTAGTGAGTAGTGGAAAGCAGGACTTCACTTTGGAGCCAGACTGCTGGGATTTATTACTCAACTTTCTACTACGTGTGTGATCAGTAACCATTTGCATTTGATTTGTATCCATTGTCAACTTTTGCCTAAAGTCAGACACATCAGTATATAATGGGTACACACATAATGCTAATATTAGTGTTTTGCAACTTAAAAAAAGTGATCTAACATGAACCATTTTCTAGGTTAGTACATATAAGCTTATCTCATGAAAACGATGACCATGGTATTTCTTTGTCTTAGTAACTATTGGTACATTTAATGAGCATTTAGGTTTCTATTATTTTACTATTATGGTGGTAAAGTGAAGATCCTTAGACATAATATATGAATGTTATTATTTCTGTAGGCTAGATTTCAAACTGAGATGATGAATCTAAGAGTATGCACACTTTACATTTCATTTTTTATTGAGTATACTTGGCATTAGTTTCAGGTGTAAAACATAATGATTCAGTATTTGTATATATTGCAAAATGATCACCACAATAAGTGTAGTTAACATTCATCACCACATAGAATTACAACATTTTTTTCTTGTGATGAGAAGTTTTAAGATTTATTCTTAGCAACTTCCAAAAATACAATATAATATTACTAACTATAGTTACTATGCTGTATATAACATCCCTGGGATTTATTTGTGTTATAACTGGAAGTTTCTTCCTTTTGACCAACTTCATTTAATCACTCCCCAACCCCTGCTTCTGGCAACCACCAATCTGTTGTCTACATTTATCAATTTGGGTGTTTTTAAATTTAACATTTATTTATTTTTGAGAGACAGTGAGAGACAGCATGAGCAGGGGAGGTGCAGATAGAGAGAGGGAGATACGGAATCCTAAGCGGGCTGCAGGCTCTGAGATGTCAGCAGAGAGCCTGATGCGGGGCTCAAACCCACAAACCATGAGATCATGACCCAAGCTGAAGTCGGACTGAGCCACCCAGGCGCCCCTTTATTTTTGTTTTTAGATTTCACATATAAGTGACATCTTATGGCAGTTGCCTTTGTCTGCCTGACTTATTTCACTTAGCATAATGCCCTCAAGATCCATTCATGTTATTGCAAATTGCAAGATTTGCTTTTTTATGGCTGAACAGTATTCAATTGTATATATATATATACATTCTTTAATCCATTCATCTGTGGATGGACACTAACATTGCTTCCATGTCTTCAATATTTTAAATAATCCTGCAATGAACATGGGTGCATGTATCTTTTTGAGTTAATGTTTTCACTTCCTATGGATAAACACCCAGAAGCAGAATTGCTGGGTCATCTGGTAGTTGTATTTTTGAAGAACTTTTTGGGGAACCTCCAAACTGTTTTCCAAACTGGCTGCACCAACTTACATTCGCACCAACAGTGCATGAGAGTTCTCGCTTCTTCAATCCTTGCCAACACTTACTTTTTGTCTTTTTGATAATAGTCATTCTAATAGGTGTGAGGTGATATCTCATTGCAATTTGGATTGAGATTTCTCTGATGGTTAGTGATGCTGAGTACTTTTTCTTCTATCTGTTAGCTATCTGTATGTCTTCTTTAGAAAAGTATCTATTCAGATACTTTGCCCATTTTCTAACTGGATTGTTTGTTTTGTTGCTATTGAATTATATGGGTTCTTTATATATTTTGGATATTAACCTCTTATCAGTTATGTGATATACAAATATTTTCTCCCATTTGGTATGTTTCCTTTCCATTTTGTTGATGGTTTCTTTTGATGTGCAGAAGATTTTAAATTTTAATAGGCACTTCCACATTAATTTTTGAAAGGTTTTGCCAACTTGTGCTCTTATTAATAACATGTGAATATCAGGGCATCTGGCTGGCTCAGTTGGTGCAATATCCATCATTTGATCTTGAGGTTGAGAGTTCAAGCCCCACATTGGGTGTAGAGGTTACTTAAAAATAAGAACTTAAAAAAAAGGAATTTATTTAAATAACATGTGAATGTCTACTTCCTCAATCCTTATAAAATTTTTAAGATTTTTACTATGAATCACTTCAAATATAGACAAAATAGAAAATAGTGTAATGAGTACCCATGGACCCAGCATCCAGTTTCACCAGTTATCAAGTTCATTCTTCTCCCCTTCTACTGAAATATTTTGAAACAATTACAATCATGATATTTCCCCATGTGAACTAGATATTTTACATCTTTAATTCTAACTGTGCTTTCTTATAACAATATATAAACATGACGGTATTTGTTCTCCCTCCTATTCTCATCTCTCAAAGTGAGATAATAAAAAATAGAACTTTTAAGAGGTTACAGTACTTGGGTAGCTCATTGGTTAAGTGTCTGACTCTTGGTTTTGGCCTAGGTCATGATCTCACGTTTTGTAGATTCGAGCCTTGCATTGGAGCCTGCTTGGGAATCTCTCTCTCCTTCTCTCTCTGTCCCTCCCCAACTCACTTGCATGCTCTCTCTCTAAAAAATAAACTTGAAAAACAAAGAACTTTTAAGAGGTCTTCGGTAAGACTTCAGGGTGAAGATGTAAGATCAAACATACTTTATGTACTTTTTTACTCCCAGACTTATCTTTGCATTGATTAGCAATCATAGTCCCCATATCATGCTAGTTTCTGATGTGGCTCTTGGATGTTGCTATTCTTGGAAACATAGAAACACTTTTTTTCCCTTTTAATATGTATGCTTTTGAATGACTTATCAACTGTAGCCATTTGCCAATTTTTTTAAAGTAGGCTCCACGTCTAATATGGGGCTTAAACTCAGACCCTGAGATTAAGTCACATGCTCTGTTGACTGAGCCAGCCAGTCAGTAGATCCCTGAGGCACCACTGGAAACAGAGAAACACTTTAATGAATGCGAAATAATCTTCCACTCTGGGACGAGATGGTCATTGAGGAGGCAGCCCTTGGTTTTGACAACAGAAGTCATAAGAAACCCTACTATAAGACAGTGTCCTGGTGATTCTATTGTGATGTGCATCCTACTAGCTTATTGACACTCTTCAGCTCTCTTGAGTACACAACCAAAGGTGGGGCCCATTAGCATCCAAACCATGAAATGCGATTAAAAAATAAATAAATAAGCAAACAAACAAAACATTGCTAGCATGATAGCCATGTAGCTGAAGCTCCTGGTGCAAGAACACCCAGGTCCTGGGATGATCAAATAGACCAGGTTTGGCTACTCCCCACTAACAAAATCTGATGGCAGAGAAACGAATGGTGGTGATATAAGGAATTTAGTTCACTGAGGCCAACACCAAGAAGCCAGTGGACTAGCATCTCAAAGACTGTCTCCAAAGTGCTGAAAATTCTTCTAGGTTTATGTAGGGAAAATGTGGGGGCAAAGATGGATGGGTAGTGCAGGTAGGAAGTGAAGGTCAAATCAATCATTGTCTTGGAGTCAATCATGGCAGGGTGGGGCTTGCTGGCTCAGGGTCATCCTTACTGCTTGAGGGAGTAGTTCTGGTTCCCATCAGGGGATACTTTGCCCTCAGGGTCTCTTTCCTTTACCTGAGACAAGAGACAAGCTGGAAAGAACCCAGCTAGAAAAGTTTGATGTTTAGCCATCACTGGTCATTATCTATCCTGAGGGGAAATTGTCCAGAGATTACCTCGTTCCACCCAGGGGAAGATATTAGAGGAGACCAGAAATAGGAACAACTAATCCCTTCTTCATCTGCTTTACTTCCAAAGAAAATGCCTGTTTTAATAATCTGGGTGTTAAACACTCTTAATTTAATTAGCCCAATCCATTATCCACACAATACTGGGATCTTTTCAAAAGGTAAATTAGATTTTGTTATTTTCCTTTTTGAAACCAGTCAGAGGCTTCCCATTGTCCTTAGGGTAAAAACTAATACTCCCAAAACGGCCTGCAAGGCTTGGTCTATCTTTTTTACTTTCATCTTAAAGCCTTTCTCCATTTTGCTCAAAACATATTGGGTTTTTTTCAGGTCCTCCCAAGCTTTAGGCTCTTTTCCTCACTCAGAATGCCACTGAGGTCTGGGCCACTCTTCACTATGATAGTTGCTCTTTATACTTCAGGGTTCAGTTTAAATTCCAGGTTTAATACCAAGAGGCCTTCAGAGGCATGCTCTTTAATCCTATTAGATCTCCTTAGTTCTATTCTTTATAACCTGTATCTGTCTCTCATTCCATTTTACTCATTGTTTAGTAATTATATACTTATGTATCAGTTTTAAATGATAAGGCCTCCCCTCCCTTGCCGCAGCACCTGTCTCTGCTCCCAGTTATTCCTCAGAACTCACCATAGCAACTTGCCTCTATCAGGTCATGATCTCATACTTCGTGAGTTCAAGCCCCGTGTCAGGATCTGTGCTGACAGCTCAGAGCCTGGAGCCTGCTTCAGATTCTGTGTCTCTCTAGCTCTCTGCCCCTCCCCCACTCTTGCTCTGTCTGTCTCTCTCAAAAAGGAATAAACATTAAAAAAAACATTAAAAAGATAAAAAACTACTTTAAAAATTTTTTTATGTTTATTTATTATTGAGACAGAAACAGAGCATGAGTTGGGGGAGAGGCAGAGAGAGAGGGAGACACAGAATCTGAAGCAGGCTCCAGGCTCTGAGCTGTCAGCACAGAGCTCAATGCGGGACTCTAACCCATGAACCCGTGAGGTCATGACCTGAGCCGAAGTTGGACGCTTAACCGACTGAGCCACCCAGGAGCCCCAAAACAACTTTTTTAAATACATTTTTTTAAGTAGACTTCATGCCCAGCATGGAGCTTGAACTTACGACCCTGATATCAAGATCTGAGCTGTGATGAAGAGTCTGACACTTAACCAACCATGCCACCCAGGCATCCCTAAAATAGCTTTAGAACTAAGACCACAAGGATGACTAAGACTTACCTAGGCAAAGGATGCATAGGAAGGGGACACAGAAATGAGTTTTCTGCATGGAGCCTTTGGAAATTTTCAAGGAGGGAAAGACCATCTGCAATGAGTGTCATGAGTATTGGATCAGAAATTTGCTTTGCTCCCCTTTGTGAAACATAGGAAAATTCCCCTCTTTTTTTTGTAAAGGAACTATTATTCTGACATATTGCCATATTTAGTTATTAAGTCAGGATCATTAGAGGTGTAGAAAAACGAGCTAGATAAAAATCTTAGTGGAATTAGTATTGGGGTGCTTCTATTATATGCAGCTGTTGGATAAGGTGACTCACTCCCAGACTGTGAGGTTCTGGCTCTGAAAACTGAGAATGTGGAGAGTAGAAATCAGGATGAGTGGGTTGCTGATATGATCTGTTATTCTGTTGAATGAAGGAAAACAAATCACTTTTAAAAGTGTATTATATTTTGAACTCCAAAATTTTTTCTATGCCTTTTTGTTAGTAAAGTTATTAGCAAATTAAGGATAATAACCTGTAAATAATCATTGACTAATCACAATCTTAAATGTAAGTATTTTGGCAAGGAAATGTGAAAAAAATCTTCATAAGCCAATTGTTAAATTGTTTAGCAGTATCTTGCTAAAATATTTCACTTTGTAGCTACTTTAAAATTTGAAAGGTCTATTTTCTTGTGGAATTAAGTCTTCATAAAGGAGAGATGTGCATGGAAGAACTGTGTCACTTCTCTGTGAGCAGTTCCCTGAGGTGGGAAGTGAGTCCCACCTCCCCCTTTCTATGGAGGAGAGCCAGATTTAATAGAACTATATGTCAAGGTGTTCAGACACTAGTAAGCTACATCATAAGTATGGAGGGGTAGAGGGGGATATCCAAGATGAGAATAAAACAAGAGACTTTAGGGACACCTGAGTGGCTGTGAGAAGTAGATGAGATGATTCATTTTCAGAAATACCAAATAAAAGCTGTTCTGTCTAGTTAACAATAGGTTCACAACCTATTGGAAATATGTATGAACTACCCCACCCCCCACCCAATGGAGTCCCAAACCCTTAGACACTTCATTCCCCCTCCATGTCATGGGCTTATTTTCATGGGCTTTGCCATGAGCATGTACCAAAAAACTGAAGTCTCTGCATCACCTAGAGGAATGTATTTCTTGCCTTACATGAGCATAGGCGACACCCAGGTAAGGCTGTAATCTCTTTAGTACTCAATGAGGAAGCAGGGGAGGGACTTGAAGGGTAGGAGATAAATTGCCTGCTGTAACTGCCCCAAGTGTGCCTGTCCATCAGACACCTGCTCTTGCAAGAACGCTGATTAAAGCCTCACATCACTGTGCTCAAGTCTCAGAGTCCCTCCCTTCATTGGGTCAGTGGGCTTATTTCTCACAGTGGCTCAGTTGGTTAAGTGTCTCTCTTTGGCTCAGGTCATGATCTCATGGTTCTTAAGTTTGAGCCTCCCACCCCCACCCCACCTCCATCAAGCTCCTTGCTGTCGGTGCAGAGCTTGCTTGTGATTCTCAGTGTCTCTCCTCTCTCTGCCTCTCCCCTACTCATGAGTTCTCTCTCTCAAAAATAAATAAATAAAAACTTAAAAAAATAAAAAGACCAACAAGAGACTTCAGCTCTAGATCTTCCTTTGCCTCTAATTTTCTCCAAGTCAGCTCCCTTTCTGTGGAAAAGGATGAACTTGACATCTGTTCTGATCTCCAGGTTGAATGTTCTGGGAGTCAAGTCAATGAAACATCAATTCCTGGAGATACTCTCCATTATATTGCTAGTTCTGCTTTGTTCTCTAACTATAATTGTATGATTTGGAGGTATTGTGATTGTGAGCAGGCCAAGGAGGAAAGATGCATTCCTACAGGGAGGGTGTGGAGGAGGAAATATAATTTTCTTTGAAAAAAAAATTTTTTTAAGTTAATTTATATATGTTGAGTGAGTGAGCAGAAGGGGCAGAGAGAGAGAGAGGGAGAGAGAGAATCCTAAGCAGGTTCTGCACTGTCATTGTGGAGCCTAACGCAGGGCTGGAACTCACAAACCATGATATCATGACCTAAGCCGGAACCAACTTAAGATTCTGATCTTAAGTAACTGAGGCACTCAGGTGCCCCCCCAAAATTTTCTTCTTACCCTTCTAGATTTTTGCCTAAGACATCTCTTATAATACAAGACAGATTAACAGAAGAAAAATATAAGAATGTTTAATAACATGTATACCTTCTGTATACGTGGGAAATACCCAGGAAAACTGCGTAACTCCCCCCAATGGCACAAACCACTACCCTAAATAACATCTCCAGCTAAAGACAAAAAGATGTGTGTGTATGTGGGGGGGGGGCGCGGGGAGTGGCAGAGACCAGTTATGGGAGGTGGCCTGGAAAAGCACAGTAAACAAAGGTAAGTTTGTTATGCAGATTTAAGTCATAGCCTTCACTGACCAGAGTTTCTGGAGATTTAGTCATCCTTCTCTTCCTGGAACAGAAGGGAGAAACCCTTACAAATGGAGATTTCCCTGATACATGTAAATGTTTCTTATAAAAGGAGAACTTCTACTCAGGGTTCAGAGCATCATCTGCCACTGCTGTTTTTTAAAAATAACCAGTTTGAAATAATATGCTGAAAGACACATTTTGGGGTGGTGTATTTTGCTTCCCTTCAGTCCCATCTTTGAAACCATAAAGTTTCACAATCCAGAAGCAAAATTGATAAATAGCTACATATCTCACTTAACCAGTCTCTCAATCCTGATAATAGATCAGCTTAGTTAAATAGCTGTGTTTCATTTCAGGAGGCAGTGATGATGGGACTCCCAAAGTTAGGCCCTATGCTGTGCTAGAAATGAGGTATTTAATAAGAGGAATTTCTATGGAAACAGAAGAAAAATAAAAATTGGTGGATGGAGCAAATTATAAACCCAATCAGTCCTGACTGTAGCCAGTCAGTATTTCTAGTTATGGGGCTCATATGGGGCTCATTTGAAATTCTCTCATGATATTGAAGGGGTTCAGGATAGCACCCTCCTCCCCCATATGCCACTTTGAGATAAGGATTATTATTTTTTAATCCTTTATTTATTTAAGTTCACCCATTTATTTTGAGAAAGAGAGAGAGAGAGAGAGAGAGAGAGAGAGAATCCCCAGCAGCCTCCACACCATCAGTGGAGAGCATGACAGGGCCCGAACCCCAACCTTGAGATCATGACCTGAGTGGAAACTGAGAGTCGGATGCTTAACCAACTGAGCCACCCTGGGACTCCTGGCATGTGGATTATTTTCAGCTGAGGGCACTTGAGACCCTACAGGCTAGAGAAACTTTTTGTCCCTCCCTTTGTTAGAGTAGGCAGTTAGTGAGATTCTAACAGGATACCGGAGGCCGGCAAAGAGGAAGTCATGCCAGCTTTCAGGAAAGTCAGAGGACTGTCCTCACAGCACTCCACAAGAAGCCAGATCAAACCAGATAGGCCCCAGCTGGGGAATGCCTTGACGGGAAATCCCTGACCAAATAAGGAAGAAGGGGCATGAAACCCTGCTACTGAGAAATCCCCACCCCAAGTAATGAATATTCCACCCCCTAGTTAACAACTATCAATAAAGGAAAGAACCCCAAACCCCAGTGTGAGCAGCTCTCTCTCTCTCTCCCTTCCCCCTCTCCCTCCCTCACTCTCTTCTCCCCTCCCTCTCTTCCTCCCTCCCATGCCCACGTGCCCACGCCTTGCCCACGTGCCCACGCCCTGCACACGTGCACACACACATACATGCACTCTCTGTCACATCTCAAGAATGTACTTTTGTTTTAATAATTTTTACCACCTATATCCCACATCCACTATGTTGTGTCTATCTTTGAATTCTTTCTCATGATGAGACCAAGAACTTTTTGCAACATCTTTGGGCATGTGCTGGGGTTGAGACTTAAGGGCATGGGCTCTCCCCAATTCACCCAGCAACATATTAACCACACAGAAGAATCTATATCGGGGGGTCTTTCCTAGAATAAGGGTTATTAACAGAGATAAGCTTTATCTGAGTGACCCATCTTTATGGTAAGGCAAACATCTAATTACGAAATGACTGTGAAATGCATTCCTTTCCTGTGAAATCCCTGACCCCTGTCCCCTTTTCCTTAGTCCAGAATGACATATATACCTCATTTTGCCTATCTTTGGAATTTCCAGGTCTGTGTGGGTTCCCCATTCATATGCCTATTAAATTTGATTTTCTTCTGTTAATCTATTTCATGTCAATTTGATTCTTAGTCCAACTAGAAGAATCTTTGAGGAGACAGGAATTCTTGTTCCCCAACAATATTATCAGGTGTTGAGGTAAACTTTCTGAGTGGCCCATACATACCACAACAGACATGAAGATTGTCTACACATGAACTATTGGGGCACATTCCCTTTTAGGTTTATATCAAGTTGTCCACATTCAGTTTGCAGGGGTTTAAGGAAAAGGGCAGTTTTAGCTCCTAGTGATTCCAAATAAAAAAGATGGGAGAAAACTAAAAATGTTAGTTTGGAAAGTTGTAGCCTGATATTTGAGGAATATAGAATTGAGGATCTGGTCCCATTTATAGGTAAATAACACAACTTTAAAAACAACATGACTAAAATCTAATGTCTACAAAGATGCAAAGATAATTTCTCTTTATATTCACCCCCTTTTTATCAAGCATAACCATGGTAAGACTAATTTGTTTGGAAAATAAGTCTAATCTCATTAAACTTGGCCTAATTATTTACATAAGTGCAACAAAAATAGTGATTGACCATATAGCCTCTTTTAAATTTGTTCTGTTGGAACTTTTCATAAGGAGTCTCAAATTGAACTTTTAAAAGCCTCAAGCCCAGGAAGCCAGCCCAATGACTTGTCAGACTTTACTTGTAATACCTATAGACTTGCTTAATTCCTTTCTTGTTTGAGGTCTCTAAAATATTATGAGATTCCTGAGTTTGCCAGGAAGTGGCCTTTGTTAGTCACCTGGTAGGGCTGCAGGGAGCCCTATAAAAAGGTAGTAGACCATTTTTTCAAGAGGATTTATTGACTCCATAGTTTCCAATTGTGTGCCATTGCAAGGAGAACAAAGGGGCGCCTGGTGGCTCAATCAGTTAAGCATCTGACTCTTTTTTTTTTTTAACTTTATAGTTTATTGTCAGGTTGGTTTCCATATAACACCCAGTGCTCTTCCCCACAAGTGACCTCCACCAAGACCATCACCC
>CM053567.1:118251902-118436857 GCA_028646485.1 Cryptoprocta ferox
GAAAAGTGAAAGTTTGACTTCTTCTTTGCCAATTCTGATGCCTTTTATTTCCTTTTGTTGTCTGATTGCTGAAGGCATCTGACTCTTGATTTCAGCTCAGGTCATGATCTCACATTTCACGAGTTCAAGCCTGCATCAGGCTCCGCGCTGACAGTATGAAGCCTGCTTGCGATTCTCTCTCTCCCACTCTCTCTCTGCCCTCCTCCTCCTCCTTCTCTCTGTCTCTCTTTCTCTCTTTCTCAAAAATAATAAATAAACTTAAAAAAAAGACTGGAAAAAAACCCAATGAGAACTGATTCTTTTTTTTCTCCTTTAAATCCAAGTTAGTTAATGCATAGTGTAATAATGGTTTCAGGAGGAGAACAGATTCTTATTGAATGTATGGAAATAAGTATATTTCCATTCAGTAAGTTTCCAAATTTTAAAGGGATCAGATAGGGAGAAAAAGTATTTGTTTCATCCTTTTCCACAAAGGTATAGCTTTACCAAATTACTGTAAGTCATTGGCGCTTAAGTGAAAAAGTGTCCATAAATCTGGAAAATCAAAACATTAAAAAACCTGTAATGTTTCAAGCAAAAAGTCATAAAAGTTAGAACCATCTTTATCAGTTCATTCAATCCCATGTTATTAACTCTGGTTCTGCTTGAATCCAGTTTTTCCGTTAGTTCTAGAAATTCTAAGACAGTTCAGTTAAAAGCTATGAGAAACTTCTGTTTGCCAGAGTTTTTCCCATTAACGTTCTTGAAGATGAAATAAATACTTTTACAGGAATACACTTGAAAAGCATAAGGGTAAAACAATAGCTGTAAATGGCAAAATACTTAAAAATGGCCATGGTTAAAGATCTGATGAGAGTTCATGAAAATGCAATTAACAAGAAGCTTTGGTTATTTCTCTGACAAAAAAAAAACAAAAACATTTTAAGATAATAATAACTGGGGGCTTCTGGGTGGTTCAGTCAGTCCCGTGTCCAACTTCAAATCAGGTCATGATCTCACGGTTTGTGAGTTCAAGCCTTACATTGGATTCTGGACTGACAGTGCAGAACCTGCTTGGGATTTTCTCTCTCTCACCTCACATTTGAAGGTGCCCACAACTGGCACTAGTGTATTTTTTGTCACTTCAAAGTACCAGCAGACAGTCCTTTGCTTTTCCATACAACAGTAAGTTTTGGAATGATTTGCTTCATTCTAGGTCATTGGATAGGGTCCTCTTTAAAGTTGCACAAAAAGAAAAATATTCTATTGAGCCAATGGATAGCAGTGATACCTTTAGCGATAGTGAAAGTTGTCCTACACAATAACCCTCCTCTCTCTTGTCTCCCTCACACCAGCCATGAAGGTTTTCAAAGGTAAATGTAAGTTAATTTTATTTTTCTGTATATTTCATATTTTCTTTATTATTTTGTATTATGTTACAGTATTTTAACATACAAGTGTTTTGGATTACAAGCATGTTTCTGGAACGAATTATGCTCTCAAACCAAGGGTTTACTTTAGTTCTTTTGGATGGCTCTTAAGTCCTAGAAAATATAGGGTAAAAAATTTACATCACAAAGGCACATAGAAAGTACCTAAGTTTTCTCCAGGTAGATTTAGGGCATATTTGCCTATTATCAGAGGTCTAGAGTAAGTACTATGTAAATTTTTTCTTTTTCTTTTTGCTTAAGTGAAATGTTCTGATCTTTTAAAATATTTGCAAACATTTTGAGATGAATAGGAAGGCTTAAGGATTGAAAAGAATAATTGAACTTTGAATTGTTTCTAGAGCCAAAGTTCTAGTTTGGTAGAGATTTGGAAGACAAAGACAGTTGTATTCAATTCCCCAAAGAACCAGATTGTAGCCTGAAATATCAAGGGCTGACCCACCCATTTTACTAAATTTACTTCTATATATCATGGAGATTTCCAACTAAAATGAAAATCAAAAGATTTCTACCTTCTAGAGCTTCAGGATTTAATGCTGTATGCTTTTAAAAAGTCTATCTGAAGCATTTGACAAAAGCCTTCTTTCTGAGTGAGTAATTTAACCTTGAGGTAGTTTACCTTAAAAGGGAAAACATTGACCTCTAGGTAATACATTTCTTGATAATGTGTAGGAGGGCCCAGGAGAAATTCTAGATATCCATTTTCTTTTCTTTTTTTAAATGTTTTATTTATTTTTGAGAGAGAGAGAGAGAGAGAGAGAGAGAGAGACAGCGTGAGCAGGGAAGGATTAGAGAGAGGGGGAGACCCAGAATCTGAAGACAGGCTCCAGGCTCCAAGCTGTCTGCACAGAGCCTGATGCGGGGCTCAAACCCACCAACCTTGAGATCATGAAACTGAGCCGAAGCCGGATGCTCAACCAACTGAGCCACCCAGGCACCCCTAGATATCCATTTTCTATGTGAGAAGGATTTTCCCTAGGGCACCATCTGGTTTGTCTGATAACTATCGTATAATCATGGGAGGGAAGAACTCCTTAGCAGCCAGTTAAGGTCCCTGTGACTGAGGTTGTGAATGTCTACTGATCTTTTTTCTTTTTTTGTTCTATTGATCTAACTCTTCCCTAAATTTGATAGATATCTTCTGAAAGTGGAAGGAAAAAGGGCATTGTAATTTCATCTTAAGGAATTATCTAAGGCTAGCCACCGTACTTCTCCAGACACAGGCCTGCTAATCTGTAACACCAAGGAGGTGCTACTAGAATGGGACTAGCACTTAGTTCTAGCCCTAAGGAGACAATGAAGGTTGAGATGACAAAGGCCCCTATGTACTGGCACCCCTTATGAGAAACTCCCCTGAGAGCTGGCACAGTTGGACAAAAAGGATGCTGCTTCTCATATCCACAGCCTATTCAGCTGTCAGATGCATGCTAGTGCATGCATCCTCCAACTGGCAGAGAACAGAGAGAATATTCTCACTGGGTACACACCCAACCTCTCAAGACATAGAAGAAGATGAAAGAAATACCTAATTAGATCTATGGTTATCCTCTTATGACAATGCAAAAAACAGAGACAAAAGAAAACAATGACCATTTCTGGGAACAAAAGTATCAAAAGGAAACAAGAGTGCTCATAACAATTTTTACCAAAGTTGCTATCCCAAAGATAAATATAAATATTTGCTCCTGCTAACCTAAATTTGGAAAGGAGGAGATACAAAATTTTACCTTCCTCTGTCAATGAGATTAATCCTGGAGAGATGACTTTGGTAAGAAATCTTACCATTTGCTGGTTTCTGCCAATTTTCCAGGATCCCATCTGTAGGCTCCAGAAAGAGTATGGTGTCTCAGAAAGTTTCTTCATGGTTGTCAAACTGTGGGAAAGGAAAAAATAATTTTCCCTTTGCCCATCCCTGTAATAAAAGCAGATTAATACAACAAAAACAAAACAAAGTTTAATGCCATGTATATCTCCTGCATACATGGGAGACACCTAGGAAAACTGAGTAACTTCCCCTCCCCCACCCATGGCATAAGCCACTACCCTAAATAACATCTCCAGATAAAGACAAAAAGATGTTGAGGGGGAGTTGTTGAGGGAGGAGGCCAGTTATTGGAGGTGATCAAGAAAAGCACGGGAAACAAGGGTAAGGTTGTTACACAGATTTAAGTCATTGCCTTCTGCATTGGTAAGTTTTTGGAGATTTGGAGTCATCCTTTTCTTCCTGGTAGAGAGAGGAAATGTTTTCATTTCTCAGGGGTAGGTAGATACTTGGAAGTAGAAATGCAAGGTGGTAGAGTAAGTTTATGTTTAATTTATTAAAATGTTTATTTATTTATTTTGAAAAAGAGAGAAAGTGGCAGAGAGAGAGAGAGAGAGAGAGAGAGAGAGAGAATCCCAAGCAGGCTCCCTGCAGTCAGTGCAGAGCCCAATGAGGAGCTCTGTCTCAAGAACCATGAGATCATGACTTGAACTGAAATCAAGAGTCAGACACTTAACCAACAGAGCCACCCTTATGCCCCCATGTTTAGTTCTTAAAGAAATGTCCAAACTATTTTTCAAAGTGGCTGCTGTTTGAGGATTCTACTCTAATAATATATAGGATGGGAGTCTTTCTCAGATATATGATTTATGAATATTTTGTCACTCTTTGGTTTGTCTTATCTTCTTAATGGAGTGTTTTGAACTGCAACATTTAAAAATTTGATATTCAATTTATTGCTTTTTTTATTGACCATGTTTTTCATGTTTTATCTAAGAAATCTTTGCTTAACCCAAAGTCATGAAAATTTTCTCATAATATTTTCTTTTTTAATGTTTATTTAATTTTGAGAGAGAGAGAGAGACAGACAGACAGACAGAGTATGAACAGGGGAGGGACAGAGAGAGAGGGAAACACAGAATCCGAAGCAGGCTTCAGGCTCTGAGCTGTCAGCACAAAGCCTGATGCAGGGCTCAAACCCACAAACCTTGAGATCATCAGCCGAAGTCTAACGCTTAACTGAGCCACCCAGACACCCCTGATAATATTTTCTTGTAAGAATTTTAGATTATAGTGAGTCCATGTTTAGGGTCAAGATCAATTTTGAGTTAATTTTTGTGAAATGTATGAGTTAATGGTCTAAATTCACTGTGGATATCCAGTTTTTGAGAAGATTATCCTTTTACCATTGAATTGTTTTGTTACCTTGCTCTAAAACCAATTGATTATAAATTTAATGGCTTATTTTTGGACTCTCAACTTAATTCAGTTGATCTATCTGTCTCTCTTTATGCCGACCACACTGCCTTGATTACTGTAGCTTTATGGAAAATTTTGAAATGGAATAAGCTTTCCTCTTTTTAAAAAAATTTCTTTTGCTATTCTGGATTCTTTGCATTTCTGTATAAATTTTAGGATCAGCTTGTCAGTGTCTATTAAAAAAAGTTTGTTGGAATTTTGATCAAGATTATATTAAATCTATCAATTTGGTGAGATCTGTGTCTCTCCAATGACATTGTTGAAATTATTAATTAGTTCTTGTAGTTCTGTTGTAGATTCTTTGGAATTTTCTACATATCAGATCATGTTGCCTGTGAATAAAGAGTTTTTTACTTCTTGCTTTCTCATGTAGATAATCTTTATTTACTTATTTTCCTTAAGTGATGTTTTAACCTATTCAGATGACTATAACAAAAATATCATAAACTGAGTGGCTTAAAAAACAATTTATTTCTTACAGTTCTGGAAGTTGGGAAATCCAAGATCCAGGATGTCAGCAGATTAGGTGTCTAGTGAGACTACTTTCCTGGTTCATCTATAGCCTTCACATGGTGGAAGGGTGAGATGGCATTCTGGGGTCTCTTTTATAAGAACAGTAATCCCCCAAAACCCAAACTCCAAAACACCTCACTTCCAAATACTAGCACATTAAGGATTAGTTTTGGGATTAAATTTTAGGGGACACAAACATTCAGTCGATAGCATCTGATTACCCCATACAATGTTGAATAGAAATTTTGGGAACAGATGTCCTTACTTTCTTTTTAGGGGAAAGCATTCAGTCTTTTATGAAATATGTTGTTAGCTGTAAGTTTTCATGAGTTGCATTTATCAGGTTAAGAAAATTCCTTTATATTTCTAGCTTTTGGAGAGGTTTTAAAAATTTGTTTCTATTTTGTTTCTATCATGAATGGATTTTGTCAAGTTCCTAGCCTGCATCCATTAAGAGGATTATAAGTGTTTTGTTCTTTATTCTACTAATAAGATATCACATTGAAAGCTATTTGGATATTAAACAAACCTTGCATTCCCAGTTTAAATCCCACGTGGTCATGGTACATTATCCTTTTTGTAGGTTCCTGAATTGGCTTGTTAATATATTGTTGAGGACTTTTGTGTGTAAATTCATGAAGGATATTGGTTTATGCTTTTTTTTTTTAACCTTTAGCTGGCTTTGGTATCAGGGTACCGTGATACAAAGTGTTTCCTTCTCCTTTGTCTTCTGGAAGAGTATGGGAAGGATTGGTATTATTTTTTCTTCTTTAAATGTTTAGTAGAAATCATCAGTGAAGTTATCCTTTAAATGTTTGGTAGAACTGGGCCTGGGATTTTCTTTGTGTGATGATTTTTAATAAATAATTCAACTTCTTTACTTATTAGGTCCATTTAGTTTTTCTGTTTACTTTCTAATATACACGTTTACAACTATACATTTCCCTCTAAACAATGACTTAGCAACATCTCATTAAATGTGATATGTTGTGTTTTCATTTTATTCAGATAAAATAGTATTCTAATTTCCCTTGTTATTTTTTCTTTGACCCAAAGGTTATTTAGAGACACATTCTAAATATTTTTTTCTTTTTAAAAATGTTACTTAAATTCAAGTTAGTTAACATGTAATATTGGTTTTAGGAGTAGAATTTAGTGATTCATTGCTTCCATATAACACCCAGTGCTCAATACTATACGTGCCCTCTTTAATACCCATCACCCATTTAGCCCACCCCCCATCCACCTCTCCACCAGCAACCTTCAGTTTGTTCTCTATCATTAAGATTCTCTTATGGTTTGTTTCCCTCTCCCTTCTCCTCCCCCCATATGTTCATTTGTTTTGTTTCTTAAATACCATATATGAGTAAAATCATATGGTATTTGCCTTTTGCTGCCTGAATTATTTCACCTAGCATAATACACTCTAGCTCCATCCATGTCATTGCAAATGGGAAGATTTCATTCTTTTTGATGGCTAAGTAATATTCCATTGTATATATATACCAACTCTTTTTTATACATTCATCAATTATTGGACATTTGGGCTCTTTCTATAATTTGAGTACTGTTGATAATGCTGGTATAATACATGTACCCCTTTGAATATCTATTAGTAAGTACCTAGTAGTGCAATTGCTGGATCATAAGGTAGTTCTTTTTTTTTTTATTTTATTTAAATACGAATTTTATTAATACAAAGTTAACATAGTGTAATGGTTTCAGGAGTAGAATTTAGTGATTCACCACTTACATTTAACACCCAGTGCTTATCCCAACAAATGGCTTCCTTAATGCCCATCCCCCATTTAGCTCATCCCCCTACCCAACCCCCCTCCAGCAACACTCAATTTATTCTTTGTATTTAAGAGTCTCTTATAGTTTGCCTCCCTCTCTCTTTGTATCTTATTTTTCCTTCCCTTCCCCTAAGTTCATCTGTTTTGTTTCTTGTATCCCACATATGAGTGAAAGCATATTTATGTTCCTTTGACTGACTTATTTTGCTTAGCATAATACATTCTAGTTCTGTCCATGTTGTTGCAATTGGCAAGATTTCATTCCTTCTTGGTTGCGGACTAATATTCTATTATATATACCACATCTTCTTTATCCATTCATCAGTGATGGACATCTGGGCTCTTTCCATAATTTGGCTATTGTTAATAGTGTTACTATAAACATTGGGATATATGTGCCTTTTCAAATCAGCATTTTTGTATCCTGTGGATAAATACCTAGTAGTGCAATTGCTGGGTCATAGGGTAGCTCTATTTTTAATTTTTTGAGGAACCACCATACTGTTCTCCAGAGTGGCTGCACCAGTTTGCATTCCTACCAGCAGCGTAAAACGGTTCCTCTTTCTCTGCATCCTCCCCAACATCTGTTGTTGCACGAGTTGTTAATTTTAGCCATTCTGACAGGTGTGAGGTGATATCTCATTGTGGCTTTGAATTGTATTTCCCTGATGAGTGATGTTGAGTATCTTTTCATGTGTCTCATAGTCATCTGGATGTTTTCTTTGGAAAAGTGTTCATGTCTTTTGCCCATTTCTTTACTGGATTATTTATTTTTGTGGATGTTGAGTTTGATAAATACTTTATAGATTTTGGATACTAACTCTGTATCTGAGATTTCATTTGCAAATATCTTCTCCCATCCTGTCAGTTACCTTTTAGTTTTGTTTATTGTTTCCTTTGCTCTGCAGAAGTTTTTTTATTTTGATGAGGTCCCACTAGTTCATTTTTGCTTTTGTTTCCTTTGCCCCTGTAGACATGTCAAGTAAAAAGTGGCTGTGGCTGAGGTCAAAGAGGTTGTTGTCTGTTTTCTCCTCCAGGATTTTGATTGCTTCCTGTCTTACGTTTAGGTCTTTCATCTATTTTGACTATATTTTTGTGTATGGTGTAAGAAAGTGTTCCAGGTTCATTCTTCTGCATGCACTCTCCAGTTTTCCCAACACCACTTGCTGAAGAGACTATCTTTATTTGATTGGATATTCTTTCCTGTTTTGTTGCAGAGTAGTTGGCCATATATTTGTGGGTCCATTTCTGGGTTCTCTATTCTGCTCCATTGATCTATGTGTCTGTTTTTGTGCCAGTACCATGGTGTCTTGATTAATACAGTTTGAAGTCTAGGATTGTGATGCCTCCAGCTTTAGTTTTCTTTTTCAGGATTGCTTTGGCTATTCAGGGTCTTTTCTGGTTCCATATGAATTTTAGAATTGTTTGTTCTATCTCTGTGAAGAATGCTGGTGTTCTTTTGATAAGGATTGCATTGAATGTGTAGATGGTTTTGGGTTGTATCAACATTTTAACAGTATTTGTTCCTCCATGATCATGGAATGTTTTTTCCATTTCTTTGTGTCTTCTTCAATTTATTTCATAAGCTTTCTATAGTTTTCAGCATACAGATTTTTAACTCTTTGTTTAGGTTTATTCCTAAGTATTTTATCGTTTTCAGTGCAATTGTATATTGGATCAATCCTTGATTTCTCTTTCTGTTGTTTCATTATTGGTGTATAGAAATGCAACCATTTTCTGTACATTGATTTTATATCTTCTGACTTTGATGAATTCATGTATCAATTCTAGCAGTTTTTTGGTGGAGTCTTTTGGGTTTTCCATGTAAAGTAACAGTGGAGTGAAACTTTGACTTCTTCCTTGCCAGTGTGGGTGCCTTTTATTTCTTTGTGTTGTCTGATAGCTGAGAGTAGGACTTCCATTACTATGTTGAACAGCAGTGGTGAGAGTGGACATCTGTTTCATGTTCCTGACCTTAGGGGGAAAGCTCTCAGTTTTTCCCCCATTGAGAAAGATATTAGCCGTGGGTCTTTTGTATATGACTTTTATGATGTTGGGGTATGTTCCTTCTATCCCTACTTTCCTGAGGGTTTTTATTAAGAAACGATGCTGTATTTCGTCAAATGCTATCTCTGCATCTATTGAGAGGATCATGTGATTCTTATCCTTTCCTTCTTTAATGTGCTATCACATTGATTAATTTGCAGATATTGAACCACCATTGCAGCCCAGGAAAAAAATCCCACTTAATCGTGGTGAATAATTCTTTTAATGTATTGTTGGATTTGGTTTTCTAGTATCTTACTGATAATTTTTGTACCAATGTTCATCAATCAGGGATATTTGTCTGTAATTTTTCTTTTTAGTGGGGTCTTTGCTTGGTTTTGGAATCGAGGTAATGTTGGCCTCATATAATGAGTTTGGTAATTTTCCTTCCATTTCTATTTTTTGTAACATCTTCAAAAGAATAGGTATTAACTCTTCCTTAGGTGTTTTGTAGAATTCCCATGGGAAACCATCCAGCTCTGTACTTTTATTTTTTGGGAGTTTTTTGATTACTGATTCAGCATCTTTACTGGTTATAGGTCTATTCAAATTTTCTATTTCTTTCTGTTTCAGTTTTGGTAGTTAATATATTTCTAGGAATTGGTCCATTTCTTTCAGATTGCCCAATTTGTGGGCATATAATTGCTCCTAATATTCTCTTATTATTGTTTGTATTTCTGCAGTGTAGGTTGCGATCGCTCCTCTTTCATTCTTGATTTTATTTATTTGGGTCCTTTCCTTTGCTTTTTGATCAGTCTGGGTAAGGGTTTATCAAATTTGTTAATTCTTTCAAAGAACAAGCTCCTGATTTCATTGATCTCTTCTACTGTGGGTTTTTTTTTTATTTTGATATCATTGATTTCTGTTCTAATCTTTATTATTTCCCTTCTTCTGCTGATTTGAGGCTTTATTTGCTGTTCTTTTTCCAGCTCTTTTAGGTATAAGGTTAGGTTGTGTATTTCAGGCATTTCTTCCTTCTTTAGGAAGGCTCAGATTGCTATATACTTCCCTCTTATGACTGCCTTTGCTGCATTCCAGAGTTTTTGGACTGCTGTGTTTTAATTTTCATTGGCTTCCATATACTTTTTCATTTCCGCTTTAATTTGTTGGTCAACCCATTCATTCTCTAGTAGGATGTTCTTTATTCTCCAAGTATTTGTGGTCTTTCCAAATTTTTTCTTGTGGTTGATTTCAAGTTTCATAGAATTGTGTTCAGAAAATGTGCATGGTATGATCTTGATCCTTTTTTACTTGTTGAGGGCTTATTTGTTTCCCAGTATGTGATTTGTTCTGGAGAATGTTCCATGTGCACTCAAAAGAATGTGTATTCTGCTGCTTTAGGATGAAATGTTTGAATATATCTGTTAAGTCCATCTGGTCCAGTGTGTCATTCAAAGCCACTCTTTCCTTGTTAATTTTCTGCCTAGATGACCTGTCCATTGCTCTAAGTGGCTGTTAAGGTCCCCTACTCTTATGGTATTATTATCACTGAGTTTCTTTATATTTGTGAGATATATATATATATATATATATGTGTGTGTGTGTGTGTGTGTATCTTGGACTTGGACTTGGGGATCCAAGTTGGGGACATAAATATTTACAATATTTAGATCTTCTTGGTGGATAGACTCCTTATGGTTATTTCTATTATTAACTTTTATAGGAATCTCCATACTGTTTTCCAGAGTGGCTGTACCAGTTTGCATTTGCACCAACAGTACAAAAGCATTCCCCTTTCTCTGCATTCTTGCCAACACTTGTTGTTTCTTGCGTTATTAATGTTAACCATTTTGACAAGTGTGAGGTAGTATCTCATTGTGGTATTGATTGTGTTTCCCTGATGATGAGTGATGTTGAGCATCTTTGCATGTGTCTGGTAGCCATCTGGATATCTTCTTTGGAAAAATATCTATTCATGTCTTCTGCACATTTCTTATCTGGATTATTTGTTTTTGGGTGTTAAGTTCTTTATAGATTTTGGAGAGGCACATTCTAAAATTTCTAAATATTTCCATATTTTCTCCTGTTTTGATATCTAATTTAATTTCCTTCTGATCAGAGAACATATTTTTGTGTGATATCAATCCTTTTAAAGTTATTGATACATGCTTTATGGTCTAAGATATATTCTGTCTTGGAAAATGTTCCATGTGCACTTGAGAATTATTCTGTTATTGTTGGCTGGAGTGTGCCACAATTGTCAGTTAAATCATTGGTTGATAGTATTATGCAGACCTTCTATATCCATGTTGATTTTTCTGTCTAATTGCTCTAGCCTTATTGAGAGGAGGTTATTGAAGCCTCCACTATTATTCTTGAATTGTCTATTTTCTTCCTTCAATTCTGTTGCTTTTTGCTTCATTTATTTTGAAGCTCAGTTGTTGGATGTTTATATGTTTATAGCTGTTATGTCTTCCTGATGAATTGACCCTTTTATCTTAAAATGCTTCTCTTCATCTCTAGAAACATTTTTTGTCTTAAAGTCTGTTCTGTCTGTTATTAGTATACCCAGTACAGACTTCTTCTGATTATTAATTGCATAGAATATTTTTTCCATCTTTTTGCTTTAAACCTAGTGTCTCTGAATCTAAAATGTGTCCTCTGTAGACAGCACACAGATTTCTCTCTCTCGATATCATTTGTATATATTTTAACCTTTGTAAAATATAGAAGTTTATTAATTTTATAGGGCCATTGTGAGAATTAAATTGGACATTTGGAAAGCCCATTAAAACACTGAATACTGGTATAATCATCTCCAGTGTTTCAGATTAAGTAGATCTGATATGGGCCTGAGAATTTGTATTTTTAATTATCCTGCTGATGATTATGTTGCTGAGCTAGTAGCTACAGTTTGAGAATGACTTAATTTAAAACAACTGAAGCAATTCTGGGTAACTCATTGTTGTTTGTATTCACTTCCTTTCTTACCCAAAGCCATTTATTCTTTGATATTAGGATAGTTTTGGTGTTGGCTCTAATATATTGGTATTCATGTTTTTGAGGTCTGTTATATTGATTGCAAAAGAGAAAATGTATGAAAAATAAATTTTTATCTTTTCTGGCATAAAAAATTTATGCAATTTGAAGCCTGTAATTCCTCACATCAGACTGTGTCACTAAAATTAACAATATTACAGAAGATAGAACTTAATCAATTAATCATAAGATAGGAAAATGTTTTGATTGTGGGAAAAATAATGGTGAACACTACAGAGAATGCTGTTAAAGTGTATCAATGTTGCTATTATGGCAGATTTGAAATTTTGACCTTTTATAACTTCAAGAAATAATTTGAAATTAATATTATTTAACATTCGATATAACTAATCCACTTCCAAATATCCTTGAAGAATACAACATTTGTATAAACCTGCACCTTTTATCACTCAGAACTGAGGAACTTCCAGACCTTTGCATGCAAGCTGTTTTTAAAGAAAAAGGTAAATCTCTCTTTAATCCAATGCTTTTGAAAGCTTGTAAGTGGTTCACTACTTTAAAAAAGGCACTTAAAAATGAGTATCTTGGATTAACACATTATTTTCTTGTTACAAGTTGGAACAAAGTCTTGCCATTTTTGTTTTTATTCTAAATAGTAATCTATAGCAACAAGACAATTCTTCAAGAGGGCATTTTTGCTGCTTGTGTTTTCATCTGTAAAAATAAAACTAAACGAGAATATCAACATCTATAATGTATGATGCTGATGCTTGTAATTTTGAAGTAGAATTCACCCAAAATAGAGGTCACAATAATTTCGTTCTAATGTATGCACTTAATACATTTGTCTCCACATTCTTGTTACCATTTTTATTGCCTTTATTAACATTTCTAATGTTATTTTCAAGAGATTCAGAGGTTAAGCACACAGATTTAGGATCTAAGATTAGTGGCAAAAACCTTACTCTCTACCATTTCCTAATTGTGTGGCTTTGGGCAATTAACCGCTTTGTGTCTCATTTTTCTCACATATAAAACAAGTTTCAAACTTTGCAGGGTTTTTGTGAGGATCAAATTAATGTATATACCAATTAAAACTGTGTCTAGCACTTTGTAAGTAAGACTGTAAGTTTCAGCTGTTATCACTGTTGCTAAAAACAGCAATACTAATAGAACTACCTTATATTTATGTAGTGCTTTAGACATTGTGGAAAACATTCAAACTTATTACTGGTAGAAACTCTTGTTGTAATTGATACTCAAACCATTTGCACCTATGTATGTGCAATGCATTTGTGTTAAGTTGCTATATTTTGACATAATTGTTTATACAGTACAGTGATTAAATGCACATAGCGGACAATCCCTCCCTTTCCCTGAGGTTGTAGAGCAATTCCTAGCTTTCCTCCACTCCCCTTTTATCCCCTCTTCTCCCTTCTAATCCCCCCCTTTTTTAAAACATGTTATTAAACATTTTATTAAGAGCAAGTTTTATTAAATCTAAATATTTATGGTTCTTTCCATTTTATCTTCTCATTCATTCTTGTATTCCATAAAAGTGTGAAGGGACTATTATATGCTAAGGAGTATCATTATATAGGAAAGAACAGCTTTCTTTTTAAGAACTACTGTTGCACAGGATGGAACTAGAATGTATTATGCTAAGCAAAATATGTCAGTCAGAGAAAGACAAATATCATATGATTTCACTCATACGTGGAATTTAAGAAACAAACAAGCAAAGAGGAAGGGAAGGAAAAATAAAATGAAAACAGAGAGGGAGACAAACCATAACAGACTCTTAAATACAGAAAACAAACTGAGGGTTGCTGGAGGGGTGTTCGGTTGGAGAACGGGCTAAATGGGTGACGGGCATTAAGGAGGGCACTTGTTAGGATGAGCATTTTGTGTTATATGTAAGTGAGGAATCACTAAATTCTACAGAAACAACAAAAAATTAATTAATTAGTTAATTAAAAAATACTGTTGCACACTTTATAAACCACTGTATAATCTTAAGAGTGAGTTATCTTTTAGGAAGTGGTGTTCCCAAATTTACAAAAGTCTCATGGAACAAAATATACGTAATTATTTAACTACCTTGGAAATAAAGAGGCAAAAAATTTCCAAATAAAAAAGTAAATGTCTTATTTTAATATTTTTTCTAATCATTAAGATATTAACCTTGGAAGTATATACTTTTCTTCATGGAGTTACAGGTTATTTAAAGGTCTTTGACCCACATTTTAAATAATAGATGGTTAGATACCAATTCAAATGTGAACTGTAAGATTTAAATATATCACAGGAATATAACCATTTCATTTCCCTTAGCCGAACCTACAACTAATTTCTATTATTTGACTGACCATTGGATAATTATGTAAGAATTTTAATTTACAGTATTACTTGATGTCCACTAGAGGGGACCAAACCATGAACAGAAGAGTATATGCTTCTATTTTCCCAAGTGGTGAAAAACCCAAGCCATTTCAACCTGCCCTCCTGAAATTCACAAATTATTCTTCAGTGTTTTCTACTGTTAAAAGGTCAACTCAATCTTGTCAAGATACACAAGCAAATCTATGGAAATACTGAGGAATCAATGCCAGACAATACTTTAGAGGAGACAAAAGGTTGCCTAGAATCTTTGGTAACTTGAAAGTTTAGTCAATTCACAGAAAAACACTAAACTACTTTGAAATTATTCAATTTTTAATGTCAAGTTGTATAGTTATAAGTTTTAAAAAAGCACTTTACTGATTTGACAAGAAGACAAAGGTGAATTTGGAAATATGATTCCATAGTATAGTAAGTTAATGTATTTTAATTCATGATGAATTGTCAGAAGTAAAGTTTTTTTTTGGAACAATATCCAACTATTTTATCAGTGAAAAACTGAGGTCAACAAACCTTGAACCTTGTTCCTAATTTGTAATTTAAAATACCTTACTTAAAAAATATTGTTTTATAAAATAAAGTCAATGTGTACTTTAGAAAGCTATAGATTTCAAGTTCAATACCTCTGTTATTACTTGAAATATCTGATTTGTAAAAGATTTTTATGATATGAAGCAATACATTTTGCATACTGATTTTTTGTTCTTTCTTAAACATTTCACATTTTGTGAAATTTAATAGTCCAAGAAAAACAGAAAAGATTTTATTTCATGTAAATATAATTTAAGACTCTCATATTGCAATATTTTTAAAAATAAAAAGTAAGCACACAGGTGAGATTCACTTTGTAGGAGTAAAGATTCTAAGCAAATTTTTTTCATATGAGCAGTTTGAATTTTATGACCAAGTTAGTATAAAAAAATCACACTTACGGAAGATGAAAACATGACTTATTTAAAACAACAAGAACTACCAGAATAATAACAATAGTTAAGCCACAAAGAGCAATCATATATCACATCTATTTCTCTGCAAAACACGTTAAGGTATTGCAGAAATGAAATGTCCACTAGATGCCACACTTCCTTTGCAGAGTAAAGCCGTATTTTGACTTGGCAAGCTTTATGCAGATGCTATTGTATCTGGTAACAGGACCCTCACACAATTCTTTTCCTTTACATTCTCTCTCTGATGCCCACTCCCATTAATATGCCGAATGATCCAAAATTTGCGTAGTAGTGATAGCTTGTAAAGTTTTATTATTGAGATCCTTTAGCACAGGAGGACAGGGAGCTTATATTTATTGACTTTAAACATCAAGTCATTTTGGAGCTCTTTTTTTTTCTTTTCTTTTCTTTTCTTTTCTTTCTTTCTTTCTGCCTATGACAGCTAAAGATGATTTCATTTGGCTTTTTCACCGTTTAAATTTTTACATGACATGTTCTTCTTTTCATATATGTTTATTCTTTGTTTCTCTTTTTTAATATATGTGTATTCCCTGTTTCTTCTTTCAAAAACAAATAGGTAAGAAGCCAGTTTTATCAAAATATAATAAAGAGATATCACTTTTCAAAGAATTATATTGAATAAAACTGTTACCGAATTTTCTTTAGGGGCACTACTGTTTTATTTTGGTTCTAGAGATTATTAAAATGGAAAAAATAAAGATTTTTCAGTCTTCTTTGACATGCTTGGTAGGCTAATTCAACAATGAAATTAATAACATTCAGTAAGTAAAGAAGCACAAGGCATTGTCTTACAAGCTGCCACACTCTGCTATGAGACAAACCTAACAAGACTACTATGTATTCAGCATACTTACACTTATTGGCTTGAGTCACAATTTTTGATGTACCTGTGAATTGTCAATTACAACCTCTTCCTGGGAATGTAATCTGAGATTAGCATTTGGTGATGTAAAATAAATAACATACCTTAATCACATGATAGTGCGAAGCCAACCCTCCGTCTTCCTCCAGATTATTAGTCTCTTGAGCAGTTTTTCTCGAGAATAATTATAACTTTATACTATTGTGTTTTCCCTGTTCTCAAACTTTTTGAGGATCTTTTCACTGGATCTGCAATGAATTTTTATAATTACACTTAGGCTGGCTTTAGTTGCTAGAGTTAACTAGTAGATTTACCAATTGGTCTGGAATTTTTTTTTCTAAATATGTTTGGAGGATTAATTTTCAGATAAATCGCTTTTACTGTAACTTCTATGATAATGTTTTTCTTTCTCTTGATATCTGACACAAGATTGACTAAGCTTACTGGCCAATTTGTTGAATATATTTATAAATTCTATTGTGGAGAAAAAAAGCCCAACCAAACAAACCTCCAAACTAAACAACTAAAACAAAAAATTAATGAAACTTCTAGGAAATCTGTATATCAGGTTATCAAAATAAATTCCTATTGTTTCAATTTGTTCTTAGTTATTTTTTCCCAGATGGATAACATCTATTATTAAAGATTCCATTCACTGAGAAATGTACATATTTGTGATAACTTTCCAGAGGAAACTAGAAAAAGCACATTAGCAAAGTGTGGCTTTGTAAAAAGGTCTCAAGTAAACAAAGCAAGATAATGTTTGACACTTTCCAAAAGCTGTTCTAAGGAACAGATTGCTGTTAATTCTGTTTTTTTTTAAGTTTATTTATTTATTTTGAAAAAGAGAGAGAGTAATGAAGGGGCAGAGAGAGAGGGAGAGAGAGAATCACAAGTAGGTTCCACATGCTCAGCGCTGAGCCCAATGTGAGGCTCAAACTCACAAACCGTGAAGTCATGACCTGGGCCGAAATTGAGAGTCGGAAGTTTAACCAAACTGAGCCACCCAGGTGCCCCTCTAGTTTCTTTATAATTGCATTTAGCAGTATGTACTGAAAGCCCAAAGGGCTTTTTATAGGTGAAAGAAACCCAGAGACTGAGTCCTACCGAAAGAATATTTCTTAATTTGAATGAAGTTACATGATAAGGATACTGTAATTTGTACTGTAATTTATTTTCATTGAATTCTAAGAATAAACAGACTCTGCCCTAATGACAAACCTTACTATCAGCCTTCCCATTTTCAAATAAATTGTACCTTTATCAGAGATCACCTAGAAAAAAGTTTCCAGGCAATGAACATAATTGAGCATCGATAATATGGTTTGCATCATTTTAGACACTGTAGAGAGTAATAAATGAAGTTTTCAAGAATTCCTTTTCCAAGTTAGAGCTAAGGTAAACTGATGCATGTTGATGGAGATTGGAATGTGTTTTGATCCGGGTCCTGTTAAAAAATTAGATAAAGGATGGGGATCCTGGATGGCTCAGTTGGTTAAATGTCTGACTCTTGATTTGGGCTCAGATCATGATCTTATGGTTTGTGAGTTTGAGCCCCACAACAGGCTCCAGGCTCCACGCTGACAGTGTGGAGCCTGCTTGTCTCTCTCTCTCTCTCTCTCTCTCTCTCCCCCTCTCCTTCTCTCTCTCTCTCTCCCGCCCCCCCCCCCCAAAAATAAATAAACTTAAAATAAATTAGATCAAGGGTGTAAGAGGACAGCCTGGTCTATGTCTGGGGTAGAGTGTTCTCCTTAAATAATCAATAAGATCTTAAAAATTCTAAACTCTAATAGTAGAATATGTTCATTGCTCAAATTCTCAAACAATATAAAAGTATTAATAAAATATCTAAATAAAGTTCTCAAGTTGGAGATTGTGTTAATACTTTTTCTATAGAGGTAAGTGTATATTGTAGAAGGAGTTTCTCACTTAGTAATGATTTGGATAATTACAACTGTTAAAAGAATAGTATTTATTTATTTATTAAATTTTTTTTAATGTTTTTATTTTTGACAGAGAGAGAGAGAGAAAGAGAATGTGAGCAGGGTAGGGGCAGAGAGAAAGAGAAAGGGAGAAACAGAATACAAAGCAGGCTTTCGGCTCCAGGCTGTCAGCACAGAGCCTGATGCGGGTCTCAAACCCCGATGTGGGGCTCAAACCCATGAACTGCAAAATCATGACCTGAGCTGAAGTTGAACACTCAACCCACTGAGCCACACAGGCACCCCTAAAAGAGTAGTATTTAATAACTCCTTTTCAGGCCCTTTCAAAGAAAGGTGTACCTTTCAAAGGTACAAAAGGAAAAACTTAGAAACACATAAAGGCCTTTATCTGCTTCTTTGGGACAATAAAGATCTAATCTTAGGTGCTGAGAAGGTCTTTTGAGTTTACTGACCAGTGGATATGTTTCTTTGCCTTGTCCACAACTTTTCTCATCCCACCACCTTGGTCCTCTATAGTCAGTAGGATCAACCAAGAGATTTTATATAATCTCCTACAATAGAGGTGAAAAAAACAGAATTTATAAATTTGGGCGGTCCTTAACATTACATCCCCCAAAAATTCCTCTTCTTTTCAAGAATCTCACTAAACTCAGGTTTTGCCTTTGTTGTCTTTGTGAGCTAGAACACGTTTATCCCAAACAATACCTTGTCATGAGATGGCATTCTCACCAAATTTTTCAAGAAATGTGTAGGGGAACCTAGATACTGGGTGAAATGACTCATTTTCCTTAGAGGATCACCATTAGTTTTTTCAAGTTTGGTGTCTCCCCATCCAAGATCTAATGCTCAAATTCTCCTTGGACTTGTCCACTTCGGGAAGGTAATGACATTAAGCAGACCTGTTCAGGTTAATTTCCACAGAAGCCTTTTCTATACTGATCAAAATAACAGGAACCACTGTGTGTAAAGGATGGAGCCCTGATAAGAGGGTTCTTGGAAGTATGTTATCTTGAAAGCATCATTTTTTCTACATATTATTGATACTATCTTTCCATATTTATACACTTACAGGGATTCAATTCTGAAAAATTTTATTTTAAACATTTTTACAGATTATAAAAGTAATACATGTAAATAATTTAAATGAGTTGTATTACACAAACAAAATACTTCTGTTCAGTACACTTCTCGTTCAAAGAGAATAAATATTAACAATTTCATGCTTTATAAATATATATATATAAATTTTATGTTACATATATTTTACTACAATATTTTAGTACTACAATAAACATTTATATATAACATAAAGTTTACCATTTTAGCCATTTTTAAGTGTATGGTTTAGTGATATTAAGTACATTCACACTGTTGTGTGGCCATCACCACTATCTGTCTCCAGAACTTTTTAATCATCCCATACTAAAATTCCGTTTTCTATATTAAATTCTGTTAAAAAATAACTCTCCAATCTCCCTTCCTCCTAGCCCCTGGTAACCACTCATCTACTTTCTGTATGAATTTGACTATTCTATGTACCTCATATAAGTGGAACCATACAGTATTTGTACTTCGTGTGTGGCTTATTTTACTTAGCATAATATCTTCCATGTTCATGCATATTGTAGTATTATCAGATGTAAATATATTTTAAATAAACCAAAAAGAAAATATCTTTCTCAAATGTTTTTAAGATGAGAACTTGCCCAGAAGGCAATCGTTTAATAATATGACCTCTTCTGTTCCTTTCCAGACCTATAATCCAATCATTATTGATTAGCTTTTACATTCTTTTACAAATTGAATTGCAAAATAAGTGTAGCTGGTATATAAACTTCTCAATAAACACTGCTTTTAGAAAGCATACTTTTACCAGAGGAAATGCTAGATTACCAGTGGAAAAGGACCCAAGTTCTGGCTCTAGATTTTCTAATGATTAATTGATCAGTCTTAGATAGAATGATACACATGTTTCTATATGTACCTGGGTGTGTGTGACTACATATATATATATATACATTATAAAGTATTTATTATGAATACATTAAATACTCCTGTTATGTTCTATCATTTCCCAAATTGTAATTATGTAGTAATTTGTCTATTTTATTTCTTCTGCTAGACTGTGAGTCCCAAGAGGAGAAGGTAGATATCTTTCTGTTTTCTTCATTGCTGGGTTCCTGGGCTCAGGGCAATGCTTGTTATACGAATGAATGCTGGTTACCGGGCCAGGTGCTCTACATACTTATCTCATTTGGTCCTCAAAGTAATTCTGAAGTGTATATTTTATCATGTCCATTTTCTTTTATAGATGAAGGAACAAAGGATCCACTAGGGTATCTAATTTGTGTGAGATTATTTTTGGTAACAGTCTGATGGAAACCTAGGCTTGGCTAACTCCAAAGCTCATTGTTTTTCATCATGATGTTTTGAATTAAAAAAATTAAAAATTTTTGAATTAAAAATTAAGAGTTGTGAATCTTAACCAAAAGCCTAAGTAGTTCAAGTAGTTATACTATATTTTGCAATATATTTTTGGACCATATTTTGACTATACATGTGTATGTTGTTCTTATAATTCTCAAATTTCAGCAAATTAATAAAGCTATAACTCTAAAGGGAAAAATACAACTTATTTTCTAGGACAAAACACAATGCTGGCCCCTAAAATACACTTTTGTTGCTACCAATTTATTTTTTAATTTTGAAAATTTTCCAATCCAGAAAAAAGCCAAGAAAACAGTCCAATGGACACCCATGTTCCTCTTCTCTAGTTTCACCATTTAATGATTTTTATTTATTTTTATTTTTTTAAATTTGAGAGAGAGAGAAAGGGCAGGGGTAGGGGAGAGCAGCAGAAGGAAAGAGAGAATCTTAAGCAGGCTCCATGCTTTTGGGCTTGATCCCACAACCCTGAGATGATGACCTAAACTGAAATCAAGAGTTGGATGCTCAATCACCTGAGCCACCCAGGTGCCCTTAATGATTTTTCTATTATTCCTTTGTATTTATTACTTTCTTTTAACAAAGTGTGTTCCATCCCCACTCCCGCCTCTGCCTACATTCTGAGTTACACTATGGACTCAAAACTTTTTTTCTCCTTGGGGTGCCTGGGTGGCTCAGTTGGTTGAGCATGTGACTCTGGCTCGGGTCATGATCTCACAGTCTGAGTTCGAGCCCCATGTCAGGCTCTGACAGCTCAGAGCCTGGAGCCTGCTTTGGATACTGTGGCTCCCTCTGTCTCTGCCCCACTCTTGCTCATGCTCTGTCTCTCTTTCTCTCTCTCTCTCTCTCTCTCTCTCTCATTCTCTCTCTCTCAAAAAAATAAATGTTAAAAAATTAGAAAATTCTTTTCTCTATTTTGTTTGTTATAATTGTTTCTGATACTCATATTTTATCAAATTATGGCCAGTGGGAACCTCTTCGGCTGACACTTGTGTCCTTTTGACATAACTCCATGATTCTTTGGGCACTTCCTTGCTTTCTGGCACAAAATGTACCAGGCCCACTTATATACTTTCCCTGCCATAGACCTGAAATAAGCTATTTCTGCAAGGTGGGAGTCAATATTTGAATTCATTAGGAATATCTCAGAGTCTTAGACTTGTAATGACTTCAGTGTGCATCTAAATAATTATTAGGAGATTATTATATTGGTTTTAGAGAACTGTAAGTCTTGGGGTACAGTCAGAATTGAAATATTCATCTTGATAGTCTATATAATCTTTTTTAAAAAATAACCCACATTTCTTTCTTTTTTTTAAAGTTTATTTCATTTCAAGAAAGAGAGAGTGTAAAAGCAAAGGAGGGGCAGAGAGAGAAGGAGAGAGAGAATCCCAAGCAGGCTCCACACTCTCAGTGCAGAGCCCTACATGGGGCTCGAACCCATGAACTGTGAGATCATGACCTGAGCCGAAACCAAAAGCTGGATGCTAACTGACTGAGCTGCCCTATATAATCATTTATATTTAGATTTTATTATTAATTATTCCTTATTGTATTTAAAATTTTAAGAGGGTATAAAAATAAAAAATAAATTTAGGAACAAAATAGATTAGAACTAAACTTTTCCCCCTTAGCCTTCTTTCTTCTGATGAGGTGGACAGTGTATACGTGATAAAGGATGGAGTCTAATGCTATAAGTGAATATGGTTATAAGAATGTAGTGTAGAAACATTCCATGAGATAAATAAGCAGCTCTGTAGATTTAAAATTGGCCTAATGCATCTAGAAAAATGTAAGCAAGAATGGGACACTAACTCCAAAACTTTGGTGTGTTACATATATAAGGCATCAGATTCAACATGTTCAAAGAGAGTAGGAAATTGGTTGAAAGAAAAAAAAAAGAGAATTCATTAGCAAGCATTAACACTAATATTAATGTTGAAGTTATTGATTTTTTGTTGATTTTATTACTGATTCATTTGCAAAAGAATTACATCAATGTGAAAGTAAGATACTGCTAGACCCTGAAGTTTGTTATAATGTTGTTAAAACATAATGGTGACATATTGGTACAAGGACAGGTAAATACATTTATGGAATTGAACAGGTAGCCTATAACATGAGAATACATGATCTTTATTTTGACTCTTTCTCTCATCACTATTTAATTTTTCCATTTATCTTTAATCTATTGTTTTCTACCCTCCTTTATTTATCTAATCGGTTTGTTTGTCATATATCTCTGATTTGGGATGACCAAAACAAAAACATTAAATATATAAAATTAAGAATTGGAACACCTGGGTGGCTCAGTTAGTTAAGCCTCTGACTCTTGATTTTGGCTCCGGTCATGATCTCATAGTTTATGAGTTCATGCCCCGTGTCAGGCTCTGCACTGACAGCACAGAGCCTGCTTGGGATTCTGTCTCCTTCCCTCTCTGCCCCTTTCTTGCTGCTCTCTCTCTCTCTCTCTCTTTCTCTCTCTCAAAAATAAATAAATAAACATTTAAAAGATAAAATTAAGGGGCGCTTGGGGGCTCAGTTGGTTAAGCGTCCAACTTCAGCTCAAGTTATGATCTTGCGGTTGCCTGGGTTCGAGTCCTGTATTGGGCTCTGTGCTGACAGCTCAGAGTCTGGATCCTGCTTCAGATTCTGTGTTTCTCTCCCTCTCTGTCCTCTGCCGCCTGCTCATTCTCTGTCTCTATCTCTCTCTCAAAATAAAAATAGATATTAAAAAAATAATAATAAAATTAAGAATTAAAACCAGCTGTAGAAAAATATGAATACAAATGTACAAATAAAGACTCTCCATCTACTATTTAGAGACAATAAGGGCTCATTTAAATGTAGCAATATGTTTCATGGCAGTCAAAAGGAAAAGAAAGATAAAGTCAATTTATACAATTTATATTTCTAGTGTAAGAAAGAGGTTTTTATTTTTTTTTTGGCTTTTTTTTGGTTTTTTGGTTTTTTTCACTTCTTCGGGAAAGCAAAATATCTCCTAGCAAGTATTAAAAGAAATTCCTCATATGGAGATTCTTAAAAGGATCATAGAGTATAATTTGGACAATAATTCCATTATTTCTACAAAACATGAAGAAACAATTTTCAAAATACTGTATCTTAGATTATTTTTCATTAAAAGCAAATGACACAACAAAAGACTAGAAATGTTATGTCTTGGTAAAGGTAATTCTTAAGCAGATCAGGGCACAAAACATATTTCATGCATGTGTATTAATCTAGAGAATCATAACTCTCTAAACTAATGTTTCCTGTATGTGGTAGGCAGAATTCTAAGATGGTCCTCGATATTCTCATCCTCTGGTGTACACATTCGAATTAATCCCTCCCCTTGCATTAATTCCAATTAATCCCTCCCCTTGAACAGAACTCGGGAATATGGTAGGATGTTACTTTTGTGATAATGTTTCATTACACTGGCAGAAGGGATTTTGCAAATGTAATTAAGATCCCTAGTCAATTGACTTTGAGTTAATCAAAAGAGAGCTTACTTGGGAGGAGTCTGACCTAATCAGGCAAACTTACAAGAGATGGAAAGATTTTCCGAAGAAGCTGCCATGTGGTAGAGTGGGACCTATGCCAGGGAGGTATGGGCTGCCTCCAGGAGCTGAGGACGGCTTCACTTGACAGCAAGGAAAAATGTAGGACCTCAGTCCTACAACTACAAGGAGCTGAATTCTTTTAATAACCAGTGAGCATGGAAATGTATTCTGAAACTTAGATGAGATCGCAGCTCCAGCCAATGTCTTGATTTCAACCTGTGAGATCCTGAGCAGAGAAATAGCCACATTATGGACTTCTAAATTACTGAAATGGTGAGATGATGAATATGTTGTTTTAAGCGGCTAAATTTCTGGTAATATGTAAATAGCAATAGATAACAAATACACCATACCTGGTAAACTCACAGACAAGTAAATTTCCCCCAAATATTTGTCCTGACTGCATATTTTAATTAGGAAATAATCCACACTAGCAACTAAAAAAAAAGTTGGATATTGGTGGCTTTGGCTGGAATTCAGCTGTGGATATATTTTGTTTAGCTTACACTGTTAAAAATTCTTTTAAAAAATTTAAGTTTTCAACATTTTTAAAATGAGAAATTGTGTATTTCTCACTTCTTTTTAAAAACAAAAAGGAGCATTAGGTCTCAATTCTATTTGGAACTAATTAGCTAGTACAAAAAATTAGTAATAGTTTCTTTCTCTTAATGGGACATCTGTTTGCATTTCACCATATTCTCATCTACTCTTTGTTTTTTACTGCACCAGTTTATTTCTTTAATTTCACTCATTTGTATTATCTGCTTGAATTCTGTATTATATATAAAATAAATTATAAGACAATACAATATAAAAAAAGAAGATCTATGTGAGGTGCCTGGGTGGCTTTGTCGGTTAACCACTGGACTTTGGCTCAGATCATGATCTCATGGTTCATGGGTTTGAGCCTTGCATCAGGCTCTGTACTGTCAGTGTGGAGCCTGCTTGGGATTCTCTCTCTCCATCTCTCTCTCTCTGCCCCTCCATAACTTGTGCTTTCTCACTCTCTTTGCAAATAAATAAACTAAAAAAAAAGATATATGGTATATACACAATACCCATAAATTGGTACATGAATAGATACATGGTACACATGTACTTACACATTATTTGTAAAAGTGATCTGGCATATTTTCCCTTATGAAAAACTCATTTCCTTTTTCTTCTTTCATTTCACAAAGATCTTAATTAATTTATTTTAATTTATTTTTATTATTTATTTATTTTTTTAATTAAAAATTTTTTTAAATTTATTTTGAGAGGCAGAGCAGGAGTGGGAGAGGAACAGAGGGAGAGAGAGAAACAGAATTCAAAGCAGCTGTCAGCACAGAGCGTGATGTGGGGCTCGAACCCACGAACTCTGAGATCATGACCAAGGTCAAAGTCAGGTGCTTAACCTACATCCAAGTTAGTGAGCATATGGTGCAACAATGATTTCAGGAGTAGATTCCTTAATGCCCCTTACCCATTTAGTCCATCCCCCCTCCCACAACCTCTCTAGCAACTCTGTTCTCTGTATTTAAGAGTCTCTTATGTTTTGTCCCCCTCCCTCTGTTTATATTATTTTTGCTTCCCTTCCCTTATGTTCATCTGTTTTGTAACACGAAGATCTTTTTTAAATGGGAAACAATTATTACTGGGTGGTCCTCAGTTTAGATTGTCTTTCTTCGCTGAGCCTTTTGGGGCCCTTTTAATGCACAGCTGAAATTACATAAAAATGACACTCAGTGTACATAATCCCGATTTTAAGAATCTCTTCAGACTTAATCTGTTCACGGAAGTTAAGAGAAGAAAGATGATATAAATATCATCATTGCAAATTTAATTCTTGTCTGTTTCTCACTTAAGGGGTCCAAATTTACTCACCAAGTGGGATAAGTGTTTTTGGACAAGTTAGCTAGGCATACGGTTTACTAAGGGCAGTATAGCCACAGTAGATGACAACTTCTGTCACTTAACTTCTGTTTTTCCCATGAATGCTTTTGGATAAAGGATGTCGATGAGCACAAGAATCCTGATTTCAGGGCAGGAAATACTCTGTAGTAGATTGCAAAAATGTTTACAAATTCTATCTCTTTATAGACCTCTCTTTTCTTTACAGTGTGACTTTACAGGGTGACTCTTCCACGAAGAGATGGAATCTGTTCTTTCATTATTTGAATTGGGGTCATAGGACTTACTTTGAACCATGGCATAGTTGCAAATGTAATAGAAATAGAGATTTCGCTCATTGGGACTTGCCTCTCTAGTTGCTCTGGGGAATCCTGTATTTACTACTATGTGAATGAGTCTGTGAATGATCATACTTGCAGCTCACTTACCTTCTTGTTTCCAGCCAGTCTCCATACCAGCGGACCCCAGATATATGCAGGGTGATCGATTCATCTTGATTTACCTGGAACTTGTACAGTTTTAGCACCAAAAATCTCATGCCCTTAAAACTGTCTCAGTTCCAGGTAAGCTAAGATAGTTGGTTACCCCACATATATAATTGAACCCAGCCAAGACCAGCAGAAGAACCATTATCTGAGCTCCACCCAATCTTCTCACCTACAAAATCATAAGTTAATAATACATGATTGGTTTTTAAGTGATAGAGTTTTGGCATAGTCAGTTATGCAGCAGAAGCTAACTACTACAGACTTTTAAAAGCTTATCTAGTTCATTTAACTCGTTTTTGGGATGAGAACATTGAGATTCAGAAAGATAAAATGACATACCCAATATCACCTATTTGGTAGGTATAAAGTTTGTCAATAAAAACAAATTGAAGCCAATATTAAGAAATATCAGGGGAGATTATCCAAGGGATAATATCTGAATAGCAGTTTATAAAAAAAATTTACAGCTGATGAATATCCAATTGTGTATATAAATATGGAAATGATGTAAAACATAGCATTTAAAAGTGAAAGTTTTGAAGTCAGGCAAATGAATTCTTCTATATCATTATGGACCTTAGGCAATTTATTTAGTTCATCTAGTCACAAGTTTATTTGTGAAATGGGCATATTTGAGCCCACTTCATAGGTTTAATAATGTGAGAATTAATATGATAATGTAAAGTACTAGGTATAGTGCTTAATACATAGTAAGGATGCTACAAAGGGCAGCTATTGTTATGATAAATATGCAGGTCACAGAGTCATTAAAAATACTCAAGTTTATGGTTGTGTCAATATCTGCTTTCGGGCAATCCTAGTAGTGACCTTGAACTGAGTCTTTTCCATTGCTAGTACTAGATAGAATGTAGACTAAGAAGCATACAGCCTAATTGTGGTTATTTTATGCCTCATTTTCCCTTTTTTCTGTAACTGCCATAACATTTGCAGATGCAATATGAGAAAACTGTCTGAGACTGAATAATCCCATTTTTAATAACCTCTGTTTTGTTAATAGCTTTTTGAAAAGAAAAATTCTGTACATATAGACCTTAGTTAAAAACTTTCTCATTTTTATTTGTAAGTATTAGTCATTTTATTATATGAGAGGGTTTTGGATAATTATCAAGGAATATAACTGAGGGCAGTAAATAGAAAAATATTCAACATTTAGCAAAACTAACTTTAAAACTCTTTGAAGGGTGAAAGGTAACTCAGAAGCCAAAGGACATTAAAATATTCTGATTGAACCTATGGTCACAATGAATGGCAAGCTGGTACAGTTAAGAAGCGGAAATCCATTCAGGTAACCAAAAAAAAAGGACAAAAAAAAAAAAAGACACCAGCTGTAAACCCCCAGCTGCATATAGAAGAAAGAAACATTACAGAAGAAGCATCTTAAACTTCTCCGTACTGTAGTTTTTGTGAATGACCATTGTAGTGTCTCTGGTATGGGAGCACATTAAGAAGAAAAGACAAGATCAACACCGTGACCACACCACAAGCCTCAGGAAAGGCATTGTCAGTTTATTGTTGAAGGCACATTGTTTAACATTTCACCGAGGAAAATATCCGTTGGTATTTCAGGGGCAAAGTTGCATCTCCAAAGCTTCTGCTTACAGTTGTCTTCTCATAAATTCTATGGTAAATCAACCCAATTCTCAATAAAGTGATATCTCTGTAGGCATCTAATTTAAATAATCAATATGTAGAATCTACACAGATGTTTTCTTTTAAATAGAAAGAAATTATGATCTCTGAATTTGACATTAGCATGTTTTCATACTGTGGAATAAGATTGCATTTAAGAAAATTCTAAATGTGATTTCATCTCAGCAAATAAAATCTTACTGGAAGATAATGTGATTAGGCTTTAATTAGTACAAATTAAGTTCTCATATAATCGAGATTCTTTAATGAAATTGTTACTGAGTTTAATCAATAAAGAAGATTAAAACAAAGAAGCTCAATACATTTTTATTTTGAAGGCAGTCATAAAAGAACATTACTTAAACCATGTATATGCAGAATGGAAAAGTTGGTGTTTTAAAGGTGCTTAAGTGTGTACTTGTACAGAGGAAAGCTCTCTATTTATCTATAGGACAGGTCTAAGACACAATAGCAGCATTACTAGCTTCTCCAAGTAGCCCCACCAGGGAGCCTTCATCTTTCTCTGGTCAGACTAGAATGAGTTGGTAGTTCAAATTCCATTGCCCATTCAGTCTCTTGAAACTTCAAACGAGGGAGCCAATTATGATCGTGGGTGCTGGGTTGTAGTCTTGGGTCCACCATTAATCAGACTGAGTCTGCCTCCAGTTCGTATTATAAACTCCAGTGAGTGACACTCAGGTGGCACGGCTTTCAGTCAGGCCTGCATAGACTGAGTTCGAACGGATGAACTGACATTCTGCAAGTGAAAGCTTGTTACTAGTCCCCTGAGTTTATCAAAAGCCACCAAGTACTTCCTTGGTGGACTACTGTATGCGGTAGCTAGTATTCACTTTTATATTGCCTTTTAAAGAGCAGGGCCTGGTATTAGTAAAAAAGATAAGAAGTGTAAGGGATTTAGCATAGAAGGCTAAAATAATAGTATGTTTTCTCTTCTGCGAGAGATAACATTATTTGGTTAGATAAGACAAGTAAGTAGAAACTGTCTGAAGTTATGATCTTATTTAAAAACATATTTATTTGACTTAACTAGGTGAAATATATGTTTAGAAATGATTCTGCATGCTTGAAAATATTTACCTAAGACAAGAAAAATTGTAAATTTAGAGACTTAAGAGAAATTACATTTTGATAAAGGACACTGGTACATATGGTAAACGTTATTAGATTATTATAATGCTTATTTGCTGTTGCTGAACAGCAATTTGAATCAATCTTTTGTAAATTAGTAGTTTTTACCCAGAGATGGTATGCATACCATAGAGGGGTATAATTAGTATTGAGTCAATGACTTCCCTTTTAAAGGGAATAAGAAGAGAATCTCATTCTAAACTCCTCCAACAGTTTATAATAAAACTTTTAAACTTCAAGTTGATTTTTAAATGGAAATAAAAGGCAAAGAAACTGAACTCATAGTTCATATTAAACTAAAGAATAAATATTTATAATTTTTAACATATTATTCTTACAAAGCCTAATCAGTGATCAAAAGGTTGCAATGGTTTGTTTTACGTTTGCCCCTAGAGTGTGTATGTGCATTTTATATACTGATGACTCTTTTAAGCTTGTAAGAACCACATCAAGCAATGAATCACATTCTTCGAGTGAATAATTCAGTCCTTGACGCCAACCTCTGAGGGGGAATATTGTGGTCATGCTGTCTGAACAGTGTGGTAGCTATGGCTACCTATATAATTCTTCGCAATGAAAAAAAAAGTGACAATGACATTAAATTTAATCAGGTTCCCCTTTTCTGTGGTTCCCACTGGGATGAGCCACTAGTGTCTTGCCTTAAATATTCAAAGGCCTTCCTGAGTAGTTTGCATGTGTTCATATACTGGGACAATGTCCTGCTAATACAGAACAATAGATCTGTCATGTATTTCTCCCACAAGTAGATGTGAGTCTAAAGTTCCTAAATATAGGGTTTAAGGGCTGACTTCCCCTCAGTGACCATCTTTACTTAAGTCTTAACAAACAGCAGTAAGGAAATGTACATAGAAACTAAAGTGTAATGAAGTTGATTATTTGAGTTGGAAACTCAAATGGGTTAAAGAACTGTGTTGGCTAAATAATAAAGCTGCCTGGCATTATTTTCAGTCACACTTCAGCTAATATGAAAGACACAGTACAGAATATCACATGGCTAAAAAGACATTTGAAACACATAGCTTAAGAAATATTTAGGAACAGAAGCCTAAAGTCATGCCTTTGTACTTCTGCAGAACAGTTGAGGATAGCACTTTCTTTTAAATCATACTTGAGAAAGTATAAGATATATTTTACATCTATTGTACATTCCTGGGAGGATAACTAACTTTTAATGTTCAAAAAAATGGAGAAATGAAAGGATGTTTTTTATAATCATCTGTGAGTGTTTGCAATAGATCTGTGCCATTGGTTTAAAATCTCTCTTGATTGCTCATAACTTTGATATTGGAGAAAGTGAAGAAAGAGAAACAGAAATTTATTTCTTCTTTCTGTCTTTTTCAGGTAGGCAAAACCAAACAAACAAAAACAATCCAACAAAACACTATTTCTAGGTAAGAACTGCATTTGAAAGTAATCAATTGTCCATGATACTTTCTATCATCTAAACAGAGTAACTTTATATTGGGTTTTATTTAATCCCTTTGTATTTTATATTAAAAACTGACCGACAATCTTATGTAGCATTAATTAATATATTTGTGTGGCATATAATCAATCTAAGAGCAATATTAAATGGTATACCAAATCCTTAATAAAAGTCATGATAAAAGATGAACTTTACAATTCTATCAGATCTTTGAAGATACTTGCATAATTCTACCTGTTAACTTCTGTTCTATATAAATAAAATAGAGGTAGAAAAGAAGTCTATGATAGATACTGAACATTTCTTTGTTTTTCTTCTACCTTCTTCTCTCTTTTATTGAGTCTTAGTTTCTATTGAAATCTTTGGGTTCTTTGTCCTGTAGATATGCATGTATAACTCCTATTAACATCAATTTCATTGCATGAAAATTGTTAGTTCTCTGCACAATTGAAAAGAAGATTGATCCCTTTATAGCTTTTATGTTTTCTTTTAGTAGGTAGGTGTTTGAAGATGGGCAACTTAAAATTGTTTCTAATGGCAAGATCATAGTCAAAGAAGTGAGCATATAAATCTATAAGAAATTTCTCCTCTAATGACATATCATTGACCTCAGATTCATGGAAGAGTTCAAGGTCAACCAGTGAGACACTCACAGTGGTCAACCAGTTTTGACTGACTGACACTTGTTTTTTAACCTTTGAAAATGTGATTTCATGTTTATCAAACTTTGACATAAAGCATTGTGTGCAATATAGAAATAGGGACCTTATGCTATGGCTTTCTAATATAAATTTGACAGACAATATATTGGCATCCTCTTTAGGACAGATCAGTGTCAACGGGGCAGGAGGTCAGGAATGAACAGTCTTATTGAATAGGTTTCAGTCAGAGAAGACAGGTTCCACAGGAAAACTGCCTTTCCAAATGGTCCCATTTGTAGACCTAAGACATTGCAACTCAACTCTCTCTACTCTTCCTATTGTTTGGAAACAGGGAGATAGAACAAATCAGTAACCTATGCACATATGCCAAAGATGACATGAGATCATTGTTTAGTATACAATGAAAAGGAATCCACAGAGAGTTTTATGTGGGTTCTGGGGCTGATCCTAGGAAAAAAAGGTAGTGAGGAAAGTTTGTCTTCATGACTTTTTATGCCTTACTACTTTATTTTTCCTCCTTCATGCTTACTCTTCTTGAATATTTCTTGCATTTTTGCTAGTAAAGTGTTAGCTGATAAATGCTTAGTGTCTGAACCTATTCTAGAATATCTGAAAGTGTCTTGAAATCTATTATTTTGTTCTTCTTAAACTGTATAGTACGTACCTGGCTTTAACGCTCTCACATCTGTCTTTCCTACTCAGTCCTTGTTTTGACTATAGAAACCAGCATTTGAAGAAATCATGTGTTTCTTTATCTCATATTCGCCAGTGGGTTTGTTTGCATGGAATCCTTGAATCTGAAAGAGTTTATCAATAAGCAATTGGTTTGCTATTTTAGAAACTTCCTGGGTTTTGCATTAAGTTTGGTGATTCTTTGGCACTTCTTATATCTCAAAGAAATCACATTAAAAATTAAAAATTGGGGCGCCTGGGTGGCTCAGTTGGTTAAGCGTTCGACTTCAGCTCAGATCATGATCTCACGGTTCATGGGTTCAAACCGCATCGGGCTCTGTGCTGACAGCTCAGAGCCTGGAGCCTGTTTCAGATTCTGTGTCTCCCTCTCTCTCTGCCCCTCCCTTGTTCGCACTCTGTCTCTGTCTCAAAAATAAATAAACATTAAAAAAATTAAAAAAAATAGAAATAAAGTAAAAAAATTAATTTAAAAAATTTTAAATTAAAAATTTTTGTTTTTAAAAAACAACCTTTTAGAAAAGTGCTCCTTAAACTCCCCATGTTTTCTGAGGGAAAAATAATAACTCAAAGCATAAAGATATTTTAATATATATGACCTCATTATATAGAGATTTCAATGTGGACATTTAGGCTATAATCATGGCTTATATTAAAATCAGTTGTGGGGCACCTGGGTGGCTCAGTCGGTTGAGTGTCCGACTTCAGCTCAGGTCATGATCTCACAGTTCGGGGGTTCGAGCCCCGCATTGGGCTCTGTGCTGGCAGCTCAGAGCCTGGAGCCTGCTTCCGATTCTGTGTGTCCCTCTCTCTCTCTGTCCTCCCCTGTTCATGACCTGTCTCTCAAAAATAAATAAAAAATGTTAAAAAAAATAAAAAAATAAAATAAAAAAATAAATCAGTTGTTACTGTTGTTGCTAAATCCTTTGAAAGTAAGTTGCAGACATCATTATATTTTATTTATTTTTTTAATTTAAATTTTAGTTAACATACAGTGCATATTGGTTTCAGGAGTAGAATTCAGTGATTCATCACTTACAGATGATACCCGGTGCTCATTAGAACAAATGCCCTCCTTAATACTCACCATCCATCTAGTCCATCTCCCACTCATCTCCCTCCATCAACCCTTGGTTTGTTCTCTATAGTTAAGAGTCTCCATGGTATTTTATTCTTAGGCATGTTGGCATGTGTCTCACTCCTACAAAATCTCAAGACTATTTTCCCCAGAATTTAAAATAAATATAATAATAGTTTCTAAATTTAGTCCATATTCAAATTTCCTCAATTGTCCCCAAAATACCCTCAATATAGCTATATAGCTTTCCTCCCTCCCTTCCTCCCTCTCTCCTTCTCTCTCTCTCCTTACCCCCTTCCTTCCTTCCTTCCTTCCTACTTTCCTTCCTTCCTTCTTTTCTTCCTTCCTTCCTTCCTTCCTTCCTTCTTCCTTCCTTCCTTCCTTCCTTCCTTCCTTCCTTCCTTCCTTCCTTCCTTTCCTTCCTTTCAATCCAGAGTCTAATCAAGAATTATACATTGCATATAGTTATTATTAGATTAAAGGAGACTAAAAAGCCTAAATAGTCTCCTTTAATCTAGAATATTTCTAGTATCACTGTTTTTATTTTATTAGGATTGTTGTATTTTTGAAGAGTCCAAGCCAAGGCAATTGTCCTGCAGAATGTTCCACAACTTGGATTTTTCTGATTATGTTCTAATGATTAGATTCAGGTTAATAATTTTTGGTAAGAACACAACATAGGTTATATTGAGGAGATTCACATGATACTATAATTTTTAGCTTTATACAATAGGCACATATAATCTATTTTGAATTACCTACTCAAAATTTTAAAAATTCTGTGTCAATTAGAAGAAAAATAATTTATATTTCATTGATTATGGATAAAATACAACATCATTTAATATTTTTATTAATTTTTATTTTGTGAATTTATTCATTATTTCTTTTATCCATCAAACAAATTAGCTTATCAATGTATTTTTACCAGTTTTATCAAATTTAGTGCCAATATTTCTGAAGGGATTCTCTTGTCCCTTTTAAATGTGAAATTGAAAATAAAAAACACAGGCTCCGTGCTGGGTGTGGAGCCTGCTTAAGATTCTCTCTCTCCCCCTCTCCCCCCTCCACTTGCTCTCTCTTCCTCTCTAAAATAAAAAATTGGGGAGGGGGCACCTGGGTGGTTCAGTTGGTTAAGCAACCGACTCTTGGGTTTCAGCTTAGGTCATGATCTCACAGCTGTGAGATGGAGCCCTGCATCAGGCTCACGGTGGGCATGGAGTCCACTTAAGATTCTCTCTCTCTCTCTCTCTCTCTCTCTCTCCCCCTTTAAGTGCTTGCCCCCACCCCAGCTTATGCTCTCTTTCTAAAAAACATAATAATAAAACAAAAGAGTACAAAATAAACTCTCTTTCTCTCTTCCTTTGTAGTTAATAGATGGCTTCTAAGTGATTTCTTAAACTTACTGTGCAGTATAACCTGTATATGCCTCTTATGACATCAGCTAGCATTTTGTATTATATGCTGGGCTTTATTTTAGCTTTAATCATTGGGCACCCAAAAAATGTGTTCATTGATATTCACACATCAAACATCTTAGTAATCAAGTGTCTTTATGATGAAGAATATTGAGTTAGAATAGAAAAAAATTTAGAATTTTGCCATACCAACACATGATATAGGTATAGGCAGGTACATTTTCAGAACTTAAAACTATCTAAAAATTCTTGACACTAATAGCAGGTAGGCAAGTTTGATGGGTAGGTAGAGGAAGATGGGATGCAACCCACCACATGTTTGGTTGATCCTAGATACAATCTAAGTTAGTTTAGGTTTACTGTAGGATATGGAAAGAAGCAGAAAGAGTAGTCTATAGGCCTCATCTTGAAAAGGACATTCCTACTTCTCAGAAGATAAAAAATTGTGTAACTAGTCTAGTGATGGCTTCAGGGGACCTACAGCATTTGACTGTATATTAATGCCACCTATTTCATAATAGATGTTAATAGATCATTAGTAGTTAGTAGACATTAGGAAGATGTTTGGTTGAAGTTTGAAAGAGAACAGAATGTGACATCCAGAGTGTCCAAGATGTCTGCCAAAAGTAGCAAATGTTTTGGTGGATCTTGTCCTTAATTTCCTAGGCTCAAACACATAATTTTGCCAACACTTAAAAGAATAAGGACATATCTGTAGTTGATTGTTTCCCAATATTTGTTACTCCTTCCTGAATAAGGATAATGTATTGCCACCTTCTTGAACTCAGGTGAGGTTAGGTGACTTGCCTTGCTGATATAATTTCTGAGTAGAATTTTTTCATGTTCTGTTTCTCTAGTGCTACAATAACAACCTATGATGTTCCTGATAGGAGATATTCTGTAAGGCTGGGATTCCAGACACAGATCACATGGATCAGATCTGAAGATGCCTGTGTTTGTAATCACTGAGATTTGGAGGGTTGGGGATCATTTATCTCAGAATAACTTCTCTCAGGGATGCTCTGATGTTAACCAAGACGGATGTGTATACTGAGACAAACTTTCCCATATAAAGTAAAAATAGAATCCATATGGGCCAGAATACTTCTGTTGCATGACTATTACATTCTTACACTGAGATAGAGCTTCAGTGGAAAGTTGAATTATGGACCTGATATCCTTGATCATGAATTTTTGTTCTTTGAGAATGGATTTTGTTTCAGGAAATACCTCTAACCAAAATTATTTGGAACTAAATGTAATGTATTAAGGTAGTTACAATTTAATTTCAGAAAAATAGCTATGAGTGGGAGAGAAGTTTTCAACTTCCTTCCTGAAAATAGCAGGAATTCTCACCCCTCCTTTTGCCAAAATACTCAGGGATTTTAAAAATAATTTTTGTGATATTTGACATTATTTTAATTAGACCTAAGACATCCTCATTCTGTAATATCCTACAATTTTTTTTTTCCTGATGGTTTAGAATGTTGTCCTTCACCTCAGATGTAATTTCCATTCTGGCTAACCAAGTTTTGACAGGGATCGGGGTGATTACTTTAGAATAAGGTGTACAATGGAGTCTTAGACATTTTCTCTACCATTTTTGAAACCATGTTTATGAAATTTAAACCACTGACTGATAAGTAAATAATTCTAGCAAACTTTTTAAGTGTCTTACAGTCTCTTAAAAAGGCTAAAAACACCTACAAAATTAAGCCCCATTTTTTAAATTTAAAAATTGTTTTCATGTTTATTTTTTTAGAGGGAGAGAGTGAGACAGAGTGTGAGTGGGGGAGGGGCAGAGAGAGGGAGGGGCAGAGAGAGGGGAACACAAAAACCAAAGCAGGCTCCAGGCTCTGAGCTGTCGACACAGAGCCTGATGTGGGGCTCGAACCGTGAGATCATGACCTGACCCGAAGTTGTATGGTTAACTGATTCAGCCACCCAGGTGCCCCTAGCCCCATTTTTAAAATACAAATAGATTTATATATTTGTCTTTTTTGATCAGCTAACTTTGTAACATCATAATGATTTTTTGTTTTGTTTTGTTAGCTGAGTCTCAAACCTATGCTTGTAGAATTCATTTAACAAAAGAAATGTCTTCCCTCTGGAGTATTATTAGGATGCATTTTGTAATGTTATTGCGGTCCTTGGATTCACTAGGGGAATTTAAATTTTCAATATACAATAGAAATTAATATATTGAATCTATAAACTCAAGTGTTTATTTCCATGCTAACTTTTGCTGAAGATACAAATGTCCAAGACATTTAATTAAAAATCTACCTACCCAGGTTAAGCATACCTGGAACATCAATCTGAAGGAAAATCCACTCAGTATTCTTTATCCAATCTTTAATTACAGAAAAAAATTTTTAGGTGATAAGCATTTTTTTCCCCCATTTAGTGTACCCTTGCCAATTTGGGGGCAATTCAGCATCCCAGTCTGTGTTTAATAGAACTCTTGTGTCCCGGTTGGAGAATCTCCATTGTTTGTATACTTCATGAGAGATTGAACTCACTTCCCACTGTGGAAACTGAGGGGGTCAGGGCATGTGATTTAGACCTGGCCGAACAGACACTTCTTTCTCTCAGGACTTTGGAATTTTGAGTGAAAGACACAAAGGGAGGCAGAAGGTTATTCACTGCATCTATGATCAAATCTTTCTTGCTTAGGGACCATTGCTACCGTTTTTTTGGCCTTACCCTTAGAAACCCCCCACTTACTATTTTAAAAAGCTGACTCTTTAGCCTTTGTCAATTCTATGATTCTTCTGATTTGCTTCTAGTACATTATCTTCCGCTAAAGTTAGTCGTAGTCAGTTTCTTTGGCTTGTAACCAAGAAACATTTCTATTGAAGACAATGGGAAGAGTTAAAGTTTTTTAAGTTTACATGATAATGAATATGTAACACTCAGTTTGAAGGTTTAGGAGACTAGAGATGAATGCAGTTAAAGCAACAAGGAGATTTCACATTTTGTCCACCAAATTAGCAAGGATGAAAAAGATAAAACAACACACTAAGGAGAGAAGGAGAAAGCCTCATGTGCAGTGTTGATGTAAGTTGATAATATTAATCTATACTACACTACAGTACAATTAATCTATAGTATATATAGTATAGTACATCTTTAGCATAGTATAGTACAGTTTGTTGTAAATTAACTTTTAAAATGAGCATATCCTTTGATTTAGCAATCCCATGCCAAGTACTGACTTCTAAAAAATAATAGCCCTTCATGCTTTTGCATATTGCTGTCTAGTTTTCTCAGCACCATTTGTTGAGGAAACATTCTTTTTCCCATTGGATATTTTTTTCCTGCTTTGTCAAGGGAAACAAAAATCAAAAATAAATTTTTGGGACTACATTGATATGAAAGGCTTCTGCAAAGTGACGGAAGCAATCATTAAAACTAAAAGGGAACCTACAGAATGGGAGAAGATATTTGCAAATGATATATATGATAAAGGGTTAATATCCAGAATATATAAAGAACTTAGTGGGACACCTGGGTGGCTCAGTCAGTTAAGTGTCCAACTTTGGCTCAGATCATGATGTGGCAGTTGGTGAGTTCGAGCCCCACGTCAGGCTTTCTGTTGTCAGTGTGGAGCCTGCTTCGGATCCTGTGTTTCTCCTTCTCTGCCTCTCCCCAACTCATGCAAACTCTCTTTTTCTCTCTCTTTCAAAAATAAACAGCAGAGAAAAAAGAACTTATAAAACTCAATACCCCCAAAATAAATAATCCAATTAAAAAATGGGCAGAGGACATGAATAGACATTTTCCCAAAATAACATACACATGGTCAACAGACACAAGAAAAGATACTAAACATCACTCATCATCAGGGAAATGCAAATCAAAACCACAATGAGGGGCACCTAGGTGGCTTAGTCTGTTAAGTGTCGGACTTCGGCTCGGTTCATTATCTCCAGCCCTGTGTTGGACTCTGCTGTCAGCACAGAGCCTAGAGCCTGCTCTGGATCCTCTGTCCCCCTTCCTCTCTGCCCCTCCCCCACTGGTTCTCTCTCTCTCTCTCTCTCTCTCTCTCTCTCTCCCTCTCAAAATAAATAAATAAACTTAAAAAAAAACACAATGAGATATCTCCTCACACCTGTCAGAATGGCTAAAATAATAACACATGAAACAACACTGTTAGCAAGGATGCAGAGAAAGGGGAATCCTCTTGCCCTGTTGGTGGGATTGCAAACTGGTGCAGCTACCCTGGGAAACAGTATGGAAGTTCCTCAAAAAGTTAAAGTAGAACTGCCCTATAATGCAGTAATTGCACTACTAGGTATTTACCCAAAGAATAGAAAAATACTAATTCAAAGGTATACATGTACCCTGATGTTTATAGTAGTATTATCTATAATAGCCAAATTATGGAAACAGCCCAAGTGTCTATTGACTGCTGAATGGATATATAGATATGCATATATATGTATACACACACACACACACACACATATATAATGGAATATTAATCAGCCATAAAAAGGAACAAATTTTATCATTTGCAATGACATAGATGGAACTAGAGAGTATTATGCTAAGCAAAATAAGTCAGTGAGAGAAAAACAAATACCATATGATTTCATTCATATGTGGAATTTAAGAAACAAAACAAATGAGCAATAGGACAAAAAAAGAGAGAGAGGAAAACCAAGATACAGACTGTTAACTATAGGGAACAAACTGATGGGGACAAGAAGGGAGGGGGCATGGGGACAGGCTAAATAGGTGATGGGAATTAAGGAGTGCACTTGTGATGAGTACGAGGCGTTGTATGGAAATGTCAAATCACTATATTGTACACCTGAAATTAATATTATACTGCATGTTTGTTAACTGGGGTTTATATAAAAACTTAAAAAAAAACAGCCCCTGTTAGAAAATATATACGCACAAAGATTCTCACTGAAGCAGTTGGAGAATATAACATTGACAAAACCCCAAACTTCCGTCAATAACAAGTTGTTTAAATAAATTGTACTGTATACATACAATATTATGTTTTGTAGTAATTAAAATACATAGGAATATATTTGTTGACAGAGAAAAATATCCATGACATTTCTTGATAAACATAATTTAAAAATAATTTCAGATTTATTTAAAAAAAAAAAAGTGCTGAGACACCTGGCTGGCTCAGTGAGTTAAGTAACCGACTCGTGGCTTAGGCTAAGGTCATGATTTCATGGTTTGTGAGATTAAGCCTGGAGTCGGACTATGCACTGACAGGGCAAAGGATACTTGGGATTCTCTCTCCCTCTCTCTCTGTTTCTCCCACTCACTCTCTCAAAGTAAATAAATATTTTTAAAATTTAAAAAAAGTGTAAAATTTGTATGACATTTCAAGGGACTCTGAACAGCTGAAATTCTTGAAAAAGAACAAAGTTAAAGGTTTTATACTTCCTAAGTTGAAAACTTATTATGAATATGTAATAACCAAGACAGTGTGGTATTGGCATAAAGACAGACATATAGGTCAATGAAATAGATTAGATAGTGAAAAATAACTCTCACGTATATGATCATATGATTTTCAACAAGGATTCCAAGACCATCCAGTGGGGATAGATAAAACTATTTTTGTAGTTCAACAAATGCTGTTAGGAAAACTGGATATCGACATGCAAAAGAATTAAGTTGGACCTTATCTAATGCCATGTACAAAACTTAACTCAAATGGGTCAAAGACCTAAACCTGAGACCTCAGTGGTAGAATTACCACATGATCCAGCAATTCCAATTCTGGGTATATATCCAAAATAATTAAAAGTAGAATCTCAAAGAGATATTTGCACACCTGTGTTCATAGCAGCACCATTTATAATAGACAAGAAGTACAACAACCCAAGTGTCTATTGATGAATGAATGGATAAACTTATATGGATATTAATGGTATATACAATATAACCTTTAAAAAGCAAAGTTCTGACTATTACGGACTGAATAGTCATAATTTCTGTGTTCCCCAGAAATTCATATGTTGAAATCTTAATCCCCAACGTAGTAGTATTAGGAGGGCCTTTGGGAGGTACTTAGGTTTTGATGAGGTCATGCGGGTGGAGACTCCATGATAGCTATTGTCCTTATAAGAAGAGGAAGAGGCTAGAGCTTTCTCTTTCCATCATATGTGGACATAGCAAGAAGGCTGCAAGCCAGAAAGAAAGCTTTCACCAGAAGTGGCCCATGGTGGCACCCCGATCTTCCCATTTCCACAACTAGCAGAATTAAATGTCTATTCTTTAAGCTACCTAGTCTATGGTATTTTGTTATAGCAGCCCAAGCTGACTGAAGACACTGACCCACACAATAATGTGGATGAAGTGTGAGGACATTGAGCTGAGTGAAAAAGCCAGTCACAAAAGACAAATATTGTAAGATTCCACTTATATGAGGTGTTAGAGCATAGTCAAATCCATAGAGATGGAAAGTTGAACGGGCAGTCACCAGGGACAGGAGGGAGGGGGAAATGAGGAGTTGTTATCTAATGTGTATAGAGTTTTAGTTTTGCAAAATGAAAAAGTTCTGAAGATTGGTTGCACAACAATGTGAATAACATCTTAACACTACAGACTTTACGTATAGAAATGGTTAAAATGATAGATTTTATGTTATGTGTTTTCTCACCAGAATTAAGAAATGGAACCACATGAATGAGTTCCAAAAAATAAGTAATTTAAATTTAAAGTGAAAAATCAAGAATATAGTACAAAGAGTTCCCGTATCCCCCTCACCCAGTTTTGCTTATTGTTAACATCTCATATTAGCATGGTACATTTGTCACAAGCAATGAATCCATGTTGGTACATTATTTTTCTTCTGTATCAGTCATTATTTTAAAAAATTAATTAATTAAATTTCTAATGTTTATTTATTTTTGAGAGAGAGAGGCAGAGCACGAGTGGGGGAGGGGCAGAGAGAGAGGGAGACACAGAATCCAAAGCAGGCTCCAGGCTCTGACATGTCAGCACAGAGCCTGATGCAGAGCTCGAACTCACAAGCTGTGAGATCATGACCTAAGCTTAAGTCAGACGCCTAACTGACTGAGCCACCCAGGTGCCCCTAAATAATTAATTAAAGAACCCAGAGGGGCAACAAAAGCTAACTCTTGGGTCTCAGTAGCAGACAGACCCATTCTTCCTTCTGTCCTCTCATCTGTCATCTGGGCTCTGCTCCAATCTCAAATTCTTTGTTTCTTTTCTCAACTACAAACAAATAAAAGTGAAAAAAAGCTCCTGGATATATCAATGGATGCAAAAAGGTGTTGGGGATGGGGTTGAAAAATGCTATTTATGCTAGCTATTTCTGAGCTTCAGTTAAGCTGGTTAAAAGGTCCATTAATCATCCCTTATTTTCTAGTTAGACTTTTGTAGACTCTTGCAAAAGTGTCCATTGTAGTCTAAGAATACATCAGAGTTTGGGGAGGGGTACTGTGGCACTTTTTCTAGGGATGGTGACTCTCACGTATGACTTACCATCTCTTGTGAGGCTTCCTGGTACCTTCACGTGTGCTTGATGCCTAGAACTGCAGACACAGTTGATAGAAACATGAATAAGGGGAACTTTTTACATCATAGCCACCTACATCAACCTGTTCTCTCCCTCTACCAGGTGAAAGTCTCCTTCTATTTTAATAATGGAGCATCCCTATCTCCATCTTGGGAGGCCAAAACTTTAAAGATGTCTTGTAGATCTTCAGAAGGTTGCCCTAGAGAACTATTACCAGTATGTGAAAGAACTTCCTAAATCCAGGAGAAGAACCCACCAAAAAATTAGGGAGAACAGTAACCAGGGCTCAGATAGGGTCAGGGGTAGAACCTGCTCCCATCAGCTACCATGGAAAACCTCAAAATCCACAGGGTAGTGGATAGAGGAGTTTAGTACTACAGTAACACAGCACTACTCCCACCTAACAAATGGAAATGGAAATGGAAATATAGCCTTGTAAGGTTCTGATGCTATGTGTAAAGTGGCATACTATTACTTGAAGACAGTGATAAGTTAAAATGAGTACTTGGTCATGGCCCTCAAGCCACCACTAAAATAATAAGACAAAGATTTATAGCTAATAAACTGGAAAAAGAGAAAAAAAAGGAACCATAGAAAAGGATTAATCCAAAGGAAGTCTGAGAAAGAGGAAGAGAGAGAGAGAGAGAGAGAGCCAAGAACAGCTAGGACAAATAGAAAACAAATATCAAGATGGTAGATTTAGACCTAACCCTACCAATATCACATTACATATAATTGGTTTAAGGTCAAAATGGGACATTATAAAGGTGCAGATATTTGTTTTCCACAAATATTCTTCCCCCTTTCTCAAATAATAAAACTCTGAATATTACCTGCGTACATGATTACCCAATAGAGACAACATTTCCCAGCCACCCTTGCAGCCAAACGTAGCCATGTGACTAAATCCTGGCCAAAGATCCACAAACACAAGCATTGTGTACATTCCTAAGATGTGCTCCTAAAAGGAGTGGCCTTGTACACTCTGTTTTTTCCCCTTTTCTACAGGTTGGGAGATGGTGAGAGGTGGAATAGCCAACTTGGACCATCGTGTAACTGGATAAAGAAGCAACATGCCAAGAATGGTAGGGTAACACTACCAACCTTTGTATACCTCTGAACTACTTCGAGAGAGAGCTATAAACTTCTATCACATACAAGCTGCTTTCTTAATTTGGGTTACCCCATAAGCATACTCTGAGATAAGGACTTGTTTGCCATTAATTTATTTGGGAAGTCATCCTAGGGAGCAAAGGCAAGAGAGAAAAGGCAATAAAGGGTGCACTGATGTGTGGGTAACTGCTGGAGGGATGTCCTGTGGGAGATACCCCCAGGAAACTCATCTTGAAATCACCCAGCAGTATGAAGGGATTCTGGGACATTTACCGACTAACTCTTTCCCTAGGGGTGTTTACTCTCCAGGGCTGTCACTTTTCCAGAAACCACTTTTGTTTGCCACTGGCAGGTGAAGCAGTCAGCCATGTGGGGTAGCATCATGTCTAGGTAATACAGTATTGTTCTTGTAAGTATGTTTTCTCCTGTAAAAGTAGCTCCGCTGTCACAATGAAAATGGAAAAATTCTGGGGCGCCTGGGTGGTTCAGTTGGTTGAGCGTCCGACTTCAGCTCAGTTTGAGCCCCACCTTGGGCTCTGTGCTGACAGCTCAGAGCCTGGAGCCTGATTTGGATTCTGTGTCTCCCTCTCTCTGTCCCTTCCCCGCTTGCACTCTGTCACTCTCAAAAATAAATAAACCTTAAAAAAATTTAAAAACATGAAAAATTTCTAATAAGAAAGTTGTAATTACTTACTATTTTGCTCCAGAGATATTGGACTCAATCCTTTCAAAAATAGTGCAGAATCACCACTTTTTCGATAATTGCTTTATGGAATAAGAATAAGCATTAAGCACTCAGATTTGTGTAATCAACTAACACTTCGCAAGTTTGGTGTAAAAACATTGATTTATGGCCTTTGTAATTTTAGTTAATTACTATTTTCCATTATTTGGTTAAAATTTTCAAGGTCTAGCTGTTCATTTCTTTTACTACTTATTATGGATATTCTGGCATCATGGGTTAGCTAATAATACCATAAATACCTAGCTTCTTTACTTGTTTGTCACATTATAAATTGCCAGACACCATACCTTAAATATTTTTACTACTAAATGCAATATGTGTTTTATGTTGGGGTAATAAGTTATGTGCCCAGTACGTGGCCTTTGCCTTCTCATTTAATGCACAGTAGGTGTAAATTAATATATCACAGCACAGCTTTTCTGAGGGCTATAACTAGACTGTGCCTACAGCTGGTTTGCAGTAGAGAAAATTCTCTTCTAAAAGAGCTCCCTTTGTGCTCGTGTCCAAAATTTAAAGATTTCCTTCTTGGATGTGCCATACATTTTACAGATTCTAGTTTGTAAAACTTTAAAGAAAAGTCTTGGAGAAGTTCAAGCATTTCAGGTAAGGAGTTGTTTATTTTTACATTGCTAGTAATCAGGAAGTTAATTTTTCATTACTAAGGTTTGAAAAATATATACTTTGGGGAGATACTAGCATAAGATCTGATAGACATTTCAAAGTTATTTTGGGGGGCATGAAGAATGCTAAAAGTTTTTAACATTATATTTTGTAAATGTATAAGTTGAAATCAGGATATCATTAAAAAATGAGTGACCACCATTTAATTTTTAAAAAAACATTTCTTTAATGACTACACTTGAATGTACGATCCAAGCCAGTTTTAACACACTTAAGATTTTGGAAATGAGATTATACAGTTATTCCCTCCATTAAAACGAAGATTTCAGAATCCGGTACTACTAGATTCCATTGTTACTGCCCAAACTGAACCTTGACAACTATATAAGTAAGGTGAAGACTTCCAATGACAAGAATAATTTGAAAGAATACATGATCAAAGTCTTCTGGTGTGACAGCTGATGGTGGGTGAAATGGTACTTATTTTCAGGATATGAGTTTTACAGTTATAGAATAATCCTGTGAGATGAATTTGCAAGAAAAATCATTATTATATACACTGTTCTTGGGAGTATCAATTACTGTAAACTTATATATAGGATAATTTGGTAATATTTCTCAAAAAACAAACTGTGCCTTTGGTCCAGCAATTCCATTGCTAAGAACTTATCCTACTTCAACTAACATACAAAAGTAATGTGTACTTGGATGCCCATTTCAGCAGATTGTAATGCAAGAACTAGAAGCAACTTAAATATAAGAAATTAAGTAAATTATAGAACAATCATGCTTGTGATGACATTTAACTATTACAAAGAATGAAGTTTATTTTTATCTACCAATGTGGAAATTTTCCAATATATATTTTTAGGGGAGAAAAGAATGCAGAAAAGCAGGCATATTATGTTTCTTACATGCGTAAGATAAATATGTGTGTGTGTGTGTGTGTGTGTTTGTATTCTTGTATGTATCCCCAAATTTTCTATAATGAAATCCAAGAAATTAAACTTTTATAGTTCACTCTGGAGAGTGAGACCTGAGTACAGAGAGTTATTTTATTTTTCGCTTACTGCCTTCAGTCTATTTGAATTTATAAAAAAGTCATGTGCATATGTAGTTTTTATAATAAACAATTATGTTAAAAATAGAATTGAACTATTTTAAGACCTCCTGATAATGAAAATATAGAGAAAAATAATAACATAGGTTCATTGATATTCTAATTCTAATCTTTTTCAAACACACTACCTCCAAGGAATGACTTGGATAAATTGATTTTTTTCAGTGATTATTATTTATTTTTGAGAGAGAGAGAGAGAGAGAGAGCACAAGCCGGGGAGGGACAAAGAGAGAGAGACACACACACAGAGCCCGAAGCAGGATCCAGGCTCTGAGCTGCAGCATAGAACCCGATGAGGGACTCGAACCCACAAAGCATGAGATCATGACCTAAGCCAAAGTAGGACACTTAACCGACAGAGCCACCCAGGCGCCCCTGGTAAATTGGTATTTGATGATTTTTAGTTGTCTCTGATTTTGCATTTATTTATTTAATTCTGGGTTTTTGAGAGTAATCATTTGTCCTGATCTATTTTTTATAAAAAAAAAATACTGGTTTACTAAAGCTATAACCAAATGTTGCAGGCATGGTTTATTTTTCCATTGTGTTAAGTTGTTACAAAATAGTCACAGGCAAATTCCATTCTGGCAAATTCTCCCTTATGAGTACTGAGGGGATTGGAATGGGTCCTGGGGAGAGTTGCTACAGGATTTGCTTACCATTGTCTCCATGGGGATCATGGGCTCCTATCTTTCCTTGCTGTATTTAGTCTCTGAAAATGGGGCCTGAATATGATGTAGAAAGTTCCTCCCCAAGAAGAGTCCTTGCTTTGTTGCTCAAGCTGCATGGGTGTTTTGAGAACTGCTTCTAGTCTGAAAAGCGAGGCTTATTTCTTTTATGCAATTTTTATTGGTGAAATATTTAAAAATACTTTTATTGTCATTTATAATTGGAAAGTATTGAAAAGTATAAAGATGCAAGTATCAATCCTTTTAGCCATCAGTCAGTCAAACATTCACAATTACACCCTCCAGGGGCAATTGTTAATATTATATTACTATTTAGTACTTTTGTGCATTTTGAAATACATAGTTTCATTAGATGTATCTATCACCTTATACTCTTTTTTGTGTAAATTATATGCATTTCCTCTCATTGTTGAAAACTGTTCCTAAACATAAATTTTCACAGATGCTTAATATTCCATTCTGAATTTACCATATTTTGCTCTGTTAATCTAAATTTGGATATTTAAGCCAATTCCATTTAAAATTTTTACCCATTTTAAAGAAGGCCAATAATAAAACTTTCTATAGTAATTTTTATCTAGAGTTCTGATGATAATTTTATTTGTTTCTGCCTCCTTTTTAAATTTTTGTGCATATTTTTGGAATAAGGCCGCTAAGTTTTTTTTTTTATTATTACTAAAAGTTTCACACATGTACTCAGGCAAACTAGCCATCTCAGATTAATGGAAGAGTAAGTATTACAGAGATATCAAGGGTCACTTGAACTGGTAGCATCTGTATCTATTTACCTGTATGTATTAGAATAATGAACAAAAAAACATGGAAAAAATTGGATTAAAATGGTTGAAAGAACCGTATCTCTCATGTATGGTCATTAGTTCATCATAATTCTCATCAAGTACTTTGTAAACAAAATACATTTAAGTATAGTCTTGAGTTGATGTTTAATAAGTTGTTTCACTTCAGATTTCATTTAAAGTGAAAATTTTCTTGCTTGGAATATATGAAGGATGATTAAAAAGGATTTGACTGTCAAATGACAGGACACAGGGTTAGAGGAAAAGCCTAAGGAAGTCCTCTTTGTGTTATGGAACTCCTAAGTCGTGTAGAAAATCTGTTTTCTTAAAGGGGAATGGAATTTTTACTCAATTCATGCCCATGTAGGTTATCCCCTTTATATGTAGGCAGTCCTCACTGCACAATAGTGTGGGGCAGTAAAAATAATTGTGCAAACGATCTAAAAATCCATAGGAAAAAAATCATGATTGTTCTGTGATCTTTAAATATTTTTTGTCAAAACATTAAAAATGCCTTTACTGTTTATACATGTATAAGCACACACAAAAAAAGTAAAAGTAATGTTTAGTACATGGTAATATAAAACATATTAATGTGTTTTATTTGTAAAAACTTAGGTGTAGTTTCAACAATGCTTGTCTTCTTGTCATATAACTTACAAGAAGGAGTAAGAAACCTTTCTATGCGTTAGCCAATTGTTGTGCTCATTTTTTAAGTGTTTGTTTTGAGAGAGAGAGAGAGAGAGAGAGAGCACGTGTGTATGAGCAGGGAAGGGGCAGAGAGAGAATCCCAAGAAGGATCTGTGCTGTCAGCGCAGAACTGGACACAGGGCTGGAACCCATGAACTATGAGATCATGACCTGAGCCAAAATCATGAGTTGGAGGCTTAAGTGACTGAGCCACCCAGGCGCTCCTGTTGTACTCCTTTTAAGTTCGGATCAACTCCTCACATTCCCAACATTCCCACTCCAATGGCTCCAATGTTGGAAAATATATTTGAGAATTCCTTCTATGTGAAGCTTTTTGCTAGAGCCATTTCCTCTGGAACATATTTATGCTTTTTATAACAATTGTTTTTCCCATTTACATTTGCTTTCACGAAGTTCCTCTTACTGGGGTCTCTAAAGATACTGGCGTCTACATTCCCATGATCAACTATTCCCTCTATAACTGGATTTATGTCTGATTTTAATTTTTACAATTTCTGCCTTTCTTTTCTTTGTTCTACTTTTATCTTTATTGCCCACTTTGCTCTTTTGATTATCCATTTTTTACAAAATGTCACTTGAGTCTGTCTCAGGGAAACAGACACAGCAGAACTACACACTTCACTGCCTGTGCGTGAATTGAGGAACAGATGCTCAGTGATCAATCACCAACAGACTTTGAAAAGAAGTGATGTGATTGCTTTCTAATCATGATGCATGTCTTTTACTTACGTAGTGGTTCGTGGACTGAAGACCTAGCACAGAAGTTAGTACTTTGTGTAATGGTACTGAATATACTGAATTTGAATTTTTGGAGGACGTGTGTTATTTAACTGATACATGGTAACTGAAATTTCTGTATATGAGAATCATGCAAAGTCAGGACTGCCTGTATTCTCTGCTTAAACTGGAATGTTATAATTCTGTCAGAATTTCTGAGTCTGGAGTTAAATGAATTAATATTTATCACAAAACAAAGTGAAAGTCTAATTATCTTGTTTAGTTTGCCGGTGCATGTTATTTTCTGACATGATTCTTGGTTCAAACGTTTAAAAAATATTTTTTTTAATGTTTATTTTTGAGAGAGAAGGGGGTGAGGAGGGGCAGAGAGAGAAGGAGACACAGAATCTGAGGCAGGCTCCAGGCTCTGAGCTGTCAGCATGAAGCCCCATGTGGGGGTCGAACTCATGAACCGCGAGATCATGATCTGAGCTGAAGTCAGACCCTTAACATACTGAGACATTCAGGTGCCCCTGGGTCAAACATTTTTATTTGTTTGTTAGCTATTACAATTCTTATCTTCTGCACCATTGCTATTATTATTTTGTAAATGTTAAGAATCAAGCATGCAGCATTCAGAAAGTTTTAAACAATATGGAGATGTTTTTTATGCATTTACCATATACATATTTGGTTAAAAACAAGGTATAATATTTTTAAAACCTTATTTTGAAATACAGTAAAACCTTGGATTGCAGTAACTTGTTCTGCGAGTGTTCTGGAAGACAAGCAAACTTTTTAAAGTTAATAAATTTTAACTTCATAAACAAGTGATGTCTTACAATACGTGTTGCCTAATGTCACATGACCACGACTGCGACAATGGTTCTTGAAATTTGTTTTGATACACAACTGCTTTGGATTACCAGCATGTTTTCAGAATGAATTATGTTGCAAACTAAGGTCTTAAGGTAATCATAGATTCATAGGAAATTGCAAAGGGTAGTACAGGGAGGTCCTGTGTACCTCTTTCACTCTGTTATCCCTGGGTAGTTTCCTCAGAACTATCCTCTAGTTTGCTAATTTAAACCTCAAAAGCTCTATGTACTCTGTTATTAATTCATCCTTAATTTTTCAAATTTCAATCTCTAATTCCAAAATTCTTCTTTTTCTTTTTTTCCTCAGAAGTTCTTTTCATTTTTTCCTCTATCTTGATTTTTTTAAAATCATGTTATGTTCTTTTGTTATAATTTTGGCTCTTTTTATTATTTCCTTAATGATTTAAAATATACTTATAGTTTATTTCACATATATTTTTAAAATATTTTATTTTAAGTAATTTCTACATTCAACATGGGGCTCAAACTCACAACTCTGAGATTAAGATTCACATGCTCCACCAACTGGGCCAGCCACATGCCCCTCTCATTTTATTTCATTTCATTTCATTTCATTTCATTTCATTTTTTTCATGTAAATAAATATGTTTATTTACAAACATATTGAGTATGTTGAATTCAAGAGTTTGATCCATTTTTCAAAGAAACTGCACCTCTTAAAATGCTCTTTTCACATCTGTTTAATGGATTCATTGCAACATCCTTATTTCTTAAGCAGTCAGTGTCTTACTATAATAAAAGGTGCAGCAAGTCCAGATCCAAAGTACATAGTCATCATAATTCATAACCGCCACTTGTTTTCCACTGAAAATGGCACACTCTTCCCTGGGCCCTCCTCATGGTGGCTCCTTGGGACCACAGAGGTTGTGAACATCTGGATGCTCTGTCCCAACATAGCACTGTTGGGAATTCTGCGAAAGGCGCAGAGACCCGAGACGGTAGAAATTCATAGTTTGGTTTTCTGAAGCTTTTGGGTTCTAATCCCCTCAGTTTGTTGTATTGCTTACTGTATGAAGATTTGGAATTTGGGGTTCAGGTAAGCTTTACTGATGATTGCGTGTATATTTGTCTGGGGCCAGAGAATAATGTTGAAGGAAAACAACTGTCAATCTAGATTTCTACAATGTCGATGCAGCGTAGCCTTGCATTTTCCTCTATCAGGTTTTTCAAATTTAAGAGTTGGGAATAAATCTTCATGCTGATATTTTGGCTTAAGGTTTCCTGTGCCATAAGATAACATCAATTGAATCTTCACTTTCTCAAATGGATTTTTACTTTTAAAATCCTGTTAGAGCCTTTGGAAGAGACAGTGTTTTTTTGTCTCTGGAATGTTGGGGTGGAAAGCTTGTGTTACATTGGAGGGGCCCCTTTGGGGTCCTAACTTCAGGAAGCATTTTATTTCTACTTCTTTATAGTTATGTGCATTCAAGGCCACATCTCCTGTCCCTGTATGGAAATTGAAACCTTAGCTTCTGGCCCCTAAGTCATACAATTCCACTACTTCTCTCTGACCGATTTCATTTGTCTTGTAAGTTGCTTGTTTGGGCTCCTTCCTGGCACCTCGATGTGTATCTTTCTTTCCTTTGACCTCAGTTATATACTTCTTTCTCTTACAGTTGTACTTAGCATTTTAATAGTTTTTGTATCTTTAAATTTTATTTTACTTTAAGGCTACCATGTTCAAAGTCAGCCAAATATTAGTTGTAAATATATGGAAACATTGAGATTGTTAACAATTTTATTTTTCATTGATATGCTTGGTGTTGCAGAATAAAAAGTTCAAAGGGTGATACAGAACTTATTTTCATAAATACTGTAAACTGGGAAAATATGGGAATGTAAAATAAATTGGGAAAACAAGTGCCATGGACGCTAACACTGAGATGTTGAGTTCACAAAAATACTGGTCTCGCCATTCTAATTCCAATGTTAAAGTGATTTAATTATATTCTTGACTGTAAATCAATCCAATTTTTTCTAATCAAGGGTTGGGTTGGGAGATCGGAGGTCATAATAGGGAGGAATATAGTTACTGGTGGCTTATCGCAACTGAGTTTCAGTTATTTTTTCCTTTGACAATTGAGGCAATACTTCATTTTTGGTGTCAGAATTGTATGCCGAGTGGAAAGACATTCCTGGGGAGATGCAGGTACATGAAGAAAAAGCAAAAGCACAGTGGATGGAAATAATACCATTTCCAGAAAAACATGACTTCAGAATAAATAATAAAGTTGCTTCTTCAAATGGAACAATATTTCATCCTCTGTCATTAAACAATAGGATGGGTCAAGATGGATAAGCAATGACTCAATCTTTTAAGAATCTTGTTGAGGGGTGTGTGACTGGCTCAGTTGGTGGAACACATGACTCTTGATCATGGGGTTGTGAGTTCAAGCCATGCACTGGGTGTAGAGATTACTTACAAAATTTTTTCTTTCATTATTTATTTTTGAGAGAGAGAGAGAGAGAGAGAGAGAGAGAGAGTAAGTGGGGTTGGGCAGAGAGATAGGGAGGCACATACTCTGAAGCAGACTCTGTGCTCTGAGCTTGTCATCACAGAGCCTAACGTAGGGCCCGAACTCACAAACCGTGTGATCATGACCTGAGCCGAAGTTGGATGCTTAACCAACTGAGACATCCAGGTGCCCCATAAAAAAAATAAAATCTTAAAAGAAAAGAGTCTTGTTGAAAAAAATAGATATTTTTTCAAGTAAAATATAGTATGGAAATATTTATAATGAGAAAAGATCTCAAATTTTAATTTTGAACAATAGTGTGGCTAAGAATTTAAAAGCATCTATTTTAAAAGTTTTGTTTTGAAGTAAACTCTACCCCCAACATGGGGCTTAAACTCATAACCTCAAGATCAAGAGTCTCATGCTCCACCTGACTGAGTTAGCCAGGTGCCCCCAAATGAGGGTAATTTTATTTATTTAATAATTTTACAGTAAACCCTGCACCCAACATAGGGCTCAAATTCATGACCCTGTTGGGGTGCCTGGGTGGTTCAATTGATTAAGCATCCAACTTCGGTTCAGGTCATGATCTCATGGTCGTGGGTTTGAGCCCCGTGTCCAGCTCTGTGCTGACAGCTCAGAGCCTGGAGCCTGCTTCAGATTCTGTCTCCCTCTCTCTCTCTGCCCCTCCCCTGTTCTCTCTCTCTTAAAAATAAATAAAATATTTAAAAAAATTTAAAAAAAGAAGATTCATGACCCTGAGATCAAGAGTCACATTCTCTACTGACTGAGCTACCCAGGCACTCTTAATGGCATCTAATTAATTAATTAATTAATTTTAAACAGCATCTATTTGCATTCGAGCTCTGCTAGCAGCTCTGTTGCTTTGGGGAAAAGAACATTAAATTCTCTGACTCTCAGTTTACTTATCTATAAAAAGACAGTAATACTAAACTCCCATGTTTCTAGTGGAAATTAAAATGGCACACATAAAAAAATAAAATAACATATTCTTAAAATACACTATGTACCACACTTCACACAGTGCCTGTGTGCAATGGTCACTAGCTCAATGGCTACTACTATGAAATCAACACAGAGATTTGTGAATCACTAGAGGTGAAAAAGGCTCCAGAAGTCTAGAAATGTGAGAAGCTTATCTCTTAACTAGCTAGCTCAAATTCTGGGATTTCTTAGGCACAACAAGTAGAGGAGATAATATTATTCTCATAGTTTGAAAATATTGTGGTGGGAATTTTCCTATTATGTGAATTGCAATTTATAGAAAACTAAGCCTTGCTTGAGAAAGAAAGAGAAATATTACTTTTTGTGAATAATCCTCTGTGGGTGCTCTATGTTAATGTGGTAGAAATACTTGTATTGTTTGTTACCTACTTGGGATAAAGATTGTAAAGGAAAAGTTTTCAGGCAACTATAAATCTTTTTTTCCCCTTGGGTCAAAAAGTTTCAAATCTTGATAATTTTTGTAATGATTAGAAAGCATATTGCCTATGAGTAAATAAGTCTATTCCTTGCTTTTAATTTGCCTATCCATTTTTTTTCTAAGCAAATTTGCATCTTTGGTTCTAGACTTGGAAAAAACTTATGTTATTCTTTTTAAAAGGCAATGGTGACATTTAGTCACCTGAGCTCCATCTCTGGGCAACAGTGACAAATGGTCACTTGCAATGCAAAGATCAAGTGCTGAGAGCATGAGGTCAGCTGCTTTACACGACACCTAATGGGACTGTCATTTCTCAGGGTCCCCAGCCAAAGGCTGGGTGGCGACATGGTGTACCCATCACTAAGGTGCCATGTCTGGCATCTAAATGGAGCTCAGTAATTCCAGCGGAGCCAAGTTATTAGGGATCTAATTGCCATTGTCTCATAAATTCTTTTGAGGTCATTGTGTTGGTTCACTTAAATATTCAATGTATCTAGCTTGAAGCAGTTATTAAAAATGTAATTGTTTTGTAAATTTTTATCTTTCAATCCCAAAACACCCTTATGAATTAATAAACAATGTTCAGATAAAATAAGAATATTCATCAATAATGCAAGATTTTCTGTGTTATTGGGTCGTGTAACCTTACTACACTGTTGATCAGAAACTCTGGGGAAATAACACATCTCCTGTAATACACTTCCATCTTGGATATTCTAGATCATGTTTAGCTGCAGAGTTTTTACTCTGAATGAAAATGTTTTTTTTCATATCTTATTACCAATAGAGTTGATTTGAACTCATCATCATCCTAAGTTTATTTTCAGTTATTACTTTCTGGCTTGCCTTTCCAAAGCTAGCTATGAATACACAGTGGACTTTAAAATAGCAAGGCTATTTTTGTTTAAAGTGAGCAATGATAGTCTTGTCCCCAGCTAGGGAAACAGAACACAAAGCTTCTCAAGGCATTTACATGTTTCCCAGAAGACTGACCCATAGTCAACAAGCGGGGAAATATAAAAACTTCTCCGAAGAGATGAGTGCTTCCTTAAGTGAACTGATTGACAGCTCTGGGCTTGCCCAGTGACACTGTCATCTGAGGGACCCTACACTTTTTTTTCCCAGGTTTTCTGAAGTCTCTCGGGTATCATAAGGGGACAGACCCCTGTGGTACTGCCAGGCCCCTCTCTGTCAGAGGGCTAAGACCTGGACTAATTCATTGCAGTGCAGTTTAATTAAACTGCACCAGAGTTGTTTCCCTGGTAAAATAAGTGTGGGAAGAGAATGTGTGTCAAAAGGGACATGCCCCTTACTGTGTGTGCTTTATTGTTACACCGCAGCTAATATATTGTGGGAATTCCCATGGAGTCAATGATAAACTGTATTATCGAGCTCCATAAAATAGGCATTCTACTAGTGCAGGTTACTGTAGCTCACAATTCTATTAATCCTTCTAATTTATTATATTACAGCTGTATGTGAGGTCTCATAAATTTATTATACCCCTTTCATCTAAAAAAACCCCCACCATGCTTGTTTCTCCTCTCAAATAAAACCTTTTATTATTTGTTGTGTCTGTCTCTAAAAATGTAATAGCCACTTATAAGAAAATATAATTACTGGCTAAGAAATGTAAACTGCATTTGACATGTCTTCTACTCTAAAATTTAAAAATTCTATTAAACCTTGCTGATGCGTACAAATACTAGTACATGAAGACCCATCGGCTTTTTGTTTCCAGTTTTCTGGCAATAAGTTCCCATAAATGACATCATTAGGATTTTTACTGTTTTCATCATTTTGTTTATGATAAAGAAATTTCCTTATAGTATTCTTTCCTCTTGATCATTTACACCAGAAGTCAGCAGAAGGGCAGACATAACATCTGCTCTGTTCATGCCTTTATCTCCAATGCCAAGTACGATGCCTGGCACAAATTAAAGGCTCAATAAATAGACGTAAAATAAATGAGAAGGTGGGTGAAATAAAAAATTCTGTGAGTGCTTATGCAAATCTTCGTAAGATTTATACCTATATATTCATTAGCATGTTTACTAGTAACAGCTTATTTTTATCGGTTGCTATTGCACAAAGATTTGGCTTACTTCTTAAAAGAATATCTAAAATATGCAGGAAAAAATATGCAGGCTTAATTTTGTTAAGTTATGAAATTTCATTTGCTACTTTCAGATTACATTTTCTGTTAGTTTTAGAAACCTTGATGCCTCAAAATAAGCTACACCTTGGACATTGACAATAAGCTAGAGATTCTGTGGGCTGGCCCTTGCGTGGTATGAAGAAATGTAAATTGAGTGACACTTCATATCCATTGCTGATCAGATTCATATCTGTCCTGTTTGTAAATGAAATGAGATGAGCTTAGAAATATTTGAATTTTTAAAAAATGTTTATTTATTTATTTATTTATTGAGAGAGAGAGAGAGAGAGAGAGAGAGAGAGAGAGAGAGAATACCAAGCAGGGTCCATGCTCAGGGCAGAGCCCGACAGAGGGCTTGATCTCATGACCGTGAGATAGTGACCTGAGCTGAAATTAAGGGTTAGAAGCTTATCTGACTGAGCCACCTAGGTACCCCAGAAATATTTGAACCTCATATAACCTTCATTTTGTTATCCTGAAGTAAAAACCTAAGTACTGACGGACACAGAAGGACTGGACATAGAGTAGATCTCTGTCTCCTCTAAGGTAATATCTCAGATCCCAGGTGAACAGTGAAAATGATCGAAAGTCTTTTTAGCAACTCTTGCTTTAGAGGAATGTGCATGAAGGGCAATGATGGTTAGTTTCAGTACAAGTGGTCAGAAATCAGAAAAGGAATGAAGACAATTGGTACCGTGAGCATTTTATTAGAAACTCGAGAGACCAAATCAAGCTTGGAAATGAAATTGCTGTTTCATTGGAAAACATTTCTGTATGACACACTTTGGTAACAATAATGAGTTTGGCTAATTTTCTTGTGGCTAAATTTCCCATGTTTGTTTCTTGCAAATGAAAACAAATCTTCCATTTGATATCATTGTTTTTCCCATCGTAAGAAAGAAAAAAAAGTCTTAAAACAAATGTAATAAATGTGTTCTGAACTGACAACCTGGGTGGTCCCAGTGTTACTCTTACTCCCAGATGCTAGGGAAAATGTAGAGGCAGTATTTTGTCATGAGTTAGTGATTACTGAGAGTTATCCGGCATCGTGGAAGGGCAGGAATTTTAGAATGCATCACTTCTGGATTTGAATTTTATTAGTTCTACCCCTTAATAACTGTGCAAATGCAAGAAAATTACTTTGTCTGAGCCTTCATAATATAATTTTAATGAAAATTATACTCAATAGCATATACCTTGTGCTTAGCATAGTTTCCGGTACATAGTAGCTTCTCAATAAATAATTGTAATTATTTACCATTATTATCTTTGCCTCCATCGTAGGGATTGTAAAGGATAATATGGCAAGTCCTCCCACAAAGATTTCTATAGAACAAGTTTCCTACTATTGGATTATCAATTACCTTTTCACTTGATTTATGTATTACATCTCCAAAGAGCAATACATTAAATTGTAGATTATAAGGGGAGCAATTCTGCTATTAATCTGCTCTGAAGTTTTGACTAGCTTCACTCTTCACTTGCTGTACTTTCAAAAGACACCAACTACTTCTCCATAAACCAAATGATAGGTACCTGTTTAGGTCGCTACTCCACTTCTTTTTCTTATTATTTTTTTCTTTTAAGTAGGCTCCACTTGAACTCATGACCCTGAGACTGAGACCTGAGCTGAGATCAAGAGTCAGACGCTTAACTGATTGAGGCACCCAGGCGCTCCTCTACTTGTAACTTGCATATATATATACATATATATATACATATACATGTATATATATATACATATATTTCAATACTACACTAAGGAAAATGTGCTCTACTTATTCTCAAACTACAGAATTAATGTCCTTAGGGGTATAAAACTGAATTTCTAGAACTTTACAGCCACTATACCAAGTGCAGTGCATAGGTTATTTTATTGAATCTTCACAGTAAATCTAAGAGGAGGGTACAGCAGTTATTATCTCTGACTGATGGATTAGGACACTGAATGTTAGAAAAGCTATGTAACTTGCTCTAGATCATACATGTAGCAAGTGGTAAAGCAGGGATTGATCACTCCAAGTCTGTGTTTCTGACTTCCTGGCAGTATCTGCCTCCTCCAACACCCCCTCATGTAGGCTCTTACTATTTCACTGGCCAGTGTTTAGTCAATACCAGCTTTTGGTCAGCTCATGGAAGATATAAAGCTTAGGAGAGGTTGATAGGCCTTGGGAATAGCACAGGGGGGTCAAATTCTTCGGAACCATTGTCTTAGTGTTTACTTGAAGATGAGATTTCTTACGCTTTGGAAGTACATGCACATTTAAGTTCTTGCTGTCATATAACCTGCTGTGAATCAATCCTTTAACATGAGCCATTTCTTACTTTGAAGTGATGCTTTCACTCTTTTCAAAAGAGCAAAGTGGAGTTTAATAATACATAAATAAAATAAGAAAGCAGTTTGATGACCTTATAGACTCCTTTTAATAAAAAAATAAAAAATGATACTTAATCTCTGTAATTTGAAAGCATAGATGGTTTCTGTTTGGAAAAAACTAACATAGTCTTTATAAAATATCTAGTGTTTTCAATTCTGGTACAAAAAATATGGCCAACATGATAAAGATGTGAAATTAGAAGTTTTTCCTAATGCTGTTTTCCATTTTGATGATAAAAAATAGAATTAGTATAAATGGGCGTTTAAGGATTTTAACTCATTCTTATTAACATAATGTAAATTATCATTCTGGTTGTTTAGAAATATAGGTAAGAACTCAATTCTTCCTGCATTAAGATAAAAGAGCATTTTTTGACACGGTGATTGACATCAGCAATTTACATACTGTGTCACTGAGAAGTCAACAAAATTTTTTTCCTATTTCAGTACATATTTTATGAAGTTTAGTAGATTTATATAAGGTATTGTGTGGAGTAATTCGACTTTTAAAAATTTATTGCGTACGACTAGACTGGATGCTATTAAAATTAATATACTGAAGATAGTTTACTAAAATAGTTTCAAAATATGACATTTTCCTAGCTTTGAACTGAAATGAGATTGATAAATATCAAATTAGTATTTTTACTTTAATCTTAAAATTCATTTCTATGTAACATTAAGGCATACCATTTGATATGGAAGAGTTTTAAATCATATGAAATTGTTACAAGGAAGAGATCATGCTATGTCACAGTAAAATAGCACACCGTAAAAAGAACAAATGAAAAGGACATTGTTTTAACACTATACCTTTATTTGCCAAAATAACTATTTTACTTTCAGTACATAATAAGTCAATTGAAAGGTATTTTCTACACTGCCAAATCAAAGAGACCCACCTCATTTAATTTGCTGTTCTGTTATTTTGTATCTGAGCTAGCCTTTGGCTTGATGTATGTTGCTCAGTTCTTAGGCAGCATCACAGTCGCAACTTAGGTGCCTGCATTCTTAGGACTTTTCATGTGACTCACATGAAGCCTGTATAAAATCTCTTGCCTTCTTCTGGTACATAGCCTAGAGTAAGAGAGAGCATCTGGAGATACAGCGCCCGGTAGAAGAACAGCCTGAACTTTGACCTGCGTGTGACATACTGTATAAAGATTTTGGGAAATGCTGTCTAGGATAATCCATCATCGAGCAATTTAGTATAACCTTGATGACCCTGTTCTCCCAGCACCCGTGTAATCCTGGTGCAGCCAAGTGTTTAAAAACATTTGTATTTATTGAATAAAGACATACAGCCTACGGAGCAATAGAAGTACAAAATGCAAATTCGCCAAAGAAAGTAAGGAGTAGATATGTGAAAAGCCTGCTTGGTGTTAAAGTTGCTCAGTAGCTGTTGAAAAGTCTAAGGATAACAGACACTGGGAACAACTTTTCCATGCTGATCAGTTAGAACTTTCAAGTGAGAACAAATGCTATTTTTCTCATGGTTGTCAGCACAAATGTGACAATCATTTACATCTCTGAATATACTTTGTAGCTGCACAACATTGAAGTAATTTCCTATGTTGATGGGAAAGATATTCAGGTTCTGAATATCTTAATCTAGGTTGAATTAAGTAAAAGCGAGAAACAAGACCCAGGCCAAGGAATAGAAACCTTTGTCATGGGAAAAGTAAGCAGTGAGAAGAGGTGGCTATCACTAAGATCCCTGGGAAGAAGGCACAGGATTTACGCGCTCTGAGGAAAAACCAGAGTATTCATTCCATTTCAACTGCCTTAGTTCAGCCCACCTTCAAGTCTCCTGATTGACTGAAACTGCTTTCCTTGGTATGGCATCAGCCTTGACTGTCCTCCAAATAATGACTCAACCTGCAGCAGAATACATCTTTCTAAAGGGCTAAACGGATCCAGTTACTTCTCAGCTTTAAAATCAAAACAAAACAAAACCCAGCAAAACATAAACAAAAAATCTTCAGGGCTTTACCATTAGCCCATCTGCTGCCGTCCTACTTCATGGTTGTCCGTGATCTTACCCGTATAGCCTCACTTTCTCTATTGCTACTGCATGCTCCAGACGTATTAAACTCATAATTCTCCAGAAGCGCCCTCTTTATCTTTCACGTCCAAAGCTCGCCTTATCTCAGCCTGGACCTTTTCTTTTATCCCATCTTCTCATCCTTCAGGTCTTGGCCTCACGCTTCACTTTCCTAAAAGGCACCACATCCTGACCCCCCAGACTGGGTGAGGTACCCTATGCGTACTTCCAGCATTTGTGTGGGTGCTATTGTCTCTACCTTACAGAAGAGGAAATGGAAAACCCGAGAGCCTGACTTGCCTGCAGAGTTTTATGTGCCTGCAAAATGTCAGGACCAGACTGTAAATTCAAGACTTCGGGCTTCCATCTAGAGCTCATATCATTATTCCACAGTAACTTCTCATATGCTTAATTTTACCTGGTCAAATACAGGCTTAGAATTCTTTTCAGTTCCTTGAAAGATCTATAGGGCTTCAGCCCTCTATTTTTTTTACACATTTCTTTACACATTTCCCACCCGGAGGTTAGCTTTGTGTCGGTGTTCACCCGGGAAATCTTACTCATTTGTCAAGACCCAGTTGCAGATTGTGAAGCATTATTCTTAGATCCACCCTCTTCTTCAGGCTTCCTGTGTTACTTACTTAGTCCTCAGCACTGTTGTGGGGCTTAAGGGGCTTAAGGATCTCAACTGAACTGTCTTATTATATGTTTATCTCTCCTATTAGGCAGTGAGCTTCTTGAGGAAAAGATTTATTTCAATTTATTTCAATCATTTCTATTTCCAGTACACTGCGCAATACATAATAGGTTCATTATTTTAAATTGCATCATTGGGGAGGAGGTGCCTGGGTGGCTCAATCAGTTAAGTGTGTGACTTTGGCTCAGGTCACGATCTCGTGGTTCACAGGTTCGAGACCTGCATTGGGCTCTGTGCTGATACCTTAGAGACTGAAGCCTGCTTCAGATTCTGTGTCTCCCTCTCTCTCTTCCCCTCCCCCATTTGCATTCTCTCTCTCTCTCTCTCTCTCTCTCAAAAATAAACATAAAAAAATAAATTGCCTCATAGAAGCACATATTAATGATACCTGCATGTTCCTTTTTCATAGTTTCCCTCCAAGACATCATGTATATCATCCAGCTTGTAATTGTAGGTTGTCATTGGGTTGTAAGGTATGACCTCTCTTTGCCTAAAACAGGACCCTAAAAGACTTGTCATAGTTTCCAGTTCCAAGACCTTGTCCCAGGAGCTAGGTTTTTACACAGGTTCTGCCTGGTGCATAGGGGTTTGATTTCTGATATTTCTGTCTTCATACATTGATAATATGAGAGTTCAGGGATTAATAGAGGTCTCTCATGTCTCTATTACACACACACACACACACACACACATACACACACACACACACATTCCCAGACTTGGTCTCTCCAAACACTTCAGTCTGGGGAAATGAGAGCTGTATGACTAGAGGAAGAGGGTAGAGAATGAGGAAGAGCCTTTTAAGTTTCTATACAGGGTAGAGCGAGTTAACCAGAGTAACCTAGGCTTTTGTGACTAAGCAACAGGATATAAGAATTTTCCTTTCTCCTGTCTGCATTTCCCAATTTCCTGTCTCTGTTTTTGAGATTGCCCTCCAGTTGGGCAATGGAGTCAGAGGGAGCTGCCCTGGTGGAGAAACGGCTGCAACAGCTCTAGTGTCATGTGAGGGACATTTTCTCTCCATCTGCACACTGATGCACACAACTGCTCTCAATTCATGCTTTGCAATGTGTGTTAGTGGCTTACTTTTTGCACTGGCATAAAATCAAGTTGTCATTGTGTATGATGACATGAAATATTATGGCTTTGAGTCCTAATGAATCACAACATTTTTGCTGAAGTATTCTTTCAAATCTCCCTTTCCTGTCTTTTTCTTTATCCATTCACTATTGCCAGGGAAGAATAACAAGATAAATCTTTGATGTTTCCTTGGAGGGGGTGGAAATGACATGAATTAGGAGCCAGAGAATCTTTGGTTAGAATCCGTCCTCCAGCATTTATTAGTGATGTCTCTTGGATAAAGTGCATCCTCATTCTGAAGCAGTTTTCTGATCTGTAAAATGGACTTAATACCACCCACCTCACAGCTGTGGATGAAAGGAAGCAAAGATGACAGTGCTGATTTCTTGTGGGTCTAGTTCAGCAAGTGTTATTTCTCTTTCTCTCCTTCACTCTCTCCTCTTTCTTCTGTACCTCTTGATTCAGTTGTTAATGGGTTGTACACGTCCCAAAATATAGGGCATAAAGGACAGGAGAAATACAAGGTAGCTACGTAATAGCTCTATTCCTCACTAGCAGTGGGCAGCACTTATGGAGAATGGTGGAGAATATGTTTTGACATTCTCTCTAAAGCTCATCATTATAAACCTTATAACAAGATTTGTTTTTAATTAAAAACTTTTTTTATAGTTTGTGAAGCTTCATGGTTACAGTTCACTCTGTCCTTTGGAAATCACTAACCCAAAGAGAGGCATCTAAATTCCATTTTAGACCCTAAATCAGGGGTTCTCAACCTTACCTCCACATTAGAATTACTTGGACTACTTGCAACAATTACTTAGAAAAATTTTTTAAATATTTGTGTTTTTGAGAGAGAGACAGAGCACGAGTAAGGGAGGGGCACAGAGAGAGGGAGACACAGAACCTGAAACAGGCTCCTAGGTCTGAGCTGTCAGCACAGAGCCCGGCGTGCATCTTGAACCCACGAACCTTGAGATCATGACCTGACCCAAAGTCGGACGCTTAACTGACTGAGCCTTCCAGGCATGCTTAACAATTACTTTCTAAATAATAAAATTATTTTAAAGCTTCTGAAAATATAAAGATGCTGGCGTCCCAATCTGGACTTTCTAAGTTAGGATCTCTGGGGATGAGGCCTTGGCATCAGTATTAGAACAAAATTCTCTCAATTATTGCAGTGATGGTTACAAACCTTGGCCTAAATTATAATGTCACTGTGATATCCATGCATCTTTGACTGGGGTCATTAAATATGATAATAGTTGTGTAAAGGGACTTTTTACAAAGAACATAACCCAGGGGGAAATAAAATTGACAGAATGTAGAAAGGATAAATATTATTTAAAAACATAATGACAATGATGAAATAGGATTTCCAAAGCTCCGAAAATACTATCAATATGATCAATTCCAAAGGGAAGAAGAACCATTCTCTGTCTTACGAACCCAGATGGAGTGGCATTGGGAGATTGCTAATTAGATTCAGTGAAGGGTTGAAAATGTGTATTTTCTTTTTTAATTAGGGAAATCAATTATAGAATCCAAATTTCTGAGAAGAAACTAAAAATAAATAACATGGCATGCTATACTTGAGGAAGCAGCTAAAGAAGTGTATTTATTGGTCTAAATTGAAATATTAACCCCTTGGAAACTCCTTCCATCTATTTAGTGAGAAATGGAAAAGAGCTATCAGATAACAGAGCCTATCCTCCTGAGAGCCTCCTGGATTGTGTCTCGTGCCCAGATAGAGGATAACGCGCTCCTCCCAGCCTACAGGCCATCCTCCTAAGTACTCCCTTGGCAGGCATCCTGGAAAATTGTAGTGTTGGGAAGGCTAAGTTACTCTTCTCAGACATCTCTATTGGACATGATAAAGAAAAAACAAAAAAACCTCAAAGCACAAACTGTATACAATCCAATGTACATTTTAAAGGATGTACTAGTATTTACATAGTGGGTCAGATTTTCGTTCTGTGAGATTCAAAAGAAGAAAAGAACTCTTTGAGTTGGGAATCTAGCTTATTGCTTTTAGTGATGGCGTTTAGAGACAAGTGATCCAACAGCCACTACTTTCGAAGATCGTGATTTTATAAACAATGGAAGTTTCAAGTGTCGGTAACCCATGTTGCACTGGTTTAAGGTGATTGTTGATAGTTATTTCAAAGTCCTCTAGCACTGTTATTTGTAGAAAATAAATCCAACATAATAAGACTTTGATAAAAACAGAGACCTTTCTTTTCTTAATTGACATCAATTGTAAATGTATTGACAATAAGAGGTGAAACAGAAATAACTTGGCCTTTTTCTGGGACTCAGCTGACTGACATATCTTCAGAGTGAGGCTTGACAAATAAATATGGTTTTTAGGTTATTGCATTTTCTTAAAGAAAAGGTCCAAATTGTCTCAATGATAAAAGTATTTGATATGGGGGCGCCTGGGCGGCTCAGTCATTTAAGCGTCTGACTTCGGCTCAGGTCATAATCTTGTGGCTCGTGGTTTTGAACCCCACGTTGGGCTTTGTGCTGACAGCTCAGCACCTGGAGCCTGCTTGGAATTCTGCATCCCCTTCTCTCTCTACCCCTACCCCGCTTGCACTCTGTCTCTGTCTCTCAAAAATAGATAAATGTTAAAAAATTTAGAAAAAGTCTTGATAGATCACACACTTTTATTAATTTATTTTGGATTAGTTTAATTTTATTTTCTTTCTTATGTAGAAACCTCATTATGAATACCAATTATTAAAAAAACATATTTTCTTATAGGTTTTTTTTTTTTTTTTTTTTTTTTGCCAAGCAGGTATTGTTGGGAAGATTTCAATAATCTTTGGATTGTGTACACAATAAGTGATATCCTTTCTACAATTAGTTGTTTCTGAAGCAAAGTTTATACATTTTTGTTTCAGAAAGATGCCGATCCTTGGTTAAAATTTTTATTTGTAGAAAAGTAAATTTAAAAATCTCCCTATAAAACATTTTCCATGCTTAAAAGTTTTGATAACATTTAATCTTTCTCTCCTTCACTTTTGCTCAGTATATACCTTAGGTTTGATGGCCAAATGCTCTTGTCGGCTCAAAGGGGCTTGACTGTTTCTTGTTCTTGAGGGCTCTACTGGTTCTACGGAGCCATGACTCTGAGGTCATTTGGTCATTTGGTAGAGACTCTGCTGTCCTCCCTAGAGAGAGAGAGAAGCATATTTCCTGAAAAGTGAGTTTCTTGCCTCCCTGCCATGTCAGGATTCAGAAATACAGTGGCTATAACTTCTGTTCCAGCCGAGGATACCTGGAAAGGAGTGTCACACACAGTTAGTATTGGGTCAAGCTTCCTTGTCACAGCCCTGGATTTTAATCTGGGTGAAGGCTGTCGCTGCATAACCAGAATCTGGACAATTTAGAACCTTCTAAAGGAAAATACTTCAACTTAAAAAAGATGATGAGGGGCTTGGGTGGCTCAGTCTATTAAGCATCTGACTTTGGCTCAGGTCATGATCTTGTGGTTTGTGAATTTGAGCCCTGCATTGGGCTCACTGCTGCCAGTGCAGAGCCCACTTGGGATCCTCTGTCCCCCTCTCTCTCTGCCCCTTCCCTGCTTGTATGCACGTACTCTCTGTCAAAAATAAATAAACATTAAAAAAAATATATGGGCATAAATACCTATTAAAATGGCAATTAATTTTATTAGATATATTGTATAATTCATAAATTTGGTACAGTATTCCTGCACAATTAATAGCTTTATTACTTTTCATTAGAAAAGTGATTATTTACTTCAAAGTGTACTTTAAATAATTAATTTATATTATCCCTCATTTCAGAAAGAATTCTAGGTGCCTTAAAGGCAATGTTACAATGAGATAAATAAAATACAAACACGAATGGAAAAGAGGAAGGAAAAGAAGATGAAATATAAGGAGAAGAAGATATAATGCACATAGAATAATCTACATATAAATTTAAGGTAACATTTTATTCAATTCTAAATAAAATTAGAAAATCATATTATATTTGCTTATGAAACAAAGCTGATTCAGAACTATTTTTATTAAAATAATCCATATTTTAAATTAGATCATATCATTGCTGTATGTTTAATAAAAGTATATATAATTAGAGTGACCTTTAGTTTGTCATGCTTTTCCAAAGTGTAGAGAAAGTCACAGCATAGAGGAGATATCATATTGACTCATGATTACCAGAATTTTCTTATTTTTTTATTTTTAATTTTTTATTTATTTAAAATTTTTTTAATGTTTATTTATTTTGAAAGAGAGAGAGACAGAGCGTGAGCGGGGGCGCAGAGAGAGAGACACACACAGAATCTGAAGCAGGTTCCAGGTTCTGAGCTGTCAGCATAGAGCCGGATGCGGGGCTCAAACTTACAAGCAGGATCATGACCTGAGCCGAAGTCTGGCACTCAACCTACTGAGCCACCCAGGCGCCCCTTATTTTATTTTATTTTTAAGTAATCTCTATACCCAGCATGGGGCTTGAACTCACCACCTCAAGATCAAGTATACATGTTTTCCTGACTGAGCCAGCCAGGTGTCCCTTCCCAGAATTTTCTTAATGAGTATGTTAACTATAGTCGTGGCCAAAAATATCTGAGAACATGGAACTGTTCTGTATCATAAACACTTTCAATATTCCAATGCATTTTTCATGTTGAACAGAAAATACATGGATTCAATATATATATTGTTATATATTTCATATTGATTATTTTACATGCGTACATATTTTGAATAACAAAATTCTTTTGGCAGCAAAGAATTAAGAAGACAATGTGATGCCATCACTGTAGCAAGTATCTTTGGGAGCACTTGGCAAATGTAAATGCTCCTCACAAATAAAGACAAAAACAAATATAAAAAATAAAATTGCAACCAAATGACATAAAAGCCATGTTTATGGCTATACACACTACTTTTAAGGTTTAAAATTTATTTTATAAAACTAAATATTTCTATTTCTCACTAATGCCAAGAAACAAGAATAAAACTCTCCCCCAGTGGAAAATTTTAATGAAAAGAAATTTTAAAAGAAAAAAATGAGGTTTAATTTTTTTTTTTGCCAGATAGCTGCTCTACTTATTCTCTCAGTTTAAAATTTTTGATGTCACACACTTTGTTCTTTTTTTAATGTTTATTTGTTTTTGAGAGAGAGAGAAAGAGAGAGAGAGCGCGCGCAAGCCAGGGAGGGGCAGAGAGAAAGGAAACACAGAATCTGAAGCAGGCTTCAAGCTGTCAGCACAGAGCCCCATGCAGGGCTCTAACTGATGAACCATGAGATCATGACCTGAGCTGAAGCCGGACACTTACCTGACTGAGTCACTCAGGCGCCCCACACTTTGTTCTTTTAAATAAAACATAATTAAACGTAGGGCTAGTCAGAATAAATCAGAGAAATACATGTGTATTGAATTCTACAGATGAGTTATTTTATTGTTTCTGGGTACAATAAGTAATTAGAAACTCTTATGGCACAAATCATGCACCTATATATGAGGGCTGTGCAATTCAAAGCATTTAAGTATTGTAGTGGATAACTGCCTTAAAAAATAAAAAACTGGAGAACATATAGGTTAGAGAACTGCTAATAAAAAAACAAACCCACAGTATCTATTTCTATAAGAATAGTCCTTCTGGGAAGAAAACCTGTTTGAAGTCTCAAAGGAAGTCATGCAAGATCGGTGCATGATCATGGGGGAAAGAAAGCAGGGTGTCCACATGAAATAAGCATTTAAGGGGGAATATGAAACATTAGGGAACCAGTTCTAGCTACCGCAGGGACTTCTGAGATCAGTACTGGGCTTGATACTGCATAACCTGCTAAGGAGAAGACAGGGCTTGCTTTAAAGAGCCACCTTGAACTTCAGTTATCTTATTCATAGAGTTTATACATCAGAAGAAACCAGTTTCTTGTAGGGACATGGGAATCAGTATAAAATAAATATCCTTTACATTAGTCAGTGACTGAACAACTTTAAATTCTGTTTCTTGGAAAGTTCTGGAAGTTCTACGTGTGTGTGTGTGTGTGTGTGTGTGTGTTTTAAACCACCATCACTAGACATAGACATTATAATATCAAAAGGAATTCTCTGTGAAATGTTGAATAAAGAATAGGGATAGTTAAAGTGGAAAAAGTGCAAGATTCCCAGGAAAATTTGCCTTATGACTGAGAGGAAGATGAATTCATTTATTTTTTGTAAGTAAATATCTTCCAAAAGTCTATTCAGGGTTGTATTCAGGGGGTAAAATGAGAAAATGTTCATTTCACCAGTATAAAAAAAGAATAGTGGCATCACTAGCTCCTCATTTCATGAAGAAAAACCTAAGTGCCAGGCATTTGAGAAGATAGGTAAGATAGGTTCTGAACATGACCTTGTGCAACACACATTGTATGGCAGAAGATGAACTGCATTTCACTAGATATATTAATTTTAAGCAGAGATGACACCCCCCAGATCAATTCAGCATAAGCACACAAAAATACCTATAATTATTTTTATGTTATAGAATATTAACTTGACAATCTAAACGTTAGGACAAACAAAACAATTACTCCATGTAATTAATGCTTTACTGCTACGCTACAATTAAATGCATGGTTTACTCGAACCACAGAAACCCCCCTGAGTCGTGATTTATCATTTAAATATATCTACAAAGATGTTGATTTCAGTTCACTGCTTCATTATGTGATGAAGATTGAGGAAGAGGATTTGTGACATTCGAAAATACTATCTGCATGTTTGGTAAACTTGGGAAATCAGAAAAACACACGGAAGGCTTAACTTTCAGGAATGCTTTGGGACTCTGTATTTTCACCTGAAAGATCTCATTTGGTCTCCTTAGCATCACACACTCACAGGTACACAACTGAATACAAACCAGCACCAAAAGCTACTAGACATAAACCTTCTCCTGTTGTTTTCCACCCTCCTGCTTGGCTGGCAAGAGCCTACTGGGAGGGCGGGGGTGGGGGTGGTAGCCGTTCCACCCTTGGTGGGGAAAAGCCAGGAAAGGAGTACTTGGCAGGGAGCTGTGTCCTTAGCAGTGCGGGATGATGGTTTGAGGGAATGTTTGAAGTGGAGAATACAGCTACATTACTAGGGCAGGCCACATTAATTCTCTCTCACCAGCAGACAGTCTTCCACTGTGAGTGTGAATAAAAACCAAATATGGGCTATGTATTTAATTATCAGAATGCAAGAGGAGTTAAGGGGCAAAAGCACCTAGCAGTAATTCAGTTAAAGTGAGGGAGTCTGGTGAAGTAAGGGGGAAAGTGAATATTTCACTTGATTCTAACACATTTAATTTGTCTTTCAACTACTACACAAAGATAATTATTTCAGACAACAGAACATTCTGTTTCAGTCTCTGATTAGTCCTTGCCATTGGATTCCTCCCCCCCACCCCCCCGCCAGGGTTCACAAGAATCAGTCATAGCAGTAATTTCCTATGAAAAAGAAATCCTATCAGGCCCATGTCTGGGTCTGTGGAGCTGATAGATTGCTTCTTTTTTTATAGAGCCAAATCATTTTTGTAGGAATCAGCTTTCAAGTGTATAAATTTCAGTTTGGAAATTATTTCTCGCAATATTTGCTTTCAGTACTTCTTTTTTTTTTTTAAACACTAATTAGCTGAATAAATCCACCAAGGAGCACAAAGTGTTTCTGCAAAATAATACGATAATTTGGATTGAAAATGTGATTGAATACTGGGAAGAAATAAAAGAAACAAAAGGACCACAACAGGAATAACTCTGTTATAGCTATTCAAAATATGGGATGAAATATACTTATACTTTCTTCTGTTTGATCTAATATATCTAATTTTTCATCCCATTTTCCCTTTCTATCCCTCTATCCTCTCTCAATTTAGACAGTGTCTCCTCTGTTTATTTGTTACAAAGATATCAGCTGTGACTCACAGAATAAATGCTGACAGTTTACAGAAAAAACTTTCAGTAACTCAGGTAAGTTTCAACGCTAACAAAAAGTAAGCGTTTTCTGCTAGTATGTTTTTGATCAACATCAAGGGTGCAGTCAAGCCTCTTTCGTATAGGCCAACATATTTTTATTGCTGTGATATTTATAGTTTGGTCATTTGTGTTTTTATCATGCATTTATAAGTACAAAAATTCAATCAAATGGACACACGGAGCATGTTAAGATAAATGTAAATACCCTTAACTAGGCTACGAAAAATGGTCTTTGCCTCCTTGATGGGAAGTTTAACAATATTTTACATCAAGAATGAAATGTAGATCAATTATAAATCAGGGGTGCTCTTTGAGCTGTTTTGTGGTAACAGATTTTAATAGTGCAAATACATTAGCTATCATATTCCATGATCAGATGCATTGGTAATGCACAAAAATAACTGTGTGTGATCAAGTAGAGAAAACACTGGCATTGGACCTCCATGATCTTGGTTTGGATTCTGGTTTGCCACTTAAAACTGGTAAGATCTTGTTGGAGTAAGCCAGTTTGTCTGTCTTAGCGCCACTTTTCTTAAGTGTTTAGTGGGGATAATAATTTATACCTTATAGGTTTTTTTTGTGTGGGGTTAGGTATCACAATGCACATTACTGGATTGCTATGAATTTTACCATGTGGGAGTTGAATCTGTGCCTCCGTGCCCATCTACCCCAAAGAACTCTTCCCAAGTCAAATAAGAACACAGTGGGATTGTGAGCGAACTCTGGTGTTGAAAGTGGATTATCAAAATGGAAACACAAAGTCCTTAAATGTAGCTTTTGGAGCTTTGCCTCTAAGCTTAGTAGCAATGACAGATGTAATAGTAATGAAGACCAAAAAGTTATAAGAACTAATGATATCTTTTTAGGGGCACCTGGGTGGCTCAGTCAGTTAAGCGTCTGACTTCTGCTCAGGTCATGTGTGGGTTTGAGCCCCATGTTGGACTCTGTGCTGACAGCTCAGAGCCTGGAGCCTGCTTCAGATTCTGTGTCTCCCTCTCTTTCTGCCCCTCTCCCTCTCACACTCTGTCTCTCTCTCTCTCTCTCTCTCAAAAAATAAAAAATAAACATTAAAAAAATTAAAAATGGTATCATTTTAAAATAAATTACTTCCTTTGCTTATGAGAAAGAAGAAAGAGGAAAGAAGGTCTAACTTTGTTCCGTATACATCTATAAACAAAAGCTGTTAAGAACATCTGATTTGAACTGAATTCTTCTTAAGTTTCCCCTTATAGGAAATTATGTTTAAAGTTCTTTAAAAAAGGAAAGCTCAGGGTGCCTGGCTGGCTCAGTCAGTGGAGCATAAGACTCTTGATTTTGGGTTGTAAGTTAGAGTGCATGTTGGATGTAGAGATTACTTAAAAATAAAAAAAAATATTTTAAAAAAAGGAAAGCTCAGTTCTAAGTCTTACATAGAAAACATGTCAATAACTTCTTTATATATATATATATATGTATATATATATATATTTTTTTTTTTGAGAGAGAGAGGTAGACAGCGAGGGCACAAGTGAGCAAGGGGCAGAGAGAGAGAGAGAGAGAGTGAATTCCAGAAGGGGCAGAGGGGGAGGGAGAGAGAGAGAGAGAGAGAGAGAGAGAGAGAGAGAAGTGGAGCTCACCTGATGTGGGGCTGGTGGGTTTTTTTTATCCAAAGCAGGGCTCATGTTCACCTTAAGTGGGGCTAAGCACACCCAAAGTGGGAGTCAAACTTACAAACTGTTAGATCATGACTTGAGACGAAGTCAGATGCTTACTGACTGAGCCACCCAGGTGCCCCAAAACATGTCAATAACTTCTATAAAACTAACACTTCCACTTCTTTCACACTTATTAAATTGATTTATAATTGTTTTCACATGCCTGGCACTTCTATAAGACTGTGAATTGTATTGTCCAGAGATATGAATGGTAGAAAGAAGGAAAGAAAAAGGAAGATTCCCCTTCCTCATTAATTTCGTAATCATTTATGGTGCTCTTAAAAGAGTACCTTTTAACTGTCAGGTTTTGGGTGTGTAAAGTAACAGCAAAAAAAATGACTCTGATTTCAGAGAATCTAGTCTAGCAGGACATATTGGTAAATGAAATTGGAGGCAGCGAGTTCAAGTGCTGGCAGATGAACATATATCGAGGGTGTTTAGAGATTGGCACTTATAAAGGGCTTCCCTGGGAGGTAAAATTTGAGATAACTAATAAGTGAGCTGAAACAAAGTTATGGAGTTATTGTCCAGCCAAGATAGAAAGTGGTCTAAAAGCACAGAAGCAAGAAACAAGGGAGCTAAATCTGGGCTATGCAGTGATTAGACTAAGAAATGAAATAAATAAATGGTAGTAAAAATGGAGAATGGTATACAGTTTCGAGAGTGATTAAGGAGGCAGAAAAATATGGGATGATTGGTATGATTGATAAGTGATTTAAAAGAGTTCAGGATGACTACTAAGATTTTTGCTTGAACAAGTGTATCATGGTGCCAGCAATTAAGGAAAAAAAATCATAAAGGGGTTTTAGGGAAAAGATAGTTGAATTTGGGACATATTGACATATTGAATCAAACTGAGTTTGAGGGGTGCCTGGGTGGCTCAGTTGGTTAAGCGTCTGACTCCTGGTTTCCGCTTAGATCATGATCTCACAGTTAGTGAATCATAGCCCCCAATCAGGCTCCAGGCTGACAGCACAGAGCGGGATTCTCTCTCTCTCCCTCTTTCTCTCTGCCCCTCCTCTGCTCCTTCTCTCTCTCAAAATAAATAAATGAACTTAAACAAACAAACAAGCAAACAAACAAATTGAGTGTGAGATGCTCATAGGACATCCAGGAGAGGTATAGCAGGGCAGTGGAATGTGTGCTGCACCATCCAATAGCAAACCATGTATATAATTTAAATTTTTCTAATAGTCAGTAGGGATATTTATGCATAGATTTTTGTGTGGATATATTTTCATTTCCCTGGGATAAATGCCCAGGAGAGTCATTTCTGGGTAATTGTATATTTGGTTTTTAAAGACATTGCCAACTGTTTTCCAGAGTGGCTGTGCCATTTTGCCTTACCATCGGCAACATGTGAGAGTTTCAATTAATCAACATCATTGCCTACACTTGGTATGGTCACTTCTTTTTTTGATTTTTAAAATATTTATTCTTGAGAGAGAGACAGAGACAGAGAGAGAGAGAGCTTGAGTCGGGGAGGGGCAGAGAGAGAGGGAGACAGAATCCAAAGCAGGCTCCAGGCTCTGAGCTATCAGGATGGAGCCCGATGTGGGGCTTGAACCCACAGACTGCAAGATCATGACCTGAGCCAAAGTCGGATGCTTAACCGATTGAGCCACCCAGGTGCCTAAGTATGCTTTATTGCTTAGGATCCTAAGTATGCTTTATTAGGTTTGTGCTTAAGTATATTTTTGAAGATACCATGAATGGTATTGTTTTTTAAAGATTTAGCTTTTAATTATTCATTGCTGGTACATAGAAATAAGACTGATTTATTTAATTAAAAAGTTTATTTTAATATAATTGTAGATCCACATACAACTGTAGGAAATAATACATGTATCCTTCTTTAGTTTCATTGTGTGTGGATATACCACATATTTATCCATTTGTCAGTTGACAAACTTTTGGATTAGTTCCATTTATTCACCATGGTGAAAAATACTGCTAATACCATTTGTTTACAAGTTTTGTGGGAGCATAAATTTTTATTTTTCTGGGTACATACCTAGGATTGACATTGCTGAGTCGTATGGCAACTATATATTTAACTTCTGAAGACCTGCCAAACTGTTTCCACAGGCCGCTAAGACATTTTACATTCCCACGAACAGAGTACAAGTGTTCTAATTTCCTCATATCCTCACCAACACTTATTTTCTGCCTTTTTGATTCTACTCATTCCATCCTAGTGGGTGTAAAGTAGTATTTTATTGTGGCTTTGATTTAAATTTCCCTAATGATTAATGATGTTGAACATTTGTCCTGTACTTGTTGCCATATTTATATGTATTCTTTGAAGAAATCTCATCCAAATCCTTTGCCTATTTTTTTAATTGAGTCGTTTGTCTTTTTGCTGTTGAGTTGTAACATATTTACCTCTTCTGGATATTAAATCCCTATTAGGTATATGATTTGCAAATATTTTCTGTACATTGTCTTTTCATTTTATTGATAATATTCTTTGTTGCACAAAAGTTCTTTTATTTTGATGAAGTCTATCTATTTTTTCTTTTGTTGCTCATGCTTTTGGTGTTAAATCTGAGAATTTAGAGTCATTTCTAAATCTGAATTCATAAAGATTTACTCCTATTGAAAGATTTGCTCCTTTTATTTTTTCAGTTTTAAGTTTATTTACTTATTTTTGAGAGAGAGAGGCTGAGCACGAAAGAGGAGGATCAGAGTGAGATGGGGAGAGAGAGAGAGAGATTCCCAAGCAGGCTCTGCACTGACAGTGAAGAGCCCTATGAGGGCTTGAACTCATGAACTGTGTGAGATCATGGAAGAGCCACCTAGGCGCCCTGACATTTTCCCGTTTTAAAAGAAACTCCTAGTTTCATTGGTTCACTTTGAGCTATTTTTTTTCATATGGAGTGAGATTCAAGTCCAATTTCATTCTTTTCCATTAAGTTAGCTAATTGTCCCAGCAGAATTTATTGAAGAGACTATTCTCTACCCATTGAATGGTCTTGTCAAAGATCTGGACTCTCAATTCTTTTCTATTGGTTTGTATATGTTTATCCTTGTGCCAGCACCACACTGTTTTGATTACTGTGGCTTTGTAGTAAGTTTTGAAATAAGGAAGTTTAATTTTTACAACTTTGCATTGATTTTTCACTGCTATTTTGGCTGCTTGGAGCCCCTTAGATTTCTATATGAATTTGATGATCACCTTTTCCATTTCTTTTTTTTTTCTTATGTTTTTATTTATTATTGAGACAGAGAAAAACAGAGCATGAGTAGGAGGGGGGCAGAGAGGAGGGAGATACAGATTCTGAAGCAGGCTCCAGGCTCTGCACAGAGCCCGATGCAGGGCTCGAATCCACTAACGTGAGATCATGACCTGAGCCGAAGTCGGCCGCTTAACCGACTGAGCCACCCAGGCACCCCACCTTTTCCATTTCTTAAAAATAAAAAGCCACTGGGATTTTAACAGATTGCACTGAATCTATAGATCAATTTGGGCAGTATTGCTGTATCAAAAAATGTTAAGTATCCCAATCTATGGACACAGATGTCTTCCATATATTTATGTTTTTTAAAATTACTTTCAGTTGGTTTAGTGCACAGGATTTGCGCTCCCCTTCTAGTCTCTTCTTTAAATTTATTTCTAAGTATTATATTTGTTTTGATGATACTAAAAATGGAATTGTTTTCTCCATTTCATTTTTGGATTGTTTATGGCTAGTTATAGAAATACAACTGATTCATGTATCTTGAATCCTACAACTTTGCTGACCTCATTTCTGAGCTCTAATAGTTATTTTCTAGATTTTTTTCTTTTTAAAAACTTCCCAGGATAGTTAACACACCGTGTTATATTACTTTCAGATGTACAATATAGTGATTCATCAATTCCATACAGCATTACTCAGTGGTCAGTATGATAAGTGTACTTTTAATCCCCTTTGCCTATTTCATCCATCTCCCTGCCCACCATCTATTTTGTAGAGTTTTTAGAGGATTGTCTATATGTAGGATTATGTCATCTCTGAATAAAAATCGATGCCTTTTTTTATTGCCTAATTGTGCTGGCTAAAACCCGTCATAAAATGTTTACTGGAAGTAGTGAGAATGGATATCCTTTTCTTGTTTCTGATAAAGGGAGACAACATCCAATCATTCACCATTAGGTATAATGGTAGTTGTGTAATTTTTTGTAGATGAACTTAATAAGGTTGAGGAATTTCTTTTTCATTTCTGTTTGTGAGTGTTTTTGTAATCAATAAAGAAAAAAATTTTGCCTGATGCTTTTACTACATTTATTGAGATGATTGTGTGTTTTTATTTCTTCATTCTACTTATACAGTGTATTATGTTAATTGATTTTCACATGTTAAACCAACTTTGTATTCCTGAGCTACATCCCACTTCTCCTGGTGTGTAATCTTTTTAATGTGCTACTGGATTCTGTTCGTTAGTATTTTGTTGAAGATTTTTGGCTCTATATGCATGAGGGATATTTATCTGTAGTTTTCTTGTGATGTATTTGTCTGGCTTGGGGTCAGAATAATACAGTCTTACTATAATGAACTAGAAAGTGTTTTTCCTCCTCTTACTATACTGTGGATGAGTTTAAGAAGGATTGGTGTTAATTCTTCTTTAAATGTTTGGTAAGGTTTACTAGTAAAGCCATCTGTTCCTGGGCTTTCCTTTGTTGGAAATTTTTTGATTAATGATTTAATCTCTTTGCTTATAATAGATCTTTTTATATTTTTCTATTTGTTGTGTATGTTTTTAAGAATTTGTTCATTCATCCAGAGTATCTAATTTATTAGCATACAATCATTCATCGTATTTATTTTCTTAAATTAAAAACAATTTTTTATGTTTTTTCATTTTTGAGAGACAGAGAGAGACAGAGTGTGAGTGGGGGAGGGACAGAGAGAGAGGGAGACACAGAATCTGAAGCAGACTCCAGACTCTGACCTGTCAGTACAGAGCCCAACTTGGGGATTGAACTCACAAACCACGGGATCATAACCTGAGCCGAAGTCGGACACTTAACTGACTGAGCCACCCAGGCACCCCTCATCATATTTATTTTCAATTCTTTTTATTTCTATAAGGTCAGTAGTAATGTCCTCACTTTCATTCCTAATTTTGAGTCTTATCTCTTTTTTTATTGGTCTAGCTGAAGGTTTTCAGTTTTTTTAAGGTATTCAAAGAGCCCACTTTTAGTTTCATTGATTTTCTACATTATTTTTCTGTTCTCTATTCACAAAGGAAATGGTTCCACAGTGTTTCTTGCAATATCTTTTTTTGGTTCTCATATTAGTTAGTTCTGGGCTCATTAAATCAATTAGGAGAGAGAGGCAAACCAAGAAATAGACTCTTAACTATAGAGAGCAAACTGATGGTTACTAGAAGGGAGGTGGGTATGGGAAATGGGTTAAATAGGTGATGGGGATTAAGGAGGGCACTTGTGATGAGCTCCCGGTGAAGTGATATATGGAAATTTGAATCACCATATTGTAGACCTGAAACTAATATTACACAGTATGCTAACTAACTGGAATTTAAATTAAAAAACTTAATTCAGTTAAGAAATTCTACCCCTTTTATTTTCAATAAGAGTCTGTAATGTGGACAGTTGTATACCCTGTAGTTAATTTTCTCAAAGCCTTTGGTACTCAGCTTAAGGTCAGATCCATACATGTGCAGCTCGAGATAAAGTCTAAGCATTCATGCACAAATCTATTGGGTTACTTTCCTGAGCTCCTTTTACTTATCCAGCTCTATAACACATCCAGTTTCTAGAGTTCACTTTTCTTGGTCACTTTGTGAAGAAAACACTGGGTCTTAGTTATGTGTACTACTGTATATGTCCACACCTATGTCTGCTCCCATGACCAAGGGAGAGAATGGGGAAAAATTGCCAGAGCATTTCCCCCACTCTTTTACCAGTGGAGATGCCCTTTTTATTTCCTTGGACCAGAAACTGATAGCTGCTTTTGAAATTCTATTTGCCCCCAGTGTGCATTTCTTTTTCTTTTTCTTCAGTTTTATTTAAGAATTCTCTACACCCCACGTGGGGCTCTAACTCACGACCCAGAGATCAAGAGTTGAATGTTCTTCTAACTCAGCCAGCCAGGCACTCCTCCCCCCAGTGTGCAGTTCTGCATTTCTGGCTACATGTCCGAGATAGGAGATACCAGAGGAAAAAAGAAGTAGAAAACTCATATCTAGTTCAGGGGTACTTTGAGTTCTGATTTCTCCAGCTGCTCGTTCATCTGTCCAAGGTTATTAGTTGCTCGAGTGAGCTTACATCATCTAGAATGGCACTCCTTCTTTTCATTGGTTTTAATTATTTTGTTTTTGATAATTCTTTAGAGTGGCGGCGATGAAGACGATGGCTGCAGGTTAGAGAGAAGCAGGTGTGGGAAGGGAAAACAAAGAATATTTCCTCTTTTCCTCCTATTTCAAATTCCATTGACCTTTATTCTACATGTAAAAAAAAGGCCTTGCAAAGCCAGGATGGATATAAAACAACCTAATTTATGTTTTAGAAATATTTTTTTTCTTTTGCTGTACTGAGAAGGTATAGCTAGGGGGAGGAAAACCCAAGAGCAAAAGAAGGTGAGATTTTCCTGGTTCTTGTTTGAAGGAGAAGTTACATTTGGGTATAGGATTATTCGGTCTCTGTTTTGACCCTATCATTCTGACCCTAAGAATGTTTGACTATATTTAGTCAAAAACAAAGACATAAATAAATTTGCCATGTAAGTATTTTCTGAAGCAAACTCAAGTAAGCCAAATTAATTACTTTATGATTTTTTAAAAATGGAGTTGTTAAATGTGTCCTCTATTTACATTTCAACTTCATTATGTTGAAATCACTTCATAGACATAAGTCTTTTCCATGTAAACTATATAGGGAAGATTTGTTTCTTCTTTTTAGGTTCTGATATCATTTTTTTAAAAGTAGGCTTCATGCCCAGCGCAGAGCCCAATGTGGGGCTTGAACTCATGATTGTGAGATCGTGACCTGAGCTGAGATCAAGAGTTGGATGCTTAACTGAATAAGCCACCCAGTCCCCCCGATATCAATTTTTTGAGAATCATTTTTGTTAAGAATTAAGTTGGAGCAGAGGACTAGCTAATCTAATTATTTCCCTATGATTTTTAAAATTTGTTATGATTTTATACTATTTGTTTTAGATAGTATAGTACTTACAATTGTGGTGAAACTTGCCATTTTAACTACTTTAAAGGTACAACTTAGTGAAATTTAGTACATTAACAATGTTGTCAACCATCACAAACTATATCAGTTATTATAGGGGCCTGGGTGGCTCAGTCAGTTCAGTGACTGACTCTTGATTTTGGCTCAGGTCATGGTCTCACAGTTGTGAGATCAAGCCCTACATTAGGCTCTGTGCTGGGCATGGAAACTTCTTGGGATTCTTTCTCTTCCTCTTCCTTTGCCCCTCTCTTGCTTGTGTGCATGCACTCTCTCACTTTTTCTCTCTCTCTCAAGAAAAAAAAAACGATATCAATTCTAGTAATAAACTTTCTCTATTCAATAATTTTTTACCAAATTAATTTTTCTAAGATTTATAGATCAAATTTTTCTTCTATACAGATTAATCATTATTAGTTTAACTTTGTGTTTATTATCATTATTATCTAGAGTATAGTATTTTAAAATTAATAAAAGATAGTTTGTAGTTATTTCTTAAGTAACCCGTGAAAAATTGTGAGCAAGTCCCTCTGGACTGTTTTCACTTTTTCTATTTCTGGTACCTGGCTTATTACAATGTTACACTAATTCTTTACTAGTGATGATTGAATGCAGAGACTATTAAAGTGACCATGCTGTTAAGGAAGCATATAGCAGATATTGGGGCTAAAACAGTAAGATTAAGATATTTTTAAGTCAATGACATAGACTAAAACTCTAAGGGAACATGGTAGCTTCAAAACATTTTGTTTTTGATTTCAGCACCGTGTTGGTATGATATTATGAGTCTTGGGGTTTATTTCCTGTGAAAACTGGCATTTCATAGTTTTGGAGTCTATCTGAAAACTGCAGTAGCTCTGGAGAATTTATAGTAGTTGGAGTAAAGATAACAGAAATATTGTCAAGTACTGAGGCTTAACTTTTATTATTTTGTAAATTATTGCACACACAATTTTGTATTTTAATATATATAAAACAGTGGTGTGCATATTTATTTTAATGTAAAAATTATTTAAAATGTATGTTCTTATTGCAGTGAATCTTCTTGGGAATCCTGACATAAAGTCTCATGTCACAACCCAAATGCTGGATTTCAACCCTCAATCCTAAAACAGAAAGAGCATTGTCTAATCATCTTTATATTTAATATTTATATCTTATTCAGCAACAAAAAGTGAGAACCAGTGTTTATTTACTCATTCAGCAAATTATTCTGGCCATCTTTTGTTTGTTAAGATGTCTGCTTAAAATAAGTTGAACAGGAGAGTGAATGAGACAGCATTCAAGATCCATGTTGTCATAAGGCTCATATTCTGAAGGGAGGAAGACAGACAGTAAATTAAAGCTAAAATTTTAGATAATAATAAATGCTATGAGAGAAATAAAACATAGTCATTTGATAATAGTGACTGGAGAGGAGTTTCACACAAGGTAAGCTGTTTAGAGATGACATTTCTTGCTACAGATGGGAAGAATGCTGAGCAGAAGGAAAGCAACTTCAAAAGCTTTGAATTGGAAGAGGTTTGGTGAACTTGAAGAATACAAAGAACTGGCCAGCTTGTAGGGCTGGATCATAGAGAGAAATAGGAAGAGTGAGATGTTCTGAGGTAGGGGAAATAGACTGGTTTAGATCCTAAGAGGCCATTTAGGCAAGAAAAAATATTTGCAAATGGTTCTAAATGCAAAGGGAAGTAGCTGGTGAGTTTTAAGGGACTCACCATTATCTGTTTTACAGTGTAGAAAGATAGCTCTATAGGGAACAGATTTTAGGGGAACTAGAGAAAAAAGAAGAATAGTTAGGGGCTACAGTAGCTACTATCAGCAAAAGATGACAATGACATGAGCATGGGTGGCAGTAGCAGAGCTGGAAAGAAGGGGGCAGATAAAGAGGATCTTTTTGAGGGAAGTAAAGCTGGCCAGTTGAAGACGTATGTGTGTAGGTTATGTAGGATGGATAAGGGATAGAAGGAAGTCAAGGATGTCTTAGAGGAGTTTTGCTTGAACAAATGGTTGGAAGGCATGTCCTTAATTAGCTAGGGAAGACAGGGAGAGAAACAAGTTTAGGAGCTCAGGAGGAAATCTCAGAGCTAGAGATTCAAAATGGGGCATCAACAGCATAATACACAGGAAACAGAATCATGGGACTGGATGGGATCTCAGCAGAAAGTCTAACTAAAGAAGTCAAGGAGGCCCAGCATTGAGTCAGTCAAAGAGGCAGAGAAGAGAGTCCATTTCCATGGAGAAAAACTTGGAATGCATTGTGAGATGGAATTAAACACCTTATTAGGTGTTTCAGGAAGGAAGAAAATTGCAGCAAGGTCAATTCAGATGAAGACAGAGAAATGACCATTAATTTCACATCATGGACATTTATTCTTACCTTGATAGGTACAATTTCCATGGCTGTTGAGAAAATAAACTTTGGTGGGTTGAGGATAAAAGTGAGATCATAAAATAAGTCAGTAAATCTAGTCATCTCTTGATAAGTTTGTTGTGAAGAAGTGAGAAAAATGAGGTAATAATTGGAAGATAATGTAAGTTCAAAGGAAGTGTTGTTTTTTAATGGTATGTTTGTATGTTTGTTGGAATTATCCAGTAGACAGAAAGAGTCTAATGACTTGTGGAGAATCACATGATAATTGCCAGCTTGAATTTCTTGAACATGGGAAGAGGGAATAAAAACCAAAAAGTAAGGGGAAGGGCTGGCATTTTTAAGCAGTGGGGAGCTTTTTTTTTTTCCCATTGTAATAAGAGGAAGGCAGAGAATGTGAGTGTAGATGTAGATAAGTTAATAAAGTTGGTGGTGGGAAGTTGAGGGAGTTCCCATCTGATTGCTACTCTTTTCTCAGGGAAGAATGAGGTGAGTTCATGAGCTGTGGAGGGGAGGGGGGCTTGCGGAGAGAAGATCTGAAATTTGCCTCAAATGGGAAATGCAGCAAGATTCTTGGGCACTGGTGAGTGCTCTTCATAAATTTAGAGAAAGATCCATTTGCACAATTGTTGATTTTCTCAAAGAACATTCAGTTTCTGCCACAGAGGTGCAGAAAAGGTGGGCAAATTGAGTTTACCTAGCGTTGGGGTGTAATTAAATTCAAGAGGGAGAGGGAGAAAAAAAAGTTAAAGGCAAATTGATGATAATAATGGTCTAAGGAATGTAGCCCAGGAGAGGTAAGAAATGAGGATGTGACACGATGGAAATGGAAAACCCTTTGCTTTTCTTCACTCAGTTGAATAATTGCTGGCCCTGGAGATGGAAAAGGGGAGCAGCAGGGAAGGGATGCATGCTTAAAAGGTGGGAGCTTGACATTGAGATTTTTTTGCTGTGGTATATTAGTGATGTCAAGGTCAGAGTGACCACATTGGACATGATGAGTGGGGTTTGATAGAGGAAAACATTGGAGAGAAGATCTAAGAACTAAGAAGGTAGGGATTAAAGAAGCCAGTGCTTTCCATAAAATGCTCCTCAGCGGAAAAATACTCTGTGTAGTTCTGTCCAAAACTGAAACAGTCACTCTGGTCACACGACTGAATTATCTCTTCCCCCATCATTTCCCCCAGTGATTTTGATCATTGAAATCAGTGTTTGGGGCTTTAGCCATGGCTTGGAGCAGTGCTATTTAAAGCATGTTGCACACAGCGTGCTCAGAGCATGTTGCTTCATTATAACCAGTCCTGCAAGACAGTGTTCTCAGTGGAAAATTTACCAGGTATAGCCCTCAAGACCTAACCACAACAGAGATCATTTTAAAATTTCAAACCCTGAAGGTCACAAGATGTGCTGTATAAAAATAAAGAATTGGATGCCAATCTCCAGCTTTTCTTAAGATAATCACTTAAGTGTTTAACTTAACACCTTCTCATTTGAGTAGCTGCCAGGCTGTGGTAGGTTGTAGCAAGGGGTATTTATTACAGCAGGCCTTGTATAGTACTGGAAAAAAAGATTTTGTTAGAACTGCCATATGTGAAGGTCAGTAAAGTTATCTGACATTTTTGAAAGCTCTTGAGATTCTTTTTTTCTGTCTCCCAATGTAATGTAGAAAAATAAAACAATATTAGCATCTGCGGAATTAGAATATTATGGATTTAGTGGCAGTTGTTGGAAACACATAAATATTATTCCCCTGTTTATCAATGAGAGTTAGTACATCCTTTTGCAGTGCTTTATCCCAACAGGGAGGATTGCAGGCATGGAGGGAACAGCACATGTCTGTGGCAGGCTCACTGTGGGTCGGGCAGGAACAAAGCTAAAGACCCTGCCCCTGGGGCTGTACATTTTGGTGGGAGGGGGCAGACAATGCCAAATGTATGTTCAGTATGTTAAAGTGGGTAGTTGCTATGAGAAAAGGAAGGAGGGTAAGGCGAAATGGTGTGAGGTAGGGACGGGGTGGTGTCTTTTCCCTGGGGTCTTCTGGGTAGGCCCCTGATGAGATGACATTTGAGAAGAGACATTAAGGAAGTGAGAGAGAATACAGGCTCTAGCTGGGACCGTAGGAGCTAGCATTTTCATGTCCACATCTACCAGCTTCTGCCTGGGCTTCTCACCTTTCTTCAACATGTCCTGCTGTCCCACCTAGAACTTTTCAGCTTGGCTCCCAGAGAGCTGCCTGGCTCTTGCTGCTCCGGGAGCAACTCCAAATCCTGTAGGGAGTCATTCCTGACTCTCCATACCAGGAGTGAAATGGATTCTCCTCACTTTACCCTCTTTGGTATCCCTATAGATTCTATTATGACACTTATAAAATGCTATTACTTTTTGTGTTTACATACCTTTCCTCTAATACAAGGCAGCAAGGCCCTTGAGAGTAAGCGTTGCATCCTATTCATCCTCAGTGCTCATCACAGGGTCGGACATACTACAGGTGCCACAGTTGTGTGTGTTGGAAAACATGATATTTAGAGAACACAAAGGAATGAGCTATCAAGCCATGAAAAGACCTGGAGGAATCTTAAATGCATACTGCTTAGTGGAAGAAACCAGTCTGAAAAGGCTACCTGCTATATGATTCTAATTATATAACAATTTGGAAAAGACAAACTGTTGAGACAGTGAAAACCTCAGTGGTTGCCGGGGGTTGGCTGTGCTCAGGGGAGGAAGGGGAGGACTGAATGAGTAGGTGAAGCACAGGAAACTTTTACAGTGGTGACTCTACTCTGTATGGTATTATAATGGATACATGGCATTTTTCACTTGTTAAAGCCCACAGAACTATACAACACCAAGAGTAAATACTAATGTAAATGAAGGACTATAGTTAATGGTAATAATAATGTATTAATATTGGTTTATCAGTTTTAAATCAACCCCGTTAATACAATATGTCAAAAATAAAGGAACCTGTGGGGGGGGGGGTTGGGGAACAGAGAGTTGTTATAAGGAATGTTATGCATTATCTACTCAATTATTCTATAAATCTAAAACTTTAAAAAGTCGTACATTATTGAAAAATAAAATTTGGCAGTGAAAATAAGGATTGAGTGGGATAGTAGATTGATTGCTTTTTAAAGGTTGCTTTTTAAAAAAGAATGCTTGCACCTGTGTTAGTTATAATAGTATGAGATACTTGATGCAATTCATAAGCAGCTACCTTCCTTATTGATTCCTTTCTTACCCTATGTACAGTGGAAGGAGCCAGACAGGCAGAGTATTGGTGTGCTGCATGGAGAACATTATATTCAGGCAGACATGGGCGGAGTCCTATCTAGCTGTGAGATCTCAGTGTCCCCACTGCATGAAAATCCCACTACTGACCTCAGGGTGTTGTGAGGATTAACAGACACATTATTACATAGAGCACAGTGACTAGGGTAAAGAATATGACTACAACATGCTAGTTTTCTTAATTTTCCCTTTCAAGAGAGCATAAAAATAAAGTAAAAGTCTGAATAAGTAATGGGAGAAATTAAGAAAAACACATATCTGATTTGTGACTGATCACCTGTTGGTATAACACCGAATTCAAGTTTTAACCTTAAATCTGAGGACTAGCCCTGGTTTCCATTAGATTCTGTTAGGTTCCTGTTGAAAGGAACCTACACTGCTTCTTTGAAAAAAGATTTTAAAATGTTTTTTTATTTATTTCAGGGGTGGAGGGGCAGAGAGAGAGGGAGACACAGAATCTGAAGCAGGTTCCAGTCTCTGAGCTGTCAGTGCAGAGCCCAAAGCAAGGCTTGAACTCACCTGCCACGAGGCCAAAGTCAGACGCTTAATCGACTGAGCCACCCAGGTACCCCAACACATTTTAATCTTTTTTGAAACAACTTGTGTATAATGCCAGGTGAAGTGACTTTTCTCATGTTCCGTTTTCTTCGGTAATAGGTGATATCATATGTTGAAAGTGAAAAGGTGAGAAGATAGAATCAGTTAAATATGGGGAAAGCTTGGAAACGCCTCAGTAAGGACCTTGGAATCTTATCTATTAGACTTGCATTTATCTATACATCCAAGACTGGGCCACAGGACATATTTAACACATGCAAGCACATGTGCGCGTGCGCACACACACACACTCATATATGGAAAAACAAAACATTAATCTGGAAACATACTTTCCATGGTTCTCTTTCTCAGATTCTTAGTTTGGATAGCTCAGCCAAACATCTGTAGGTTTAAAAGCAGTTCAAAGCGGAGTACAAAGAAAAGAAATCCACTTAAAATATATTAACTTGACTCTCATCACTCTGTACAAGGTTCAAATGTGATTTGGACCCCAACACACCAAGCTAAGCTTTGTGTGAGGAAGTAAATGTCAGACTGAAATGGGAAACTGAAGGAGGTCATTCTCCTTTTGTTGAGCTTCTCCTTCTTGTCAAACCACTGGGCTGCACGTTGTCGCTCTTGTTTGTCACTGAAAGCCTATCACAAAGCCCCTTCTGTTAGGATACCATACCTGAAACTCCCACTAGCCAGCAGAGCATAAACACCAAGGTGGAGCCACCTTCCCCAAACCTCTCTCGCACAATAGCTACTGCTGTCACTGCAGGACAATTGAGTGGATCTTATGGTGGTATATTTTTTCCCATCATATGCATGACAGAAAGTCTAATGGACCTTGTTCATTTCTTGAGTAGCTTTTAAGTCCCTATAAAATGGCCTGTTATCAGTTCCATCAGTGTTCCCAAGATGTCTACCTGGATGTTAGGGAGCCCTGACAGTACCTGTATTTTCAGTCCTCTAGTCAGCAAGGAGAAGACTAGAGAAGTAATTAGCTGAAAAATTAGAGAGGAAGACTATTTGTACCCCAGAAGGAACAGCTAAATACTGATGGCATGGTGTGATAGATAAAATTCACAGCCTTTAAAAATGGAAGGATTAAATGGACTATATTATTTGTACAAGGATTAACCATGGGCCTTAACAAAAAATTTGGATTGCTGCCCTTAATAATAAAAGTGTTAAAACTTGATATGATTTTATAGCCAATCTTGGGATATATTATTCGCTAAGTGCAGTGCTAATTATACCTTGGTATTGTACTGGCAACAGATATAAAAAATGGAGAAGAGCAGTAAAATAACATCAGAAAGACATTGTTTTTAAAATTACCACTCAGAACACCTCTGTCAATTTTCTAAGACTTAAATTTTGGCAGAAATGGAAAAGAAGTTTTGCATGCAGAAGGAAAAAAGCATATCTGATGCTGGTATTGCCATCTATATTGTAGGGGTTATGCCAGCAGAATTCCTGTAGAATTTAAATTATTTTTGGCTTCCAGTAATATCTTGGCTCCTTGAAATATTTCCTGAAATTCCTAACTGCTCCCCGACTCCCAGATGGTCAGTGCAACCTTGGGCTCCTTTCTAAGTATAAGGGCTTAGTACCTTTTTGTTCAAATTGTTGTTGGACTTAATTCTCAGTTCACATAAGTAATTGCGAAAACTAACTTCTATGACTCTCGGCGATTGATCTTGGCCAGTCTGTGGTGCTCTGTCATCTTGAGGGGGATGCGTTTAAGTTGGATGGGGTCACATAGTCCAAGGCATTGCAGTAATGTGCATCTGACCAAGGAATCATTCGTGTTGAAGGTATCTTCTCATTCCCCGATATAGGTCGCTAACCACTAAGACATCCCTTGTTTCTCATCTCTCTCTTCTTAAATGCTTTGTGCAGCATTTATTCTTTGTCTTCACAGGGATCTGCCCAGGCTCAGAGTTCAGGGTGCTTCTCGCCACCACCCACAGACCACTGCCTTCATAATCTTCTCTCTCTCTCTCTTAAATTGAACTATAGTTCACACATAATGTTACATTGGTTTCAGGTGTACAACCAGGTGATTGATTCAACAAGTCTGTGTTATGCTATGTTCACCACAAGTGTAGATACCACCTGTCATCATACAATGCTATTACAATACCATTGACTATATTCTTTATGCACTCATAACCTTCTCCTATGTTTCATCCTCTTGTGAGGAATTTTTTTCAAGTCTTGGGAGACAGTCCTCCCTGTTTTGCCTTGGAGGCAGCTTGCATTGTCTCAAGGGATTAGATTTTAGGAAATCAAAATAAGATTGATTAGAAGCAAAATTTTCATCATGACCCAATCTCTCTTCTGGAATAGAAGAGAATTGAGAGCAGACCAGCTGCCTGGATGGGGAAAGGGAACAAGAGAAACAAGGAAGTGGGGGCCAAAAGTCATTTATAGCTGAAAAATATTATTCTGCCATTAGTGCTACATTGCTTTTTATGCAGAATAATGCTCATCCATGTAATGTATAATCTGTATGATGTTCATGGACCAATTTTGTCTATTTCCTCATACAAAATCTAGGAATTGAAGAAGACAAGCTCGTATATCCCTGTAAGACTTTATTCTCCTTGATGTCAGGAAAAACTTGAATCGTTCTGTAACATTGATGGACACATGGCAAACGCTTCTGTTGTATAGCTAGAGATGATGCTGAAATGTTATTAAATTTGTAAATGGAAATTATGATTAGGTATCTGTGACACCAGGCTTCATGATCATTTAAAAAAACAATTTACAAATGTTGTATGAGTTCAGGTAATGAGTTAAGGAATCATCAAGGTACATAGTATAGAATTGTAAGTTGAGCTTTGACTGGAACTGTGTTTCTCAGTGTGGTCTCCAGACCAACCTTATGAAGAACTTACTAGAAATGCAAGTATCCCAGATATGCTGAATTAAAATCTCTGAGAATAGTGTCTCTATTTCTGTGTTTTAACAAAACCCTTTTGTAATTCTGTTGCATGTTAGAATTTGAGAACCCCTCACCAGGGGATGGTTAGCTTAAATCAAGTGAGTGATCTTAGGTAGGTAACTTCACCCTTGAGTCTCAATTTCCTCTTTTAGAATTAAGAATTATTCCATACCTGATCTGGTTGGGAAGAGCATCCTTTGTCTTACTCTGCTTAGAACAAGGTACAAACATATATGCTCCAGCTAGTTTTGATTGGTTTATTGGTTATAACATATATCCTTGATCTTATCATTTGCCTAAGAAGAATGGGAGCATGTCTGTGTGTATTGCACATTCCCTAGAAGGGAAGGGTGTCAAATCATCAGCTCTATCTCTTAGTAGGTGACATTCATGAAGTTTTCACCTTCTCAGTTTCCTCATCTGTAGAATTCTGATCATGCTGTAATCCTCCCTAACTCAGAGAGGTAGAATGAGATGATATCATGTGAGAATGAGGCTATCCAGGTTAGGTGCTTACAGCAAGACCTAGCACTGGTTAGTGGCAAATAAATGTTAGCAAGTGCTGGGTTGAGTGCAGGCTGGGCTCTGCTATAAGGTCTAGAATTGGGACAGACATCATCTCCTCAGTGAAGGAGCTTGCAGGAAGAACCAGACATGTGAACTTATAATCTACAATGGCATCTGGGAAAAATGAGGACACAATAATGGAATAAGGGGTCTTGAAAGGATAGTTCAAGGACATTGAGAAGATCCATCACCATCACTGATGGACAGTCAACTGAATGATCTTGATATAATTGTAATGAAAACACCAAGAACTAATACCAGTTGACAGTATTTACTGGGCCCTGTTCATGATCTCAGTTCATCTTTTCAGAAACATATGAGATAGGTATTTGCATTATCATCATTTTACAAGCTAAGAAACTGGGACTTAATGAAGCAAAGAAACCTAACTACAAAGGTGGGGGTTCTGACTCTGAGATCTTGATTCCTCAGGAATTACTTATTTTTTAAATAACACTCATATAAAATGTTTTCAACTCTTCTAACAATTTAATTCTTTATGTTTCTTAAGTTTTAAGTAAGAGATAACAATCCTAAAGCAATGCAATGATTTGCCCTAGGGCATGCTCCCCTTCCCCCCCCCCCCCCCCACAATAGAGAGAGGGCTGGAGTTGAAGACTCAGGCTTTTCTTCCATCTCCATTCCATCTCTGCTTCACTGAACTAACCAAACTGCTGTCTTCTTATTCATAACAAAAGAAAAGAAAAACCAGAAGGTGATACAGAAAGAATGTTGTTTTTAACAAAGCACTTTTATAAAGTGGGGGAATACTTCAGAACTGGCACCGAGGGACATCTAAGATTGTGTGGAGGTGCTGAGCTGCCCAAATCCCAGCAAGTCAGAGAACTCCCTCCTCTGAGAGTCAGTATTCTTCATCCCCTTTTTTAAAAATATATTTTAATTTTTTTTAATATTTATTTTTGAGAGAGAGAGACAGAGCATGAGCAGGGGACAGGCAGAGAGAGATACACACAGAATTGGAAGCAGGCTGAAGGCTCTGAGCTGTCAGCACAGAGCCCAACAAAGGACTCTAATTCACCAACTGCGAGATCATGACCGGAGCCAAAGTCAGACGCTTAACCAACTGAGCCACCCAGGCATCCATCTTCATCCCTTTTCTTGTATGACTTTAACTCAGTTATTTAAAACTTTTCCTTGCTAATTCTGCTGCAGTTCAGACAGCTTTTCAATCTCATTCAGAGTCCCAGTTTATTGAGAAAAGTGTAAAGAATCAATTATTCATCACTGTATAATAAAGAATCAATTTAGGGATGCCTGAGTGGCCCAGTCAGGTAAGCGTCCAACTTTGGCTCAGGTCATGATCTCATGGTTCATGGGTTTGAGCCCAACGGGCTCTGTGCTGACAGCTCCGAGCCTGGAGCCTGCTTTACATTCTGTGTCTCCCTCTCTGCCCCCCCTCAAAAAATAAATAAACATTAAAAATATTAAAAAAGAGTCAATTTACTAGACCAATAGTTTTAGCTAAGTGATTCCTTTTGTATATGAAATATACTTTTAAAAGATGAAGTTGAAAAAATAAAGAGAAAGACCATCTTGTCAGGGAGAAAAAAAAGCTTTATTTGGCATGTCTTTTAGGTGAAATGAATCTTTTACCAGACTTTCGTTAAAGCCTTTAGTAGAGAACATATAAGGCCAAAGAATCAGTCAAGGTTTATAGCTCCTAATGATGTACTGAAATGTACTAGAAAGTAAAGGCTAATGCTGATTGGCTTCCCTGTTGTGCCCCCAGATGAGAAATAGGTAAACACTTTGTATATTTTCCCTTGGTTTTGAGACCGATACAATACATAGGTCAGTAAAGTCAACGACATTTAAATTGTTAAAAGGTTTTTTTCTGAGTCTTCTGGGATTGGTAAAACAGGATACAGTCTTTTATTCTCATTTCCCTTCGTGAAATGTACTCTCTTCTTTTTGGAACACAGGATAGTTGCTGTGCATACAGATAGGTCCTAACAATGCTTCTCTGACATTTAAGCATTTCACCTTCTATGCAGTACAGCCTGTTTGTCCTTTTAAACTTGGCCACTGGGCCGAATGCAAAGGAACCACTGTGTGACTTTTTGCTTATCTTCTGTACCCAAGCCTACAAAGTTAGTGCTCGAGTGTGTCGGGTATCACCTGGGGACTTAAGAACGAGGCTTTTTACAGTTAACCCAATCCCATGACCTGTACTACACTGCCTTTGATTTGAAGGCAGTTTAGTTGACTACCAAGACTGCCTACTACATTAATCGGAATCAAGTTCATTTGAGATGTGGGCACACAATAATTCCTAGTTTTCTGCATAATGGCTTTGGGCATACTCCATTACACGCTGGAGTGTCTGCCAGTGGGAAACAGCAATGGTTTTCTTCTTGACATGCTGCTTCATTCAGAGAGCTAGTGTTTTCTAATTTTTAGCTTTTTATTGGAAATAATTTCAAAATTTTAGAAAAGTTGTAAGAAGAAGTATAATTCAAATAACATCCTGATATTCATTACCCAGATTCACTTGTTATCTCTCTCCTACCTCATTTGACTTATCATTGGCTTACATTCTCTCTTTTTCTCTCTCTCTGCATGAATACATATATATTTTGAATCACATCAGGGTAAGCTACATACATCATGGTCCTTTACCCCTTATTACTTCTGTGGATATTTCTTAATAATAGGATATTCTCTTATGTAACTACAGTTCAGTTTACAATTTTAGTAAATTAAGGTTGATAGAATATCTTTGTTAAATCTGTTATTCTTATACTTTCAATTTTAAGAGCTGATCCAAAACCTTTTCCCACTCTAGTTGAGAGTCCACTCTGAAGTGTGGTATCGTATTTAGTTGTTATGTCTTTGTAGTCTTTTTAAATCCAGAACATTTCTATAATCTTTCTTTGTCTTTTGTGCCATTGACATTTTTGAAGACTACAGTCTCCCATCCTTTTTCACTTCAGAATGTTTGTTCCTCATTTGGCAGTTACCTGATACCAACTTATGCTTATATTCTCATTATATATTTTTGTTTGGAATATTACATAGGTAATATTATGGCTTTCTCAGGATATCTCGTCCAAATGCACACAATGTCTATGTACTTCTCATTGATGATGTTAGTTTAGATCACCCAGTCAATGTACTGTTTGATTTCTCCACTGTATAAATATCACTTGTCCTTTGTAACTAATACACAACCTATGGAAAGACATTTTCAGAGCAAGCAGATGATGTGCTCTTCACCAAAACGTTTCTCCAGATATATCTCCCTTAGTGATTCTTGTCTGATCCAGGCTTTACTCTGATGATTACAAATGCTGACTTTCCACCTCTTGTACTCTCTCCTCCTTTGCCAGCTGGCATTTAACATTTTATTTTATTTTTATTAATTTTTAAAATTTACATCCAAGTTAGTTAGCATATAGTGCAACAATGATTTCAAGAGTAGATTCCTTAATGCCCCTTACCATTTAGCCCATCCCCCCTCCCACAGCCTCTCCAGCAACCCTCTGTTTGTTCTCCATATTTGAGTCTCTTATGTTTTGTCCCCCTCCTTGTTTTTATATTATTTTTGCTTCCCTTCCCTTATGTTCATCTGTTTTGTATCTTAGTGTCCTCATATGAGTGAAGTCATATGATATTTGTCTTTCTCTGACTGACTAATTTCTCTTAGCATGATACCCTCTAGTTCCATCCATGTAGTTGCAAATAGTAAGATTTCATTCTTTTTGATTGCTGAGTAATACTCATATGTGTGTGTGTGTGTGTGTGTGTGTGTACCACATCCTCTTTATCTATTCATTCATCGATGGACATTTGGGCTCTTTCCATACTTTGGCTATTGTCGATAGTGCTGCTATAAACATTGAGGTGCATGTGTCCCTTTGAGACAGCACACCTGTATCCCTTGGATAAATACCTAGTAGTGCAATTGCCAGGTTGTAGGGTAGTTCTATTTTTAATTTTTTTATTAACATTTTAATATAATTTAGAGTACTCCCTTTTCTCCTCCTTATTTATCTGCTTCTTATTCATATTAACTCATGGATGCCAATTTTTTGAAATTGTTCATCATAGTATAACTAATTATTTTGTGCTCAAGTTGTCCTTGATGTGAGTAGAATACCTTCAAGTTGTCTCCTGAGTCTTGTAACATGCTTTATTTATTTATTTATTTATTTAGAGCACCCTCACTTCTGGCCTAATAAGATAGTTTAGACTTATCTTGAACATTTCCTATCCCATTTCTGGACTCAGCCACATCTCCAAGGAGTCCTGATTCTTTTTAGTGGGAAACAGTATTAGAGACCAAGATCTGGATACGAGGTATACGAAGACGGCTATTTTTAAAAGACTCATTAGATGGATGATATCCTAGGATTTCCCTTAACTGAGCTACAATATCATTAAATCATTTCAACTTGATTGTTCTAAATGTTCAGAAAAGACTTAAAGCTTAGATTTTAAAATACTGAAGTGGAAATAAATTTACAGTTAATTTAGAATGCTTTTTGATTATTTTGTTTAACACTTTATAAAACAGTGTGAGTTCAGCAGTAACACCCCAGATTTGATTGATTGTAATGGAATAGCCATGAGCTCAGTTTTCAAGTGGTATTGCACAGTTATTGATTTAGTTTGTGGTAATGTCCATTCATATTTAGAACACAGAAAACATGACCATCTTCAGAAGCAAAGGTATCCACAAGACCGTGCCTTGCATGGCTCACAGCAGTGGCGTATCAACAGCACAGGACTCCCGTAACCCATCCTACAGTGTTGCAAATGCACACAGGGCAAACAGGATTCTTTCAGGGTTATTTCACCAACTCCTTGGTCTAATTTGACTTTAAATACACACTGCCTTTTTTTCTGGCCAAAGGTTTTTTTTTTTAATTTTTAATGTTTATTTATTTTTGAGACATAGAGAGACAGAGTGTGAGCAAGGGAAGGGCAGAGAGAGAAGGAAACACAGAATCTGAAGCAGGCTCTAGGCTCTGAGCTGTCAGCACAGAACCTGACGTGGGGTTCGAACTCATGAACCGTGAAAGCATGACCTGAGCCGAAGTCGGCTGCTTAACCGACTGAGCCACCCAGACACGCCACAAAGGTCTTAATTTGATTCTCAAAAAAAGTTTGCTTCAGTAGTAGATTTTCTTCCCCAGAGAGACATTTCAGTGGCCTCCTAGGAGAATTTGACTTATTTTCAGTGTGAATGTTTTATTAAAGAGAATGATAAATAAAGGACCTTTCTACCTCAGGTAATAAACCAGAGTTCTTATATCTGCATTATGAGAACATCTTGCATTGTATTAATACTGTTGACCATTTAAGTAAATTAATGCTAATTTACATTACAACAAAATTATAAATGCCACCTTGGGTTACTAAAACCAAATAGATATTGGTTTTAATATGAAGTGTTATGTTATAAATACTGTAACATGGATAGAGTACAAAGGGCAAGAAACAATTTGCTGTGCAACATAATACAAAGTTGATGATTTAAACTGAAACACCTCAAATATGAATACATACACAAAACTACAGTTCATATACACACCCACAATGTCTCAGAAAACGCAATTATTTAGCCTTCTACCATGTGGACAATTTTCCTTCAATAAATAGTTGAGTTCTCCAAAGGGTCATAAGTCACTGGGAAAAAAATCATGGCACATAATATACTATACCATGAAAGGAGTCTCGAAAATGAAGTGATGTGTGCTGAGCTTCTTAATCCTACTAGGATTGATTTGGCAAACCACATCAACCTAAGTATCAAAGGTTATCTCAACTAAAACTGTAAAGCTGTATTAAACATTAATGAGAAATACATATTTGAGAAATAACTCAAAATTGTGTAAGTTTTAGAAGAAACATGATTTAAATATCAAAGATTTTGAATCTCAAAATCTTAGTAAGCCCCCTGTAATAACTTTGATATATTTTAGAAAATATATTGAGGGATTCCTGGGTGGCTCAGTCGGTTAAGTGTCCGACTTCGGCACAGGTCATGATCTCGCAGTTGGTGACTTTGAGCCCCGCATTTGGCTCTAGGCTGACAACTCAGAGCTTGGAGCCTACTTTGGATTCTGTGTGTGTCTCTCTCTCTGCTCCTCCCCTGCTGGTGCTCTGTCTCTTTCTCAAAAATAAACATTTAAAGTTTTTAAAAATATATTGATATTAGAAGCTTTTAGAATTCTTGCTTACTGAATGTTTTTAATCACCACTCATTTAGCATTTCAAAATAAAAATTTTGCCATAGGAGTAGGAATTTTTTTGTTCAATAACAATTTAAATTTTACTTCAGGGCTGATCTTTTCCCCCTACACATATACTGCCTGATTAGACATATGAGACAGCTATCACAGATACGGAATTTTCCAAAGATGGCTATAAAATGTCACCCATTCAACTCCTATTTCTTTATCAAGAAGTGGTATCTATTTCTCCATCTTTTAAATCTGGGCAGTCTTCACGGCGGCTTTGGCCACTAGAACATGGTAGAAGGATGCAGTCCCAGTTCCTGGCTGAGCCTTTCACTGGCCTGGCAGTTCCCATTTCTTGTACCTTAGAAACCATCCATCGTGTAAGAAGTGTAACTATCCGGAGACACCATGTTATGGAAACCCATATCTCATGGGGCAGCCCTGAAGGATGATAATTTATGGAGATAGAGAAAGAGAGAAGAAAGAAGGAAAGAAAAAAAAGAAAGAGTTCAAGTTGCTGCAAGGTACCAAAAATATAAATAAAGAAGGTATCCCGAAAGAAGACCCCCCAGCCCCAGCCACCAGAGCCGTGGCTGAAGCCATATGATCACAGATCAACTACTCTGCCTTTTCCAAATTATTTCTAAATTTTAAAGGCATTTTAATTTTTAATGTTTGTTTATTTATGAGGGGGAAGAGAGAGAGGGAGAGAGAATCCCAAGCAGACCCTGCACTGTCAGCACAAGGCCCCTTGTGGGGCTCGAAATCACAAACTGTGAGATCATGAACTGAGCCTAAATCAAGAGTCAGACACCCAACCAACTGAGCCACCCAGGTGCCCCCCTCCCCCAAATTTCTGACCTACGAAATTGTGAGCAAAGCAAAAACATTATTTTTAATGACTAAGTTTTCAGTTAACTTTTAAAACAACAATAGATAACAAAAAAATAAATATTGAGCAAATTTAAATTTAATAGGGAGCCTCCAAACTGTAAAGTTTGTTATGCCTTTTCCCTTATGTCATGGTGCAAGGCAATGTGCTGGTGCTGGTGATAAAAATTAAAAGATAAATGTCATCTGGTCTTTCCTATCCAGTAAGAGCTAAACATAAAAAATTATCTACAATAAATGTGACAAATGTAATAATAAAGTGATATGAGAATATACAAGGAATAATTACCTATTCTTCCATCAGAAATTAGGCACTACAATGGCAAGGAATTTTTACCTGCTTGGCTCAGACCAAATACAAAGCTATCTGGAACATAATGGATGTTCAAAAATATTTGTTGAATAAACAAATGGCTGAACTAATGAAGGAGGTGATGGGCATGTGAATGGTAAGGTTTAGAAATGACCGCTGAAACAATGGAGAAAAGAGATAATATTTTAGCCATACTTTTAGGAATGCCTAGAATTTTGTTAGGAAGACACTAGATAGAATAGGAGGTGGTAACTAGAATAGTCTACCATATACCATCATATGCCACGCCGTAGCTGGGAACTTAGGCTGTGGAGTAGTAAGAATGGTCTAGTATTCAGAAATCAGGCCTTAATTTGAAAAATCTTGGCATCTCACCCAAAATTACATCAAGAGATTAGTCTAATCTTAAGAAATATTGGGGGTTTACGTGAGATTAATTCCAGACTGAGATAATCCTCTAACACATCCAGAATCCCATATGTCTCTCAGACCCAAGAATAGTAGATCCAGAATTGGGTCTTTGAAACAACTGGCCACATTTCCCTGAAATTTAAGGTCCTTGAACTTGTTTTATGATCAGCATAGTCTTAAGTTGGGAATAAGTGGAAACTTGAACCTGCCTATCAACTTCCATTGAGATACCAGGTAGTTAATACTTACATTTCATTTTGTATTTGAGAAGGCCAGGAAGACCATTAGTCTTAATGACGAGAAATTCTTAGTCTGTATTAACTGGCTATAATTTATAGAAGTTGGAACTCTTCCATTTCTCCTCATGCATTAATTCATTGGTTTACTTACTCATATTTGCTGTGCAATATCTGAAAACATGGCAAAGTATTATCAGTTCTTTAGGTAAAGGTTTCACTCTTATTAAAATAATAATAATAATAATGTAGGAAATTAAATTATTCAGGCCATTAAAGACCTCTTGATCTTTTAATGGATCTTAGACAAGCTTATCCTTCATTATGTTCTTGAGAAATACTATATGCCATATTTAAGTGCTTTGGAAGAGCACTGTACCAAGTACTGAGGAAGTAGGGGGAAAAATGTAGAAAATATGGATTTTGTTCACAGCAAATTTAAAGGAAAATAGTAGACTTGGTGTAAGCCCAAATAAATACATTTTAATGACCTACAAATGAACCTACCAATAGAGTGTTAAGTTTTAGCTATTTCTGTGCTACTTATAGAATTGTCCTAGGAGGGAAGAGGATCTTCTGAGATAGTTATGGCAGCCCACCTGGAAATAGTGAATCGACTGTCGGCTTTATAGGAAGCGGTTAAGGGCTAAAAGGGACATACCAGTCCAGAAGCACAAATATTTCCAAATAAAATCCAAGCACAATGTTGGCCAATTAATGCCAAATGTTAAGAGAAAATTGATAAACATTTAATAAGACATTTATTGCAAATTTCTGTTCAAGCTTCACTTTTGAAAGAGTATGCTCCTCCTATTTTAAAACAAATTCTGGCCAACTCTCTGCTATGAGTTGTCTCTTTCTGACAGTAGTCATATTCTCTCCTCTACTTTACTTAAAAGCACAGAAGACCCAGGTACCATCAAATTGTATTTTTTTAATGGACCAAGATTTAATAAAAATTGATGGTACTTAACCCCTAATAATGAAACATTCTTAAGTATCATTGCTAAAATGTCCTTCAAGCAAGGCATGGAAGGCAATATACACATGATGTCATATCATAACAGATAATGACTAACATTAAATTTTATATCACTCCTATGAATGGCTATTATAGTCAGCAGGTGACTTTGTTCAATTCTTAAACAGGTCTAGACTATAGAACCAACTGCCTTATGAAAGTAATATAGCTGTTTAGGGTGGTTACTCATTCATTGATTTTTGGTATGAGTCCCACTACTGTTAAGCAACAGGTGTTGGTTCTATAATCTCTGCACAAGAGTCAACATTCTTATTTGGTTTTATCATAGTCAGTGGGTTCCATGGTTGGGTAAAACTTTATAATATTCATGAGACTAACTGGAAGGCATCGGAGTGTTTCTGAATATATTTTTCCAATAAGAATAGCTAACATTTCTTGGATACATATTATTTGCCATGATAGTTGGCATTTATAAGTGGTATCTGGTTTAATCTTTATAGCAACCTATAAACATTATTGTTCTCTCTGTTTTATAGAAGAGAAACTGAGGCACAGTCATACAACTATTAACTTGATGAGCAGAATTTCAAAGTCAGGTTCAACTCCAGAGTACCTGTTCTTTTAACCACTGTCCTGACATCAACCAATGGACAAGCATCAGTGTGGTGTTTTTTATGACATTAGAGCTACATATGATATGAAGCTTTCGGGTGGATTTTGGATTTCTGTGATACAATTAATGTAAGTTGGATGGGTAGGGGAAAAAAGGAGAATTCCTATTTGTGATTTGAAATCTTACAATTACAAACAAGCTAACCTTGACACACCTGCAAGCACATGTTGGTTTCACTTATTCTAATCACATTTGCAACAATTGTTTCAAATAATGGAATGCCAAAAAAAAAAAAAAACCCACCAAGAGCATGTAATAACTAATGAAATTAGTTTTTTCTTGCCCAGGCAAGAGTATAAAAAATACAAATCAGAATTTTGCCTTTAAATGAATGATATTAGTATGAAGAAGTTGGATGTACTTAAAAAAGAAGAATGTGTTCCAAAAAAGAAAATCAGCAGTACAATTCAAATATTTGAAAAAGATTATCCAGTAATGGGCACTTTCAAATGAAATAATCTTAACACAAAAGTCAACTGTAAAGAAATTTAGGAAGCTGGTTATAAAATTAAAAGCGTTATAAACATGAATTAAATATTTTCTAACACCAGGTACATAAGAATAAATCCATGTATGATCTGATTTATTATAAAAGCTTACACAGTATGACACCAATAAAACCATTCTATATCAAAAGGGACAAACCCTAGTACTTCCCCCATGTGGCATGTGTTACAGGCAGTTTCATGCACCTGTTGTGGGTGTGTTTTTCAGCACTAAAAAAAAAAAAATAATAATGTATTGAAAAGCCAGTATAGATACAAATGATCTAGAACTTAAAATCTTTTTGCATACATATATCTGGTATAAATCAAGATAACTTAAGCCAATATCAGAATGATAAACAAAAGGCAAAAAAAGGGTATAACTTTTGAAAGAATTGGAGGGGCAGTTCTATTAGTATCATATAGCAATTTATGATTTTATGTATGCAAATATCAGACATTAATAGATGATGAAAAATTTTGATAATACTCAATAGTTTCCTTTGCCTTCATGGGAAACACAAATATGTGGGTTTAAATTAAAATGTGTAACAATAAGCCTTTGCAATACATGAAGGAAAGTAACATCTTTTTATATGTAAAAAAGTAATGTATCAAAACGTCATTAAACTAAGCACACCGCCAACAATGACCAGTACTACTCCACAATAAATTCTATTGCCATTTCTCACATGACCTAGACCAGAAATTCAACTTCTCAAATGTTCGAGTTAGTTGTAAGAAAGTGGAATAAAATTGCTTATTTCTCTACTGGAGATGTTAAAGAGATTTTCTTACCATTTTTCTAAAATGTTATGATGAATGTCCTGTTTTTAACATAATTTGAAGACTGATTAATTTTGTAAATATAAATAATAAAAATTTACTATTATTTCTCTAAGTTCAGATTTGAAGAGTCTCATTGAAAGTGGGAGAGGACAGATCTTACATAGACTTTTCAGTTATGGGAGAATTACTTGCAACACTAACCCTCCTCCCCGGAATCAAACTCTTGTCATTTTTTTCTCCCACTCTCTTGTTCTTTGGGGACTGTTTCTCTTTTAATTTATTGCTCTGTGTTCTAAAAAGTGGAGAGAGATTACAAACCACGTTTAAAAAATGTATTAAATATAACTTATGGTAAATTAGTAATACCTCTTGAAGAACCCTGCTAAGATCTCTCCCATGGTGCTTCCTTTGGGAGAAGATAACTCAATTGTGTTGATTTAAAGGTTCTGTCTAGTTCTTTTAAACATTCCTTTGATGTTGTATTGCTCTGCTTATAATAGACTGTTATTGCCCTATATTGAGTTTACAGAGTGAAGGTAAATCTTTGGTGATGTGATTGTGCCACCCCAAACTCAATATTGTTCACAGGGCCTTTATAACTCTCAGCTACGCTGCGGCAGAACAGCACACATTTTCATTTTTACCTTTTTAGACTTTTATTCTTTGTTCTGAAGCTGAAACTATGTACGCTCACATAGGCTCCACAGTGCTTGCTCTGTGAAGCTGTAACTCATGAGCAAAAAGAAACATTGTCAGGTGGGGTTTTTTCTTTTCTGAAATTGTCCATTTTATTGTTGATCTTTTTCATTATGTTCCACTAGGTACTCTACTATGTTATTGAAAAACACCACTACTGGGAACAGCTCAGTTCGAATATCTATCCAAGTTTCTAGTTTGAAATGTTTTCTAAGGGTATAGACCAGCCCTATGAAAGGAGATTCTCCAGAGGAGCCCTAGCCTACCTTGAAATGAATGAACGTGATTTCCCCTAGTGGCAGATGTAACGCATAAGACTTACATGATCAGAGGTATTAATGTAGACAATTCAATATTAACATTGGCCTGTTTGAATGAAAGTAGAAACTTTCTTTATGTAGTGGCTTGTGCTATCACTTGCTTCTTTTGTTACATTTCTTGCAAAAAAAGAGATCTAATATTTTTCACCCGTACAGCATTCAACTCAGTTTAAAACTGCTTGTAGAGCAAGACAGCACTAAGGCTACTTTTTAGGCACTCCTTTCACTTCTTGACATGTACCCTGTTAGTATCTTTGTCTTGTCACGTTAAAGGGTATGATCACACAGTTTTTGAGAAATAATTAGTTGATAATCAGTTTTTTAAAAATAAAAATATCCACAAATGTAAGGGGAGATTCTGTATATCACAGTAGACTGAACTTTAATTTTTGTTAATGTTTATTTATTTTTGAGAAAGAGAAAGATAGAGCAGCGGGGGAGGGGCAGAGACAGAGAGAGAGAGAGAGAGAGAGAGAGAGACAGAATCTGAGGCAGGTTCCAGGCTTTGAGCTGTCAGCATAGAGCCCGACATGGGGCTTTAACCCATGAACCGTGAGATCATGACCTGAGCCAAAGTCGGATGCTTAACTGACTGAGCCACCCTGGCATCCCTAACAATTACTTTCCTAAATAATAAAATTATTTTAAAGCTTCTAAAAATGTAAAGATACTGGTTTCCCAATCTGGACTTACTAAATTAGGATCTCTGGGGATGAGATCTTGGCATCAGTATTAGAACAAAATTTTCTCAATTATTGCAATGATGGTTACAAACCTTGGCCTAAATCATAATGTCACTCTGATGTTCATGCATGTTTGATTGGCATCATAAAATATGATAATACTTGTGATCATAAGCTGAGCTGAAGTCAGATGCTTAACCGACTGAACTACACGGGCTCCCCGAATAGACTGGATTTTAAATAACCAGAAGCATTCAGTATATTATCCTGCTAAGGTAGCTAATAATTGTTACTCTAGATAAGTCAACTTTTTTCCTCTATGACAAATGATTTTCATTATCATTTCCCTGTTTGTAAAAGTAAAGGAAAGCAGTCGTCTTCAGTCTCAGAGGTTGATAAAGATTGGTTGCCCCGGTAAATGTCCATAGCATTTGCATTTCTGGTGGTCTTCCTTCTGTTTTCTCCTTCTTGTTACTTCACTCCGAGGCCTCTTGCAAATGAAAGTCTTGAGAGCTCTACAGTTCTTTATGAAAGAATTAAAAGCACATGGTTCATAGGAATAAAGTTTCTGAAGTAATGTTTAATATGCATAATTTTAGAGCATATATTATTCAGTGAGAATGGGGTTCATCATTGAAACCAGAATTGCTTGGATGGGACCTTAGAAAGCATCTCCTAAAGGTTGCAAATAGATGGCCATTGGGCCATATATGGATGATAGATATGCTTTATTGAAATTACACGTGGCTTGTGCTTGCTTCAGCCGCACATATACTAAATTATATACAGCTTTAGTTTCGTTTTTGTTTTGGGATTTTTTAAAATTAGGTTCCTAACATTTTATTTTTATTTTTTATTTATTAACTTTTACTTTATTTTAAATTTTTACTTGAGAGAGAGAGAGAGCAGAGAAGAAGATCTGAGGGAGAGAGAGAGGGGGAGAGAGAGAGAGAGAGAGAGAATCTCAAGCAGTTTTTGGGCTCAGTGCAGAGCCCTACATGGGGCTCGATACCACAATCGTGGGATCATGACCTGAGCCAAAATCAAAAGTCTGAAGCTCAACCAACTGAGACACCCAGGTGCCCGTAGGTGCTAACATTTTAAAATAGGAGTTTTGCCTGGGGTGCCTGGGTGGCTCAGTTGGTTAAGTGGCCGAATTTGGCTCAGGTCATGATCTCGAGGTCCTGCACAGAGCCTGAAGCCTGCTTCAGATTCTGTGTCTCCCTCTCTCTGCCCTTCCCCTGGTCACACTCTGTGTCTCTCTCTATATATAAAATAAACATTAAAAAAAATAGGAGTTTTGCCTTAGAATATGAATTTTCACCTTCTGTTGAACAACTGGAAACTTTAATAACCCTGGGCCAACACTGTCATCAGGGATACGACCTGAGGTGGCCTGCGCATTAGTCTTTTGTTGGCTGAAGTCCCCACATGGGCAGCTTCATTTGCAATACTACTGGCCCCTGTATCATCTGAATGTGGTATCTGTTTCTAGTCTAATTCTAGCAAGTCCTTTACCCTCTTCACTTTGCTCACTGTGGCCTCTTGTCTCACCATGTCCCTCATTCCATTTCCATCTGTGAGAATCCTTATACTTCAAAGAGCATTTTCTCCCCATGGCTCTCTCTTCAATCACTCATCATCACCTTCTAGGAATCTCTTCTGCTCCAATTCTTCCTCTGCCTTTTGTTAATTGCCTGCAATCTGTCTTGAGTTATATTTGCTTGTATTTTCATTTTGCCTCCTAATAATAGCTGTAAACACTGAAAAGCAGGGACTATGTCTGTACTCCACACAGTGACTTCCTGAACAATGCCTTGCACCTAGTATGTTCTCTATATATAGTAATATAGATGCAGATATATAGTAATTTAATATATGGTTTTTATCTGTGAAATCATTGAAGTCAGTGTTTAGGAAATTAAAATTTCCTATCCAAGTGGTCAAAGAAATAAAAGTGGGAGGAACAAGGAGCAAAGTTTTCTAAAAGGGTAACTGAGAGTTGATTATACTGTAACTATCATCCACCTCAGCAATTGTAGCATGAGCTATTAAATCACAGCTCAAATGTCTTTGGACAGTATTCCTGGGACAGAATTTGCCTCAATCCCACCTCTGACCTATACATTATCTGTTAGCAATTTAGCATCATTTCCCACTTGTATGTTCTCTTTGTGTGGGGGATGGTAGGACACTCGGGAACTACATTCTCAGAATCTCTGACGCATGTGCTGGGGTTGGTTCCGCTAGGAGCTATGCTCATATCAGATCTGCAAGGTGGAAGGGAAGTGGAAGCCATGTTCTCCTTTCCTTGGCAGCAGCAGGCAGATGTGTGGGCTTTTGTCAAAGAGATTTTGCAGCCATCTTCTCTGAGCCTTTTTTTCCTAAGAATTACCTGTTTCCTGACTGAAATATCTAGAGCAGTTTGTGCTTTCCTAACTATTTTCTTGATGAAACTCCTACTGGTACATTTTAAAAATTTTAATGAGAGAGAGAGAGAGAGAGAGAGAGAGAGAGGATGTGAGTGGGGAAGGAGCACAGAGAGATGGAGACAGACTCTGAAGCAGGTCCAAGCTCTAAGCTGGCAGCACAGAGCTCTATGCAGGGCTCCAACTTATCAGCCATGAGATCATGACCTGAGCCAAAGTTGGACTCTTAACCAACTGAGTCACCCAGGCACCCCCCTACTGGTACATTTTGAGAAGGAAATAGGCATAGGGTACCATTTAGTAAATCTATTTCTGAGTTTGACATGGTTAAATATTTAAAATTAGAGTTTCACCAACTGGAAACTGGTCTGAATGAATATCTCCAGAATAGAAGGTATAGATCCTCCCCATAAAAGGAGGAGAAAAGTGAAGATATTGCAAGTTTTCATTAGATAACTTATAAGAAGAATATATTTTCTTTTAATATATTATAGTATATATAATATAGGAGACTATTTGCAAGATAAATATTGTTCTGAAAAGATAACTTTTCTTTTAAGTTATGGCTTAGTTAAACATATGGCTATGTTTAACTGATAAAAATATTTCTGATAAAAATATTTGAAAGGTACAGTGAAAAAACCATAAATATTTCCTACCCTCAACCTAAATTCAGTGGTTAGCTGAGTGTTCTGTATATCATACTATTTAGTAAATATTTACTGATTTCACTATACAGAAAAAAGAAGTGCCTTCCTTCTCTTCAGTGAAATCTGGTGTGTCTGAACAATATTTCTCATGTTAAATAATTTAAAAGATGTTTATTATGTGGCTTATGGAGCATAATCAATGTACTGAGCACTATGACATTGAGAAATGGCCTTGGTTCCTGTTTATTAGGTAAGGAGGATGGCATATTACGATTTCATTTTGCTTTAGGTTAACTAGAATTTCAGTAAAATTGCTACTGCAAACTTACTTTAATTAGCTTGAAACACAGTACATAATTTTACTGTGGCTGAGTCAGAGGCTAGTCCATTGAAGTTCACTATCATGAATTAGAGAGTAATACTCCCATGAGCCCACTCCTCAAAATCGCTTCCAGTCTACAAGACAGAGCTGTCTTGATTGGAATTCAAAGTAATTCTTCTTTGAAAAGATGAATTTAGTTAGTTACAGCTGATTGCATGCTTTTTCTCTGCAACATTTCTATTTGTGCTTGGTTCTTTGCACAAAGAACTTGCTAGATTTCTAGCATCAGACACTGACTCATTATTCTCACAGGTGAATGGATGCAAGTTGACTTTGCACAGGTTAAAAGTTTTCTGTTAGATGCTGCTTTGTCCGGGTTAACATGATCTATTAGTCATTTCACTTGCTTTTTACACAGTTTTTTCAAGGTAGACTAAAAAAGTTGAGAAAACAGTTTCTTATAGAATAGTAAAGTTGAGAGTTGTTTAAAAAAAAGAATAAACCAATAATACACAATAAACATATTTGGACGTGTGATGAAAGTAATTGGTAACTTGAGTTATCATATTTTCATAATACAATGTGACAATTAGGTTCATTTTTTAGAACAAAGTGGCACTACACATAAAATCTCTTTTTCATCATCCTTATAGAAACATATTGGAAAATGAACATGTAGAACTAAAAGCAGTGGAACAAAGTCTTTATTTACCTCAGTCCAACTAAAAAGAAATCTGGAAAACGCAATTGAATAAAAAACCTTATAAAACTAAATTGTTGCAACTAGATTTTCTTTCAATTTTCAGAGAACCACAGAGTATTATTACATAATAGGATTTTATATTGAGAGAAATATGCAGGCTGTCTCTAGTGATCAGTCTTGAGGCATAGCCTTGTGGATAAGCCACTGCAATCCTTTAAAAATCTAGAAAATAAAAGTCCTAAAAGTTGATTCTAATTTGTTAAAAATAAAAACCTTCTTCTTCCCAAAACAAGAATATATACTACTATATTCTACTATATAAAAATATGTATATATAAACATGTGTCTACTAATAAAACATGTTACAAATATATATATATACTAATATACATATTTTATCAAAGTAGAAACTTTATTTCTGACAATCAAATGTATTTAAAAATATATATAAAATAGTATGTCTTAGTGGTAAATCTCAAACAATTAGAAGTGCATAAAACACAATCCCTTTTCCTAATCCCTTACTAAGACTATAAATAATGTCATAACTTGGCATGTATTCTTCTAGTTTTCTCCCATATACTTATAAACGTACATATATATAGATTTTTTGAAGTCCAAAATGGGATAACACTGATCATTCTATTCTGTGACCTGCTTTCCCCCCCTCAATAATGTATTGTGGACATCTTTCTATGTAAATATATAAGGACTAGAAAATTATTTTATTTTATTTTTTTAAGTAGGCTCCATGCCCAAGGTGGGGCTTGAACTCATGACCCTGGGATCTAGTCACAGGCTTTATTGACTGAGCCACCCATGTGTAAAATAATTTTATAAAATATAAATTGTAAAATGATGTTATAAATAAAATAACTAAGATATTACATATACTAAGTAATTACATATTTTATCATTATACTTTGTATTTTATATATTTGATTAATTTTAAATTATTTGTAAATTATTGGTAAATTAGGTGCTTTATTAATAAATTGTTGAAAACATTTTCTTGAAAGTGTATTCATGATAATGAAGGTGAGTTTAAAACTTTTCATGTTTTTACTTACTTTAAAAAAATTTATTGAGGTTGCTGAGTGGCTCAGTCGGTTAAGGGTCTGACTTTTGATTTTGCCTTAGGTCATGACCTTAGGTTTGTGGGATTGAGCCCTTCATCGGGATCTGTGCTGATGGCCTAGAGCCTGCTTTGGATTCTCTCTCTCCCCCTCTCTCTGACCCTCCCCCCACCTTGCCCTACCAATATAAATAGATAAACATTTAAAAAATGTATCAATTGAGTATTTAATTATTTATAGAGGTATCCTGTTATTTAACAAATGTAAGTTTAATGTAATCTCTAATTATGTTTTATGATGATCTGTAAAGAAATCATTCATAAGGTTGCATAATCTGAAAGTCTTGAGTCAAATGTCCATTCATCTTCATGCCTCAGTGAAAAACAGGGATTGCACTATTACTCATATGGATGAGAAAAAGAACTAAGATTTTAGGAATAACCTCGCTTGGAGAGTTGCACATGAATAAGAGTAATGTTTTAAGAAATGTAGAACCAACCAGATGTTTGGAAATTATATGGCTTGTGACTTTTTTTTTCTTCTGACTTAGTGTTTTCTGTGTGAGATAAGAAAGAAGTGAGGGCAGACCACCTTCAAGATTATTATGGCGTATAGGTTCTGTTGGAGTAGAGCAGCTCCTATATTTTTGATATGCCTAACTGAAAATTTAATTGCTTAGGAGAGAGAAGTGAGGAATTAACCAGTATGATCCAGGATCATATTGCTAAATTCAATGATTAATGCTTATTCCTCATTTGCTTGACCTTTTAGCATGATTTGAAACAGCTTTTTTTTAGTGACTTAAACTTTTTTCATTTTTTATTTTTCCCAGCTTCATTGAGATATAATCGACGTACAACATTGTGCATGTTTAAACTGTGCAATGTGTTGATCTGATACACTTACATGTTGCAAAATAATTACCGTCTTGACTTTAGTTAACACATCCATCATGACGCATAATTACCATTTCTTCTTTGTGGTAGACCATTGAAGATCAGCTCTTCTAGCAACTTTCATGTAAATAATACTAAATACTACTAACTACGGTTACTATACTGTACATTAGATTCCCAGGACTTACTCATCTTATAACTTGAAGTTTGTACTCTTTGACCAGCATCTCCCATTTCTCCTTACCCCCAAGCCCCATCAAAACCACGAGCCTAGTCTCTTGGGACAAATGTTTTCTATTAAGAGATTTAATTTTTTATTTTTTTACATTTATTTATTTTTGAGAGATAGAGAGGGAAAGAGCACAAGTTGGGAAGAGGCAGAGAGAGTGAGGCACAGAATGTGAAGCAGGCTTCAGGCTCTGAGCTGTCAGCACAGAGCCCGATCTGGGGCTTGAACTCACAAACCGTGAAATCATGACCTGAGTTGAAGTCAGACACTTGACTGACTGAGCCACCCAGGCGCTCCTCTATTAAGAGATTTTTAAATATGTAAATCAATGCTACTTTTCTCACTATTTTTTGTTTGTTTGTTTTGGAAATATATAACTCATTTTATTAAAATAATTATATATGTTAACATATAAGGGGTTTATTCATATATTTAAATGAATGAATAAACGCTTCTCAGTTTTAATTTCTAGTATTGTAAATATGGATAGATATAGCTCACATAATCAAAAGATCTTTGGGATCATCATTGCTTTTTAAGAGCATAACAAAGTCCTGAGACCAAAATCATGGTGAAATGCTGGACTAAATTAAAGGAGAAAATAGACGAAAAATAAGATAGAAGGATAAGCCAAAAATTTTATTATTAAACCTGGGGGAAACCCCACGAATAAGAAAGATCAAAACACTTTCACTTCAAAGGCAACATTTTTAACATGCCAATCAAATTTAAGGATTTTGATTTAATATATAATTTCAAACAAAATGTAAATTATATATGGAAAACCAATTAAACTACTGTTAAAATAAAAAACAGAAACTGGCCTTGAAAATTCCCTGAGCAGACAAAACTAGTTTAGTTATAGAAGCAAAGCTTAATTTCATTTATTTTGCAAGGCTAACTTGATGTGGGTCATTTCTTGCTTATGCTTCTGAAAATCACAAGCAAAACAAACTGTTTTCCAAGGTCGGTGTGAGGTAACCACTGATCAATTTCCCTGTCAATTAAGAAAATCCTACCATAATCAATCACTATGAAGAATAAACAGTCACTGCCTTCTCACTACATAAGTTACTTTATAACCAATATACCTAACCCTCATTCCATGCTTTGGTTTGAGTACACTACCACTTTGTAAACTGTTGTTTCAGTGTGCACACAATCAATTTCTACCAATTAATACTTCAGTGATTCATTGTTTTTATTTTTGTTATTTCTGAATCTTTGACAATAGTATACTCTTTAAAAAAATTTTTTTAACATTTATTCATTCTTGAGAGACAGAGTGCAAGTCGGGGAGGAGAAGAGAGAGAGGGAGACACAGAATCCAAAGCAGGGTCCAGGCTCTGAGCTGTCAGCACAGAACCCAATGCGGGCTCAAACTCACTGACTGTGAGATCATGATCTGAGCTGAAGTCGGATGCTTAACCGACTGAGTCACCCAGGTGCCCTGACAGTAGTATACTCTTTAAAAGTTTTGTTTAATGTTTTTTTTTTTAATTTATTTTTGAGAGAGAGAATGAGCGGGAATAGGGGAGGGACAGAGGGAGAGAAGAAAAGAAGATCCGACGCAGGCTCTGTGCTGACAGCAGCAAGCCTGGTGCAGGGCTTTAACTCACAAACTGAGAGATCGTGACCTGAGCCAAAGTTGGACGCTCAACTGACTGAGCCAACCAGGCACCCCAACAATGATATACTCTTTAAATAGTGCCCCACTCCACCCATGATTAAAAAAATCTCCTGAGGCAATTATAGAAAACCTACATTTAAGTCTTGAGACTTAATTATAATTAAATCCTGAAAAAAAAAACAACACAAAATAGAAATCAAAGTCTAATAATTCAGAAAAATAAAAAGAAAGCAAAAAAAAAGATTAGAAATGGCTGCATTCTTTAAAACGGTCTTATGATGAAAATAAATCCCAAAATATAAGTAAAAGTCAAGTTAACTATGTTTCTCAGTGAAAATAAATGAGGAACAGAAAATCAGACAGGTGGCTAATTTCATTAGGAAGAACAAAATACCAGAATTTAGAGAAACTGAATTAATGTATTACAAATTAATGCCATATATAATAAATTCTATTATGTACAAGACCCTGTGTTATGATCTTCAAGGAAGCCTTAGATGAATTGTAACAAACACTGTGGTCAAGATATTTAGAGTTTAAAATAAAAACATATCCAAAGTTATTTCAATGATAAAATTAGCTGTAATTTTTTTTCTGGAGAGAAAGTGCATGTGTTAGCCATGGTGGCGGGTAGGGGGGGAGGGTTGGGGAGGAGCAAAGGGAGAGAGAATCTTAAGCAGACTCTATGCTCACTGCGGAACCTGATGCAGGAGCTCAATCCCACTACCATTGGATCACGACCTAAGCTGGAATCAAGAGTCAGATGCTTAACAGACTGAGTAACCCAGGTTCCCCTAAGAGTACTTTTTTAAGTGATAAAAATTGTCACAGGATATAAAATAATGAAAGAAATTTTTCATTCTTCTGAAGTTGTTAATTACATTGATAACTATATATGTTTCAAATGTAAACAGACATAAGCCTTGGCCACAACATCCATTGCTAAATCTATGCAATTCAATTCATTACAATTCAAATCTACCCATTCATTTATTTATACAGTCAGTGAATCATTTAGTTATACAGGGAATATCTGCTGAATATCTACTATGTACCAGGCAATTTGCAGGTGCTGAGAATAAAAGGATGATCAAAATAGATTAAACTGGCCCTGATAGAACTTAGAATGTATCACAGGCATAAACAGATGCTTCCAAAAATTGTCACTGAACTTTGAATAAGCACCACAGATTATTACTGGAATCAGGTTTTCTTGTCCTACAAGGATAGAAAAGAGACCAGACCCAAAAGTCAAAGACATAGGCAAGGCTTTATTGGGGGTTTGCCTCCACTGAAGGGACACACAGCACTAACAGAGAGGTCAGTTAGGCTGGGCTCAGAAGAGACCAGAAGCCTTGCTTATATAAAGTTCCCCTTTATGTGCCCACTCCAACCAATATGTTAATGAGGGAAAGGGGAAAAAAATGCCTCACCCTGATTGATTGGAAGGGCCTCGTCCTTATTTGTAGATATTTGGCAGGTAACTCAGGCAGCTCCCTGGTGCTTTTGGAGCCGGGTCCTGTATTAAGTCCAGCTCATATATGGGGCCACGTCCAGGCCGCATCTTGGTTGTGCTCTGGAAGAAAGCGGTTTAACAATAACGGCCAACAAAAGGCATCCTAGGCGCATAATGTTTTCCATTTGGGGCCTTCCCATGGTCCATAACTGTTAGTATGAAGTAGAGGACAGGAGGGCCCCATGTAGTTGGGATTCTAAGAAGGCTTCTGTGAGAATTTACTATTTGAGCAAATCAATGAAAGGTGTGGAGAAGAGGGGGAAAGGAGGACATCATGGATGATGGAGAACATGAGGAACTGAGAGGCCCAAGTATTGAATTCACCTGATATATTGGCAAGATTTCGAGTGAGGAAGACTAAAAATCAGATGTCAAAATTCAGTGACTGAGGAGGAGGGTTCAGAAGGTGGACTAGCTGAATGGTGTGAGCCTGAAAACTGCCAGGCTTTGTTATGGTTCTATTTTGTTCTTAAAAAGTAGAAGAGGAATGGTCTAAAAGTTTTATCAAGGGAGAAAGGGATGTAAGTCTGAAATCTCAGGTATAAGAGGTGTGAAAGATTAAAAAGCCACAACCAGAGGCACCTGGGTGGCTCCATCAGTTAAGTGTCTGACTTCAGTTCAGGTCATGATTCTCTGTTTGTCAGTTCGAGCCCTGGGTCGGGCTCTGTGCTGACAGCTCAGAGCCTGGAGCCTGCTTTGGATTCTGTGTCTCCCTCTCTTTCTGCCCCTCCCCCACTCTCACTCTGTCTCTCAAAAATATATAAACATTATAAAAAAAATTAAAAAGCCACAACTAGTTGTGGTGGCCGTGAGCATGTGCCTTGCAGACCTAGGACTCCAGGGAAGTTAATGAACCAAGGGCCCCAGCTGCTGGCTCTGGCAGGCTTCCCCCATGCTGCCCAGCACTTCCCAAGTGAGGCAGGAATACCAAAGCAAGACAATGCTAGGGAGACACGGGTCCACTTTGATGGCTGCTTTTGCCTCAAGGACTCCTGGATGGTGCACAACAGTCTAGTTAGTATGCCTCCCTTTCTCCCCTCCTTTGCTCATGTCCAACTTACATCACATCCCCATGACTCTCCCAGCCTTTTCTGTCCCCTTCCCCATTTTTGTTTACACAGGCATTTTCCCAATGAGAGTCTTTATACCTGTAATCCCATCATAGGTCTGCTTCCCAAAAGAAGACAAACACAACAGACTCCAGGAAGAGGTACTTCAGTTCAGCTACCATCTATTACCACAATGGTTTAACTCTCCTAGGTAGAAATGGCAAAATCCCAGAGGAAAGTAGGGTCTTCCCCCAGGAAAGGAAGGTTGGCATTTTATGAACACTTCCCTCCCCTCCTCCTCCCTCCCCACTCTACTTTGTCCTTCATGTTATTTTCTCTTTTCAATATTGACTAGTTAAATTTTTGTGATAGATGGGCCCTAGTCCACAGATGTTGCGAACTACAGATGTTCCCACCTACTTTTAGAAAAGCAAGAAGTTAATATATTCTAGAAAGATGTATATCTATTTTACTCCTTAAAATCTATGGTGATATTTTTTTAAAAATGTAATACTATTCTGATCACAGGGATTGTTTTTTAAAAATACATGTCAAATACTGCCTGCCTTAACACACATTAATTTATTTTACTTTTATAATCGCTTATAGTAAAAGACTAAAGCTTTCTTAAGCTTTTATTGCCAGAGGCAAAGTCACTTAAATTCTTATAGTCCTTGAATAATTATTTCATTTATAAACGTTTCAAATATTTACTTTGAGAAAAATGGAGGCAGAACACTTGGTGATCTCCTTGTCCTAGGAAGGTCAATGCCCCAAGTAGTGCACCATTAGACAAGAGGTTTCCATGACCATGTTTGTAGAGTTCAGATGTCAAAAACATGACCCATTAGGTGGACTGCAAGAATAAAGCATAGAAGAACATCAACAGCCATCATTCAAAACAAGTCATTTATAATTCTCTTCTACAACACACCTGCTTCTCTAGATGAAGTTCTACTGCTCATGAAGTACCCTAATTTGCATGGACTTTCAGTGACCTATCTTTAAGCACACAGCAAGCACACACTTGCCTGAAAGGTTGGGCCCTCTTTTTATATGTCATTGCTTACTACAGGGAAGTATAATAGAGCAAGACAACATAGATTAAAAATTACAGATATTAAAGAGGAAATAGGAATAGCAGGTGATCAGATTAAGTAATAATAGTGTGATAGAGAAGGGATAAGACAGAACCAAAGGTCAAATAAAATGATTTATATTCAGGAAATTCTCTGCAGGCTATGACAATTTCTTTCACGAGTTAAAGCACAGCAACCTATAACTCATTTAGAGGTCTTGCAAAACAATGAACTCAATTTTACTGGACAAAATTTGAGGGCAATGGAACTTGAGCCTCTACATGGAGTGTTGGCTAACGGAGTTATGATAGAACGAAGGTCCACAGAGAAACACTGAGTACAGGCAGCTCCTAGAGCTACTGGAAATCCACAAGGACCCCCTTCTTGCTCTCTGAGGGTATCTTCGAATCTTGGCAGAGAAATATTAAGGTGGTAGGTATGTATTTTCAGTGCATTTTTGTACAGGCAGATTTAGGAAGTCTTCTATAGTTTTCTTGAAACAATATTGGTTCTACTATATAATAGGAATATAAATGGGAACTTCCATGGGAAGGAGGGTAAAACAGATGGGGGGGAGTCAGGAGATGTGGGTTCTGATCTTGATGTTGATGAAAACTAGCAATATGTTCCTATGGGGAAGCTACAACTATGGTTAGACTTTTGTCATCACTTGTAAAATAAACGTTTTAGATTTGATCTTGAAAAGTTCCTTTTAGCTCTAAAATGTTATAATGCATGATATATTTTCTATCTCCTGAGGAACGATCTCTTCTAAATGTTAATTTCATTGCGGTGTTCTTCCCTGTCAGAAATTTCCAGACTAAAACCAATATGCAATGCTGCTCATTGTTAAAACATTCCAAGGAGTAAATCAAAGTGATTTTGAAGAAAATACATCATACTACCTCATTCAGATATACTAAAATAAAAATAAGAATTAATATGGTTAACTAGACTAAAACAGATTATACGTGTCATCATTATGGATAAAGTCATCCTAAGGAAAATCTTCTCACGCAAACTGTTTTTGTTTTTGTTTTTGTTTTTACATTTTCTTTCTAAAGGATTTTTCCTGCAGGTGAATTGCCTTAAATCTGTGATCCATTACAGTTGAAAGATCATTACTGATGCTACAGTCAGGAATAAAGTCTTAGCCACAGGAAATTGACTTCTCATGCATTCAGACAGCAATTCAGACTCTCTTGGCTTTCTTGCTCCTCCTTTAGTGATTTTCTGTTCAATATCTCAGTTAGTCATACATCTGCAAACTCCAGCATCAATTTTCTTTTTGTCTTTGCTTTGATCTGTGCCATAGGCCAGTGAAAGGGGAGGTTCTCATTCTCAAAGACAGTGCCACTAAGCTCATTCTGGCTTCCGGAGGGGTTTGGTTACCAGAGGCACAGCAGGAAATAAATGGACAGAAGGAGGAGAAGGTCAAGTTATTTCTTCCCTCCCCTCTGGCTTTTGCTCTGTGGCTGTGTCCCTCTCACATGGATGGACTCTCACCTGGTCTGGAAACGTTACTTCTTCCATTTGCCCAGTAGCCTTACAATGGTTAATGGGTTCCTGCTGTTGCTAGTTGCTGGCTGACTCACCATCTTTTTCTGGTTCTTTGAAAAATAGTACCTTTATTCAATTCTTTTTATGATCCCATTGAGTGTGTCTCCTGCTAACTAGTATGCCATCTTTTAAGAGTTTCTAAAGTCTTCCTATTACATATTTAGGAAAAGTACCTTTATCCCCCAAGAGGTGTACTTTGATTTTAAAGTAAAGTTTAATTTTAATAGCTCTTGTGAATTTTTAAGAATAAAGATGTTGCATAAAAGGAAACAGATTTCTTTGCAGTAGTAATAAGCTTTTTACTTCTGTCAGTAATCAGGACAACATGCTCACGGCCAATCCCGAAAGAGTTGACAATGGAGCAGTCTCCATTGTGTCTTTTTCTTTCTCTTAGACCTTCCTTCTCACCCTCCTGAATAATAAGTCAATCTCTTTTGCACCCCTCCCTCCAAAAAAAAGAAAAAAGAAACCTACCCAAATCTTTTTGGGTACATTCATTCTTATCAGTGCCACTTTATACCTGAGACAGCAACTATTTCTATTTTGCGATTTTTTTTCAGACTCCTTAACGTTCATGTGGCAATCGCTGGTATAAGATTGACTTTCCAGTGTTACCATACAACCCATCATAAGGCATCCACAAAAGACTAAAGATACTAGAATAAGCCAGCTGATAACTGAGCTTTGATATACTGAGCTGCCATCATCTCTCTTTTCACTTAACGAATTCTTTGAAAGGAAGTTGGAAATAAAAGGCAAGGAGCAAAATGCCCAGTTGCCCAACAGAGATTTCTTTAAACTAAAGATCACCTAACACATTTGTTTCTCCTTCCTTTTTTCTTGTTAACTATGTCTGATCCTGCCGTACAGGTGCTGGTTGATACATTTTACTTGTGCTGGCTTCTCTTTTTTCTTCTACCTGTAACTCTTCCTGGATTCAGAATATTTATGAAAAGATTTTATCAAAGAACTGCATTCTTGGATTGAGTCTTAGAATCTCTAATCATAGAGAAAAACTAAAAGGTAATTAAATATTGTAAACCCTATGAAATTATAGCATCGTGACATGGCAGGGGCGATGATATGCAGCAAGAAAACAGTTTTCCTTTTGATGGACAAAGTTTGGTCACAGGCACATACGCCAAACTGTGGAACTTGTTACTGGGAAAACAGAACATCTCAAAAATCAATGCCTGTGGTATGCTACCTGAGTCTCCCCCCCCCGACTCTTTTTGCTTTCCCCCCTTTTTTTAAGGGTTAAACTGGGTGGTTTTCAGAGTTTTACAAGAGAACTATTAGTGAAAAACAATCTGATACATTCAACTTACTAAGGCCCTACTCTTTCCCTCTAATCTTTCAGCAGGACCCAAGGGAGGCTAAAGTTTAGATCAGTCTATTCTCCACAAGAACTTTGATTCACTATTAAATTCCGTCTAATGAAGATGACTTTGCCATCCCACGGCCATCAGCGGGCTATGTGCGAGACAATGCAAAACCCACCTTGTATAGAGGAACATTGTTCTTTCTTCTTAGTTACCCTAGTTGAATAGGATCTCATGGAAATTCACATGCACAAGAGACCTGTGAAATCACAAGAGTATTAATCTCTAGGGTGCCTTGGTGAGTGAAGTTAGGAAATAACTATTTTGCTTAAGTACACACTTGTTCATGTCTTACAGCGTGTCATGTTTATGATAAGAGAAAACAGCTGAGATAGAACCCTGAAGGGGGAGGGAGGAAGAAAGGGATATTTTTTTCAATGACAAAAGTTAAGATTATAACATAAAAAATAATGTAACTAAGAGTATGCCCTAATCAGATTGAATCTAAATTTCTTGCCTTGCGGATAAGAAACAACAACAACAAAAAGCATGTACAATTTTGAGGCTTCTGAAGGTCACTTTAAAGCTTTAAGGAATTTCTGATATGTCAATCATACATACTGAAAAAGTCACAAATTATGAGATAAACTGTGATTCTGAAATTAAACTATTCTATTTCACAAAATTCTATAGTTATGATGTTTATTTACGTCTCTTTATTTACTATTAACTTCACACAGCACATTAAAAATTAGGCAAAATTAGACACATGTAACTATGTAAAGAACAGTTTTTCGGTGGTAATGACTCAAGCTAGTGCCAGAGACAAAGATCTGTATTTTTAAAAAGCATTATAGCATTGGGGCACCTGGTGGCTCAGTCAGTTAAGCATCCAACTTCAGCTCAGGTCATGATCTCATGGCTTGTGGGTTCAAGCCCCACATCAGACTCTGTGCTGACAGCTCGGAGCCTGAGCCTGCTTCAGATTCTGTGTCTCCCTCTCTGTCTCTGCTCCTCCTCTGCCAGTGCTCTGTCTCTCTCTGTTTCTCAAAAATAAATAAACATTAAAAAAATCATTATAGCATAATAGTTGTATGTATGGGCTCTTACATTCCACCATACACTACCTGTGTAATTTGTATACACCACTTCAGCAACTTGGGTCTCAGTTTACTCATTTATAAAACGAGAATTACTTGTCTATAAAACTACTGTCTGAGTTGTATGTTAATGTGAAAATTCACTGAGATAATACATAGAAATATTAGAAGAATATTTGAAACATGAAGTGATATATGCATTACTATTATTAAAATTTTATTCATCAGACACCATACATGCAACAACTACAAAGCAATGAATAGAAACACTTAGCATATTAGAGATCAAATACATTAGTTAGCTTGCAGCAAAGTGTTCATTCTTTTTTTAATGTTAATTTATTTTATTTTGAGAGAGAGAGAGTGAGCATGAGTGGGGGAGGGGCAGAGGGAGAGGGTGAAAGAATATTTTTCAAATTTTCAAATGTTTATTTTCAGAGAGAGAGAGAGAGAGAGAGCAGGTGAGGGGCAGAAAGAGAGAGAGGGAAAGAGAGAGAGAATCCCAGGCAGGCTCCACGCAGAGCCTGATATGGGGCTCAAACTCACAAACCGTGAGATCATGACCTGAGCCAAAATCAAGAGTCAGATGCTTAACTGACTGAGCCACCCCAGTGCCCCTAGGTGAGAGAATCTTAAGCAGGTTTCACACTCAGTGCAAAGCGCCATGCGAGGCCCGAGGTAGGGCTCCATCTCATAGTCATGACATCACCATGTGAACTGATATCGAGTCAGATGCTTAACCAACTGAGTCACCCAGGTGCCCCACAAAATGTTATTTCTTAATAATTCTCTTTTATTAAACTAGTTAGAAACATATATATATATATATACACACACACATACATACACACATACCATAATTACTTTACCCTTTCATTCATCCATGGACACTTAAATTGTTTCCATATCTTGGCTGTTGTAAATAATGCTGCAATGAATTTGGGGTGCATATATCTTTTCGAGTTAGTGTTTTCATTTTTTAGAGGGTAAATACCCAGGAGTATAATTACGGAATCATATGGTATTCTATTTTTAACTTGGGGAAGAACTTCATAATATCTTCCACAGTGGCACACAAGAGTTCGCTCCCTTTTCTGCACATCCTTACTAACATTTGTTATTTCTTGTCTTTTTGATAGATAACCATGGGTGAAAGAAGAACTCATCAGTGAATTTAGGAACTATGTTAAACTAATAATGAAAACAGAAAATTACAAAAACTCATGTAATGCAGCTAACATAGTGCTTGAAGGAAAATTTATAGATTTAAAGTATTTGTATGAAAAAAAGAAGAAAGGTATAATATCGATGAAAGCAGAAAAACAATTGAAAAATTTAACAATGTTAACAGCTAGCTGTTTTAAAAGATCAATAGAATGGATAAGCTCCTACCAAGAGAGATCGAGAAATAAAGAGAGGGAACATAAATTATATGTACATTGGGAATAAAGAGGGAATATCACTACAGATCTTTAAAGACATTAAAGGAATGATAAGAGAATATATGGACAACTTTATGCCAATATATCTAACTTGGATGAAGTGGATAAATCTTTCGAAAAATATAACTTCCCAAACTTATACAAGATAAAACAGAAAATCTGGAGAGCCCTATTTATCTATTTGTAAGTTTATTTATTTTGAGACAGAGAGAGCACAGGAGAGGGGCAGAGAGAGAGGGAGAGAGAGAATCCCAATCAGGCTCTGCACGGCCAGCACAGAGCCCGACGTGGTGCTCGAACTCACATACTGTGAGATCATGACCTGAGCCAAAATCAGGAGTCGAACGTTTAACCAACTGAGCCATGCAGGCGCCCCTGAAGATCCCTATATTTTATAAATTTATTAATTGATTATAAGAATAACAGTTTCCCTCTTTATACTTCATACTGGATATTTTAACAGAGTGTCTTAATGTATTTTATATGTGCCATGGCCAGGGATCCTATCTGTCCGTTTGCCATTTGGGCTGCTATAACAAAATACCCAAACCTGAGTAGCCTATAAACAACAAAAATTTATTTCTCATGGTTCTGGAGGCTGGAGGTCAGTAGAATTGTGGTTGAGTGAAGACTCTCTTTTGGGTTGCAGACTTTCCATTGTATCCTCACATTGTGGAAAGGACTCTCTCTGGGGTCTCTTTTATAAAGGTACTTATTCCATTCATGAGGGCTCTACCCTCATTACCTAATTGCCTGCCAAAGGTCCTACCACCTGATACTATCACACTGGGCATTAGGATTTCAACCTATGAATTTTGGGGGGACATATTTGCTCAGATGATAGCACCTTCTTTGGCAGTGAAGAGAAGCCATTCTTTTCAGAATAATGCATAACATGCATTTATACATAAAGAAAAATATACAAGATTACAGTGAAAAATTATTATATTGAAATACAACTATCAAAATACTTGTGATAGTATTTTATGTGCTTTTTTAACAGTTTATTTATTTATTTTGAGAGAGACAGAGACAGTGTGAGTGGGCAGGTGCAGAGAGAGAGGGAGACAGAGAATCCCAAGCAGGCTCTACACTGCCTGTGTGGAACCTGACGTGGGGCTCAAACCCACAAAACCATAAGATCATGACCCGAGCCAAAACCAAGAGTCAGTTGTTTAACCAACTGACTGAGGCACTCAGGTGCCCCTGTGCTTTCTTATGAACACCTTAAATAATCAGATCTATTGGTAGATCTAATAACTATCATTATTTCAGAGTAATGTTGAGTATAAATGCTTTTTTGAGATATCTGAAATAATAGTAATAGACTATAAAAGTATCCAGGATGGTTATTGGCATTTTATACCTGATTTTGATAGATTTCTTTTCTTTGTCAATTATTGCTTAGCTATGATGTTCACTATTAATGCTCCAAATATATGAATTATATAAATAAAGATCTTACCCACAGTGGTGCTTAGTAATAATAATTACTTTTTTACTCTAGCTTTTTGATTTGCCCCTAAAATAGTGGTGGAAATCAGGTCTGCTTAAGATTACTAAGCTTTTGTGGGAGTTCCAGAATTTTGCATGGGGATTGCGCTTTATTTCACATACAAAATGTAGGCCTTTTTAAAAAGCAGGAACAGATTTGGGTTCTGGAATAGGAAAGTAGGATGAATTAGGTATATCACTTTGCTATTATTTGCATTTTACAAAGAAATCTTTGAATGAGGAATGAAGGAGGATGGATGAAACTACTTGAAGAGGAAGACAAGATGAAAAATGGCATCTAGAAAAGATGAAAAATGCACAAGAGAAACACAAAACGTGGGTTAATCAAAGGTTGCTTTTTCTAACATCTTATGCCAGTGAAAGAGGCTCTAGATGGGATTTTTGGAGTACTCCAGGGGAAAATGTGCTCCTCTGGCTACTCCAGGGGAAAATGTGCTCCTCTGGCTATAATTCCTTTTATTATGTGTTTAATCCAGGGATTTCTTTTGTACAGATATGTGGGGTCTTTGTGTCTCCTAGATACTCCTCTTTTGAAGAAAGTCAGTTTTTCTCTTTTTCAGATTGTTGGTGAGTTCACTTTGGCCCAGGGCCCGGGCCTGAATGCTTGTAAGGAAGTCAGGGAAAAAAGATGCAGCATTGATGCAGTATTTGAGTACATTTTATTTTTTATGCATTTATTTTTTGATATTTCTTTTTTAAAATTTATTTATTGTTTAGTTTACATCCAAGTTAGTTACCATATAGTGCACGAGTGATTTCAGGAGTAGATTCCTTAATGCCCCTTACACATTTAGTCCATCCCCCCCTCCCACAACCCCTTCAGTAACCCTCTGTTTATTCTCCATATTTAAGAGTCTCTTATGTTTTGTCCCCCTCCCTGTTTTTATATTATTTTTGCTTCCCTTCCCTTATGTTCATCTGTTTTGTATCTTAAAGTCCTCATATGAGTAAGGTCATATGATATTTGTCTTTCTCTGACTGACTAATTTCTCTTAGCATAATAACCTCTAGTTCCATCCATGTAGCTGCAAATGGCAAGATTTCATTCTTTTTGATTGCCAAGTAATACTCCATTATAGATATATATACATCTATATATATCTATATAGCTATATATCTATATATAGATATCTCACCTCTTCTTTATCCATTCATATGTCAATGGACACTTGAGCTCTTTCCATACTTTGGCTATTGTGATAGACTGTATTTGAAAATAAAGGAGACTAAACAATAAGATGAAAGATATAGCTAAACAGAGGTTCAGTTAATAATACTTTGAACTGATTTTCTAGTAGCTTAGGGAAAAAGGAAGAGATGAGATGGAATCAGGTAGAATGTGTTACCGAGGCTTGATGGTCTCTGGCTTGGCATAAGTGTATGAAGAGCTATAGCCACACAGCCCTATTTATTGAACTGACTCTGTAGATACCTTCCCACATAGGAATTTCCCTAGGTTGAGATATATATGCTAACAAAAGATTACACAACCTATTAAAGAGAGTTTGGGGCTATCATTGGAAGTGAAGGTGAGAATGTAAAAAATAAAGAACATAGGTTCCATAATTTAGGGAGGGAAAATTAGAGGGTTTAAAAGAAGGCAAAATAAGTAGCAAATGAACAGGAGAGTTTCCAGAAGTTATCTTTTTGTTCTGCTTAGATTTGCTTTATTAAGCAGATAGAAGAAATCTGAAGGTGATTTCTCTCTTTTTCCCCATCACCTCTGTCATAGCCTATTGGCTAGAAGCAAGCCACGGATCCCATTCACATTCAGGGAGAGGTGATTTACAGGATGTCACCATGTGGAGGGAGCTCAGGCCTGTCTGCTGTAATTGGCCCTCTGGCCAATAATTCATGTCCCTCTCACATTTAAAATACATTCACTCTCTTCCAAGGTCCTCAAGAATCTCATCCCATGATGACTTTAGCTCAAAGTCAAGGGAAATTGGGTGCAGGTGTGGCTGAAGTTCCCAAGTGTGGTCCACTAAGTACAGTTCTTGGGGCACAATGCTTCTCCATCTATGGGACTGTGAAACTAAAGACACAACCCAGTTATCCACCTCTGACATTCCAAATATACAATGGTGGCATGAGCATAGGGTAGCAGCTGAAGACATTCTAGTTAAAAAAAAAAAGTGGGGGGGGGAGGGAAGTGGAGGTAAAAAGAGTCACTGGTTGAAGGAGGTTTGAATCCAGCTAGCCAAACTCCAGCCAGAGTTCCTCCATTAAGCTTCAAGGCTTGGGGTTTCCAGGCCTCCATGGCTCTTGGCTCCATCCTCTAGTTTCTTGGTCCTGCCCTTTGAATAATTCTTTTTTCATGACAGGTAGCACATGTTTGCAGCTGAGTTGTTTTATTATCCTACTTCATGGCTGTATGATTTAAGGAGTCTAACAGCCTTTTTTTAGTTTTGTACTCTCTGTCTCTTTTGGTCCAAGCTGCAAGTATTTCTGCTGAAATACTTTTCTCAAGAAATTGGGGGCCTTCTCTGGATCTCAGAGGGGTTCATTTCATTAAGTACATGTCATACCTACAAATCTTTTTCAAATAACCTTTTCTCTACCTACTATTTACATGGCTAAGGGACAATGGTCTTAAGCTTCCTAGAGATCCTATGGTCAGACGGCGAGGGTCTGTATGGGACATCTGTCATTTCTTGAAACAGCCTTTTGCATGACTGAATACTCTGAATTTTTGATGAGGTTTTTAGCAAAACGTAGCAGAGTCAGAACCTTAGCTTTTTTTCTAGAACATGCTTTCCTGACAGTGAAAATTTTACCATCTTTTGCAATCAGAAGAGGTTGAAAATTTCCTAAATCACCCAGACCTACCTCCTTTTTGTTTACACTCTTACGTCAATCTGTCTCTTTCCTCTTGCATTTTACTATAAGTAGTAACAAGAAACCAGCTAGCACCTTCAACACTCTGTTGGAAAATCTTCCTTACTGTATACTGAATTTACTACTTACAAGTCCTGTTTTTCCATATAACCGCAGAGATTTATTACTAAATATCTAACCAGTACATAATACAGATCTCCTTTCTCCAGTTTCCAAGGACATGGCTCACACTTCCTCTGAGCCCTCTGCAGTAGTGTCCTTGAAGTCCATATTTCTATTAACAGAGTGTTCACAGTGATTTAGGCTTTCCCTAACATGCTCCTCAAAATCCCTCCAGCCTCTACCTGCTGCCCAGTTAAAAAGCCTCTCTGCTGTTTAGGGATTTGTTACAGCAACATTGTAATTCCAGGTATCAATTTTCTCTACAGCATAACAAATTATGACAACCTCATAGCTTAGAACAAAACATATCTATTATTTCATAGTTTCCATGGTTAGGAGTCCAGGTACAACATCGCTGGGGTCTCTGCTCCAGGGTCTCATCAGGCTGGAATCCATCTGTTGATCAGAGCTGCAGTCTTATCAGAGGCTCAACTAAGCGAAGATCCGCTCAAAGCTCCCTCAGGTTGCTGACAGGATTCTTGTCCTTGTGCCCATGGGACTGACATCCTTATTTTCCTACTGTTGGCCAGGGCTGCTTTCAGTTCTGAAGGGCCGCCCACAGTTCTTGGCTCCCCCAGCCCTCTCTTCAGGCCCCCTTATGACAGGATAGCTTACTTCTCTAGGATAGCAGGACAGCTTCTCTTCTCTCTCTCTCTCTCTCTCTCCAATAACATTATTTACCCCATTATTTGGGTGACACTAAAGCAGTCCCAGAATATCACAAAACAGAATGGATTGCTTTCTTTTTTGCTGCTAATTCATCTTTTGAAAAACCAAAAGGGGTTATGCATCCATTAACTATTAGAAAATAAAAATGCAATTTAAGTATGCTGTTTCTTATTTATTAATAAATAATGACAAGATGAGAATAACTACTAATTATCTTATATGAATTATTTCAGTTGGTAATAGATTATTCAATAGAAGAAATTTGTTAGAAACTAATAGATGCTTCTGGATATTATGGCCAATTATATGACTCCTTCCAACCATTTACAATGAAGGACTTTATTTGCTCATCTTTATACATAATGTTCTTAATGCACTGAGTCATTTGCTATCACTATATCAGTGAAGAAAAATTCAGCTCTATCTACAGGAAGCCTATCTTTAAATAGTTCTCACTAACAGCAACTCAAGTCCAATTTTGTTACTTTTTATTCTTTCTTACATTTTCACCCTGCATCAGACTATGTTAGTTTTTGGCACCAGTTTATCCAGTTAATCCAATTTCAGGGACTGAGATGATACTGAATGAAGCAGCAATTCTCCCTTGGAAATGTATGTATATATGGTTTCCCTTTAATTCTGGGGTGCCTCTCTTCCAGGTCAGGATCTCATCGTCTTTTGCCTGTACAACTACAGTTGGTCTACATTTAAAAAATTCTCTAACACCCATTCATCTCCGCTGTAGACGATTTTCTCCATTGCCAACATAGTTGTCTTTCTTAAAAACAACAACAGCAACCACCACCAAAATGTTTTATTCTCCTGCCATGAAAACTTTTTCAAAGATTCACTAAACATCTATGCAGTAAACTCTAGACTTATAATTACAGCATGAAACACCTCCTAGCTTCACTCTATCTAGTTTTAGTCACGTTCTCACATGCACTTGCTACATCAAATCTCTCATTATTCTTTGATTACTGCAAATATTTTCATGATTACTTTGCTTTGTTCTTGCTTATCAGGGTCCATCAACTCCTATTCTTTCCTTCACTAGGGAAAAATTATTTGTCCTACAAGACCCTTCTTAAATTGTCGCCACTTTTGTGATATGTTCCTTGATCATTTTTCCTATCAAGGCACAAATACTTTCCTCTTTACTCCCATATCAGCTTAAATATTTGGCATTGTACTTTTCACAGTTTGTTGTAAATATTTCTGAGTCTATTTCCCTATGCTAAGCACCATATGTATGTGTATTTATTTATTTATTTATTTATTATTCTGCTATTCCCTGACACCAAACACAGGACTTTGAAGGTTTGTTGAGGGATCTGAAAAATTAAGTACAGCATGTCTCTAGATCTAGGGAAGACTCCAACGCTGCTAGAATAAGATTTAAAAATAGCTGTGCGTGGTGCTGGGTGGCTGATTCAGCTGAGTCACAGACTTGGCTCAGGTAATGATCCTACAGTTCATGAGTTTGAGCCTCGCATCGGGCTTGCAGCTGTCAATTTAGAACCTACTTCAGTCCTCTGTCCCTCTCTCTCTCTGCCCCTCCCCCACTCATGCTCTCTCTCAAACATAAATAAACATTAATAAAATAGCTGTTCTCTATCTTTAGCACTCAATAAAAATTAATGTCATCCATGATGGGACAAGCTGATACTACACATTTCCTGATATGATACACTGAGAAGGACACAACATCACTCCTGTGATATTCTTACCAACAGTGAATAATCTGAATTTAATCATGAGAAAACATCAGGGAAATCCCAAATGAGTAATATTCTAAGAAACAACTGACTAGCATTCTTAAAGTGTAAAGGTCATAAAAGACAAGGAAAGACCAAGGAACTGTTCCACATTACCAGAGAATGAAGTGACACGACAACTAAATGCATCATGTGATGGTGGATTAGATCCTGAATGAGAAAAAGAACATTTGTAGGTAAATTGGCAACATTTGAATGAGTTCTATCAATTAGACTATAATCTTAGCTAATATTAAAGCTAATTTCTCACATTAATTTCTTGATTTTGTGAGTGCTGTGGTTATATAGCATTTATGGAATAATGGGTGAAAGGGGCCTGGGGATTCTTTATCCTCCTTTTGCAACTTTTTTGTAAGTTTACTATTATTTCAAAGTGAAAGTTTCAAAAATTCTAAAATTAAAAATTAGCAGAAATTTAACAAAACAGTAGCTCTTGCACTTGGCTTGTTCTCCTCAGGCAGTCTGCAATTATTTATGGAATATATACTATCTGCCAGTTATTATGATAAATTAGATGCAGACACAGTCTCTGTGCTTCTAGAGCTTGCATTCTGGTGGGGGAAGACATTTAATTTTTAAAAAATGACAATATAAACAGATTTTTGCACTAAAAGTTCGTTAATATGAATAGGCTGCTGAGGCAAATTTAAAAATGCTGCAACTTTGGTTCTAGTGTTGTAAATGTAAATCCTCGTTCTCTAATTTTAAATTCTAAGCCTATGTACTAATTCACTCTATACTCTATTATTACCTTTTATTTCCCTCCTTATTTTTGTGTTACAAGGGCGTCTCCCTCAGATAAGCAGGTGAGAAATGAGATTAGTGTTCTCTTGTCTTTGCATCTTCCCCAGGTTTATACCTAGTACACAATAAATGTTAAATGAATATTTATTACAGATTAATTTGAACTACTTAAGTTTTGTTCATGTGTTTTGAAATTCACATAATAAAAATAGAGAGTCCTAAAGGCTCCATAAAATAAGTACAAATATTTCAAAATAAGAAACAATTTACAAATTTGCATATGTGTATATATATTGCTGTAGACATAAGACAATATTAGATGTTGATTGCAAATATATTTAAGTACTATTTAAATTAAAAATAAATTTTAAAATTGAATATTAAGTGATAAGACTGTGGGTATTATTGTTAACAGAAATTATTCTTTCCTTCTCTCTGAAGGGGGTACATTGGCCAAATAATTTAATTCTGTTTGCTGTCAGTAAGTTAGTGCAATGGTTTTGGAAAAAGTGTTCTGACATCCAAAGTTCAAAAACCATAATGAAATATTTGCACTTATGTTTGATTTTCTGGTCCAAGTAATAAATGACACTATAAATATAAGATTTCTTCAACCTGAATGAACAAACTTCTTTTTTTGCTCTTCATGGACCTCAAAGTACAAACACTTATGGTGAACATGTTAGCCTCCCAATGATGATCTAAATCTTCACAATTTAAGCTTTGGATCAACTGTTCACTGTGCAAAAAATGTTTTCTTCCACCTTTCATTAAGCTTTCAAAAATTCTTGTTATGAATAGACTTTCTCTCTTTCTCAGGGCTTTTTAATTTTTAATCACTTGTCTCAAATGCTGATCATATTTCTGAGAAATTACTGTATGTAAAAAATGGAGCAAGATAGAGTTGCCACATACCTTTTTATCTTTTCTGTAAAATTATTTGGACCTACCATTGTGGTGACAAGGTTGCTCCTAATTGGTTCTGTTGCCATGGAAGCGGGCTGTTGAAAAGAGCAAGGCTCAAGGCCTCTGATTCTTTGCATCTCGACTCATAAATATACAAATCTAGTTTTAGATGGCAAAATATAGAAAATAACACTTGTTGACCATGAAATATTTTTCAAGAACAAAATGTGTAGATGCTAATATAGCTAAGTTGACAACCAGGATTCTTTTACACAATAGCTTGGTGATTTGAAATAAATTTTTAAAGATATTTTTAGTAAATAGGGAAATTATGGTTTAAAATATGAAATAAAAGGGGGGAAAAGGAAGGAACAAAAGAGGGAAAGAAGAAAGAGAGAGAAAAACTAGCCTGCTGTTTCTTCACCAAGCACACACCAAGTATGGGTGTGTGCCCCATAAAAATAAGATCAGTATCTCTCATACTTTTGTTCTGTATTCTCATTGCTTATTCTAGTGTATCACACATAATAGAGGCTCAATAAGTGTTTGCTGAGTGAATGAAGACCTAGGGGGTACAGATAGCAATGTTGGTAGCAAAGAGATTTGACTAACCATAGTGTGGAGACTCTGAGGGGGAAAGCAGTAGCCCTCAGAGTGTTATGTGCACGAAACCAGCCAGACTCAGCTAGATCCTTCTATCAGGATAAGAGAGGTGTTTGGGCAACTGACCCACGACAGGAATTACTGTAGAACACACAGTGCACAGTGTTCAAAAACTATTAGCCATATTTGGGGTCGGTCCAAGCAAACAGTCAATTTTAGGAGACTAAAATGGAGGAATACAATCATCCACCATGTGGTTAGGCTACAAAGCTACTTGGAAATCCAGGCAGTCAATCCATGGGCAATCTAACACCTGTTAACAGAGTGCATGCCATGGGAACGGTATATGCAGGAGGATTTCTGTACAAAGGTAGAGTTGTCTTTTCCTAACTATTGCAGTGCTATTTAGGGGTTCATTTTTTGACATATTTACTCTTTTTCAGACCACAGATAGACATATTTAAAAATATGTCAATAGAGAAACTGCATAGTCTCTTTAAAAATTTTTAAACACTTTACTTTGAAATAATTTTAGACAAAGGTACAAAAATATTGTAGAGTTTCTATATAACCTTTAGGGCTCAGCTTCCCTTAATGGTAACATCATACATAAATGTAGTACAGTGATCTAAACTAGGAAGTAACAGTGTTAACTAAACTAAAAACCTTATTCAAATTTCCTCATTTTCTCCACCAGTACACTTTCTCTGTTCCAACGATATATTCTAGGATCCCACGTTGTATTTAGTTCTCATGTCTCCTTAATGCCCTCCATCCTGAAGTCACAACTTCTTGAAGAAAAGCTTTACTTTTCATCAGAATAACATGTTAAAAGTTAAATTTTCAACTACATTATTGATGTTTCTTGGGTCCTCTCCCATTTTCAGAGCACAGCCAAGAAAAGGAAGTAAGAGGCTGTGTTTAATTGAAGACTTACAACTCTTTTTCCTGGGCTTCTCCAATAATCACTTTTTATGTTGTTCAGCTTTTAGTTTCTGCAGAATTTTGGGGGGACCTTTCAAAATCACTGGACTACTTATTTATTAGTTAACCAGTTGCAACAATTGTGACCTGGAGTGGAGGAGAGTAAAGGAGTAGAATGGAGAACAAACCAGCTGGGCTTCATTCAGCAGGACATTCTGCTGATGAGAACTAGGAAATATGCATTAGAAATTGAGATTACAAATATTATCTGAAGGACAGAGATGAGGACAGAGCTCACTGGCTCCAGTGCTAGCCAAATATCATAAGTGGAGTGGGTGCAAGAACCAGGACTTGTGTGATGATAAAAAGCACAGCTTGTGATGAAAATGGCAAGTGTCACTCTGAATGAGAGTCAGGAATCAAATAGGGTGTGGTGACCTACGGTATACATACCACATCCAAGGAAGGCAGCTGGTATTTAGCCCTGGAATTTAGTATCTGGAATTTATAACCAGAATGTGAGCTCAGTGTGGCAGGATCTGCAGATTTTTTTTTTCAAGAGCACTTTTTTATTCTCCAAGAGAATTTTATGTGAAAATTCTTATTTTTTAAATGTTAGTGACTAGTTGGCCCCTGTGGGCCAATTCAAGAGTTTCTCTTGAAACTCCCTCCACTTTTGAATTGTCCAAGTATCCCAAAGCCATTTTCTCAGTCAATCAGGGGTCAGTCTCTTCCAAATGCCATTTAGGGAAAACGCTGTAGTTTCATCGTTTTTTTCCTGCTTTAATTTCTTCCTGCCATGGAATGGTCACTGTTAAAGATCTCTTCCAAATGCCATTTAGGGAAAACGCTGTAGTTTCATCGTTTTTTTCCTGCTTTCATTTCTTCCTGCCATGGAATGGTCACTGTTAAAGATGGGTTTGAACAAGTGTTGGTCCACTGAAGTTGGGTGGCCCTTGCTGATCCAGAAATTCTCAGGCCATGGTTGTCACATGGAACTTCAACATGACAGTTCCCCCCATGTCACGTTCCCATACTCCGCCATTGCCCTCTAATGCCCAGGAAGCATGCAGGTCTAACTATGTCCAGTGGAGCTGTCAGTGTCCTCCAAAACTCTTCCTGTGACACTTTTTCCTGACAAAGTCTTTGGCCATTTTATGGAACTCCTGTCTTTGGCCTAAGATCCTGCTTTTCTCAGGGTAAATTTATTTTACTTACATCTTCCATAGATCCTACAGCTCGGCCATACTCTGTGCCACTGTGGTTTACTCTAAACCAGCTAGACTCCTCAACTCTGAATTTTGAGAAGGTTCAGTAAAACTTCCATTCCCCTGCCCCCCAGGAAGCTGAAACCTTCTGTTACAAATTCATCTACCTCTTCTCTACTGAGAAGGCTTTGGCTAAAACACTAAGTAAACAAACAAATAGTCTGGTTACAACCGTCCAGAAGACAAAAGGTAGTGGTCACATTGTATTTGCATAATTCAGTGGTGCCATTCAAATGACTCAACCCAAAACAAAGAAGGTCTGGTCAAATGTGACCCACAGTTCTCATCCTTAGACATAGGAGAGGCTGCCTGCCCTGAAATCAAAATTTTTCCCTCACCTAGCACTTGATATAATCTTCACCTTAACAGACACCCTGTTATCCTAATTTGAACAGTATAATAAACTTGAAGCCATTTTTTTGTTTTTAACTTTCTTTTTTTTAGTGTTTATTTATTTTTGAGAGAGAGAGAGACAGAGACAGAGTGTGAGGGAGTGGGAAACACAGAATCCAAAGCAGGCTGCAGGCTCCGAATGTCAGCACAGAACTCGACATGGGGCTCGAACTCATGAACCGTGAGATCATGGCCTGAGCTGAAGTTGGACACTTAATCAACTGAGCCACCCAGGCGCCCCTTTAACTTTTTTATTGTTTTTATTTATTTTTGAGAGAGAGAGAAACAGAATGTGAGCAAGAAAGGGGCAGAGAGAGACAGAGAGACAGAATCCAAAGCAGGCTCCAGGCTCTGAGCTGTCAGCACAGAGCCCTATGCGGGGCTTGAACCCATGGACCATGAGATCATGACCTGAGCTGAAATTGAACGCTTAACCAACTGAACCATGCTGGTGCCCCTTAAAGCCAGTTTTTTAACAGGAAGTCAATATAAAAAGTAAAAGTGAAGAAATACAGAATTGTTACTTAAATATAATAATTTGGCAGAAAAATCTTACTGAAGATTCTGAAGTTGAAATTGGAACAGAAAATAAGCAAATTCATAACAAATCTTTGGTAGGTAGTAAGTGCAAATTTATATACCTGTTTTAACATATGTATCCCAGTATCTGCAAGAAAATCTCAGGAACCGCCTATATATTACATGTGTAGATACAGTTTTGTTGCTTGTTAGATTTTTCACTGAACCTTCTGCACAACGTGAACAGCCAAAGAATGCTGCAGCCCTCAGTGAGTCTGCAATGATTCGCCCTCTGTGGATTTTTAGCAAGAAGAGCCTGGATACCGTCATGGCAAGGGTATAAATGGTTCTGTTTGTGAGAGTCTGTGTTTCAAAGATTCTTCAGTACTCAAGTTCTTCCTTGATCAGGAACAATACTTTATTTTGCTTTTCTTCTTGGCTACTTTGTCCCAAGGGACCTAAGAATTGTTTCAAACTTGTACTACGTATTAACTTTCTGGATAGGGGGGAGCAAGTTCATGAGCTCTGAGAGAGACAACACTTAGGAAAAAGCTCCCACACTGGTGAGAGGGACTCCAGGAATTTGCTTTTATCTTCTGAGCATTGAGAGACTGCCCCTGTTCACTTGCAAATGGAGAAAATAATATTGGCTCTGCGGGCCTTACAAGACTGTGTGAAAAACAAATGAGACAAAAGATAATTATTTGAGAGGTGCCTGGATGGCTCAGTTAGTTGAGTGTCTGACTTTGGCTCAGGTGTGAACTTGCAGTTTGTGAGTTCTAGCCCCACATCCCGCTCTGTGCTGACAGCTCAGAGCCTGGAGCTTCAGATTCTGATTCTGTGTCTCCCTCTCTCTCTGACCCTCCCTGAATCGCACTCTGTGTCTCTCTCTCTCAAAAAATAAATAAACATTAAAAAAAATAAAAGAATTAATTGAGGGGTGCCTGAGTGGCTCAGTAGGTTGAGCCTCCAGCTCTTGATTTTGACTCAGGTATGATCTCGCAGTTCCTGAGTTCGAGCCCCACGTCAGGCTCTGTGATGACAGTGTGGAGCCTTCTTGGGATTCTCTCTCTCCTTCTCTCTCTGACCCTCCTACACTCTTGCATGCACATACATGCTCTCTCTCTTAAAATAAAATAAAATAAAATAAAATAATTTTTTTAAAGTTCTAGAAAGTACAAATATAAAATATGATTACAGGGTAGAAAATGTTGTAAGTTTTAAGGTTAAAGTTATTGCTAATCTAATTAAAAAGTCAATATGTGATGGTTTTTTATTAGTATACTCATAATTTTATCAATGACAGGAAAAACATCATATGATATGGTTTAATTGTTCATACTGATGACCTTGCTATTTATAAATTCTTTAAGAAAACCATAAAATACTACTCTTTAACATGGTAAACATGGGCCTAAACATGTTAATATGAGGCAACTTTATTACGTCTTTTCTCAGAATGAAAACTTGTTGAAAAAATAATTGCAACAGGAAACAATGCTCTGGATAAAATAACCCTGTACACAAATGTCAGTTTGCAGCTTACATTCCCTCAGTCTTGTGCCTCATTTTAGGCATGAAATTCTGTAATTTTTGTGAACCTCTGAAGGTTCACATCTGCATTTGTATGCCAGTGTTTTGAGAACCTGTTTTTGAAAAGTTGGTGCAGTGGGTTTGAAAAGACCATGAAGGATCAGTGATCCATTAAGCAAAACACTAATTTTACCACCCATATGGCATTGTCCCAACTTTCTTAATGGAAAAGAAATAAATGTTTGGAGCAAATTAACTTAGAGCCTCTCCAAGCTGTCTTCATGCAGCTAAGCTTCTTTAGAAATTCTTGGCCCCCCGTCCACATACTAACCAGTCCCAACCCTGCTTAGCTTCCAAGATCTGACAAGATCTGGCATATTCAGGGTGGTAGAGAGAGGGAATCCAAGAAACAGATTCTTAACTATAGAGAACAAACATGGTTACCAGAAGGGAGGTGGGTGGGGGGAATGAGTTAAACAGGTGATGGGGATTAAGGAGAGCATTTGTTGTGATGAGCACCGGTATTGTATGGAGGTGTTGAATCACCATATCATACACCTGAAACTTATATTATACTGTGTATTTACTAACTGGAGTTTAAATAAAAACTTAAAGAAGAGAGAAATGCTCGGAAGTTTTGTTTTGATATTTCACATTAATAAGCTGGCCTCCCTTAAAGACCTGAAGTCAGGGCCATTTGACTGAGCTCAGTTACCTGTGAGAACTAATCTTCAAGACTTAATAAAGGATGTTTTGAAGGATGATGGGTCAAGATGATTCCCATGATGAAAATCAGCGTAATGATACTAAGGGCAAACCAAGTCCAACATGGGTTGACCATTTCAGTGGATTACCAACCTTTATTACCACTTCCTAAAAAAGCTTATTGCCAAAGTTTTACCCATGATCAAAAAATAATTCTACTGGCTTTTGGAATATGTAGTTCATTGATTTAAATGATTGGATAAAAATGTGGAGTATACAAAATGGCTCATTTTAAAATATGTTCAGCCATTTTACAGATCAAACCAACGAAGTGTTCTTCCTCAGACTTAAAGATATATATGGTTCTAAAGTGATATTTAACTGTGTCCAAAAAGCAGTAATAAAAAAGGTCACAACACACACATAGCATGGCCTTTTGTGTCCACAGAAAGACACACATACTTTCATTTGCCATGTTATAGAGTTCTTAGCATGATATGTCCATACTGTCTTTGTAAGACTTTTTAAAAAACACGTAATTGAAGAATGACCCCAAGTGAAAAATAAAAACTCAGAGGAAAAAAAAAGGAAAGCATTTTTCTTCTTTTAATAGGTTAATTTAGACTTTTGTTAACATGACAGGCATTTTTGAGTCATACTTTTAAAATGTTACATTATACTTTAAAATATTTTCATGGTTTTACATTTTTTTGGCTTATTTACATTATTTTCATTTATTTTATTTTTTATTTTAGAGAAAAAGAAAGAGAGAGAGTGAGTGAGAACGCGGGAGAGGGGCAGAAGGAGAGAGGGAGAGAGGGAGAGAATCTTAAACAAGCTCCATGCTCAACATGGAGCCTGATGCAGGGCTCAACCTCATGACCCTGGAATCATGACTTGAGCTGAAATCAAGAGTCAGATGCTCAACAGGCTAGCCATGAAGGCTCCTCCATTTTCATTATTTTGATTGTGTGTGTATGTTGAAGGTTTGCCATTTGTGTTCTATTTGTTACATTTGTAACCATTACTTTACATAATACTCTTAATCCTCTACTACTTTAGATAGCATCTGTTAACTTCCTTCTATGAGTAATAAGCAAATTAGGTATTTCCTTTTCCTTCCCATTCTTTTCCCCATACTCTTTCCCACTCATTTTTTATTGATTATTATATCTTTCTTAGTGTTTTACTTTTACATGTTCTTGCGGCTGTATTATATTATCCTTGAGCTTAAGGTGATACATTTAAAATTCCAACTATATAAGATGAGGTTATCTGTGTGCTTTAATTTTTTCCCCAAATTCCCAACTGCTTCACCTCATAATTTTTTGTAGGGCATGTCATTTCCATATTGCTTATACCATTTTCACTTGATTCTATAACCATAACCCCACATCTGTGTTAGACCAACCACATCTTAATCCTATTGTTATATAGAATTAATATTCATGATCATATTTTCCCAATTCATCTCTTACTTGGATGAGGTTCTTAACCTAATTGTTCTTTTTTTTTCTTTTTCAAAATTGTTTGTTTTTATACTTGCATGACAGAATGCCCAGGTGTAGTTTTTTCTTAGGTAGCATTGAAGATGAGTCTGATTTTGTTTTTCTCCTTTACTGGCTTTTGTGAGATAGTCCCAAATTATGCCTATTGTCCAGGCATAATTTTTAATAACAGTGTCTTTAATCTCAAAAGGTTGGGAGTTACATTAAATGACTATCCTATTAATGAGTGATTTGGTGTTAATGCTAAGATGTCAGAATAAATATTTTTTTATGTTTCAAGTCTGGTAATTTTTCCCACTGGGATATGATGTGCCCTTTCAATCAGTAGATGAAGTTTTCTTTTCCTTCCTCTTGATCTCACTTCCTTCCTCTTGATCTCCCCCTTCTGCTCTTCCCTCTCTTCCTTCTTTTCCCTCTTTTTGTAGTCCTCTTTACTTTCTATATTTAGTTTTCTCACTCCAGTCCACTATACCCTTTACTGAATTTTTACGAGTGCCTATTCTCTATGGTGATATTTCCAGTTTGTCTTAGTTTCTGTGATATTCGTTCAGTTTATTCCTGGATTCTGTCAGCTCTTATTATACCATCTCTGCTCTCTGTGATGTCATCTCTGCTCCCTGCTCTATGTGATAAAGATGCTTCATTATCATTATTATTTTAATTCTTGGCAAAGTGATATGGCAAATGAGTATTTGGTCTGTGGATTTTTGTGGTTGTTGTTGTTGTTGTTAGCTTTATCTGCCATTTTGAGTCCCTTTTCTTTTCCTCTCGTCTCCACACTTTATCATTTAACAAAGATACTGGTTTCTCTTGGATTATAATTTATAGAAAATTTGTGTATTGGAAAATATAGGACTGTATTTCAAACTAGAAGAAATTTTCATTGTTTTTTAAAGTTTTTTAAATATTTTATTTATTTTTGAGAGAGACATAGAGTAAGAGTGGGGGAGGGACAGAGAGAGAGGGAGACACAGAATCCAAAGCAGGCTCCAGGCTCTGAGCTGTCAGCACAGAGCCCGACGCGGGGCTCCAACTCACGAACTGTGAGATAATAATGACCTGAGCCGCAGTTGGACGTTTAACCAACTGAGCTACCTAGGAACTCTGAAGAAATTTTCATTGTAAGCAAAGGCTATAAATTCAAGATCTCATAGCCATTTCCTTCCTTGCCAGCCTATGGAGAGGGAGGAAAGGTAAGGCTACATAAAGGCAGCTTTCTGATAATTTGCCTTATCTAGTTGGTCCCTCATTCAGTTGTTCCTCTTCTGCTTCTGGCACTAAATCAGGTCCAAGGATGCTCTTGTCACCAGCTAACACTCCCTTTTCCTACTATTACAAAAAGGGATCTGATTTTGCATCCTGGAGTATGCATTCCAGCTTGAAGAAAGTTCTTCGGGACCAGCACTGTTGAGAGCTCAGCATCGGCTCCTCTTCTCTGAAGCTCCTCCCTGTTGAGTGTCACTGCTTCTGGCAGCCTTTCTATCAGTTTTGTGGTTTGGGGAGTTCCTACTGTCTAGTACGTTCATAAAAACAGATTTTCTCTTTCACAACCTCATTGTTACTTTTGAGCAATTTATAGGAGAGGAAGGAATGACAGAATTTTGTTACTATCTTCAAACAGAAAGTCCCTTCCAATACACTTAATATGAAGTACTTGGATTCTAGTTTGGTTATAACTCTGTTATGAATTTTATTTTGATATTTTATTTAGTGCATTAATGTTTAGAAGTGAGTTTTTAGAATTTCCAGATGTACAAGATCCGTTTATGGTATGTGTGTGTGTGTGTGTGTGTGTGTGTGTGTTGGCTTGTTTAGGGAGACTGACTTTTGTTTTTATTTCTAATGTATTACCTTTTGGATTCGTTGAAATTTCCTTTTTATGATTATGTTTGTTGTTTATTTATAAAATACAAAAATTAGAAATATTTTAGTATCTAGAAAAAGAAATGGTTAACATATGCTACCATGCATCCATATGATGGACCATTATGCAGACATTAAGAAAATCACAATTTCAAAAAATATTTAGTGGCAGATAACATGTTCTCACTTAGAGAATTGTCAACTTACAGTATAATTCTAATTTAGAGGAGGGAATACATCAATATGTATGTGTACATTTAATTTTTTTGTTTTTTATTTAAATTCCACTTAGTTAACATGCAATGTAATATTAATTTCAGGTATACAATAGTGATTCTATACAACACCCAGTGCTCTGGGTGCCTGGATTGGTCAGTCAGTTAGGTGTCTGACTCTTAATTTTGGCTCAGGTCATGATCTCATTGTCCAAGAGATTGAGCCCTTTATCAAGCCCTATGCTGACAGCACAGAGCCTGCTTGGGATTCTTTCTCTCCCTCTCTCTCAGCTCCTCCCCCATTTGCATGCACATGCTCTCTCTCATTCTCACACACACATAAAAAAAGAACTTAAACAAAATCACCCAGTGCTCATCACAACAAATATGCTCCTTAATCTCCATCATCTATTTCACCCATTCCCCTACCCACCTCTCTTCTGGTAATTATCAGTCTGTTCTCTAAAATTAAGAATCTGTTTCTTGGGGCGCCTGGGTAGCTCAGTCGGTTAAGCGTCTGGCGTCGGCTCAGGTCATGATCTCACGGTTAGTGGATTCGAGCCCCGCGTCAGGCTCTGTGCTGACAGCTAGCTCAGAGGCTGGAGCCTGCTTCAGATTCTGTATCTCCCTCTCTCTCTGACCCTTCCCTGCTCGCACTGTCTCTCTCTGTCTCTCAAAAGTAAATAAAAAACATAAAAAAAAAAATAAAAAAAGAATCTGTTTCTTGGTTTGTCTCTCCCTCTCTTTTTTTCTCCTTTGCTCCTTTGTTTTGTTTCTTAAATTCCACATATGAGTGAAATCATATGGTATTTGTCTTTTCTTTCTCTGACTGACTTATTCACTTAGCATAATACTCTCTAGCTCCATCCATATCATTGCAAATGGCAACATTTCATCCTTTTTATGGGTGAGTAATATTCCATTGCATATATACACCACATCTTCTTTATTCATTCATCAATCCATGGACACTTAGGCTATCCATAATTTGGCTCTTGTAGGTAATGCTGCCAAAAACATCAGGGTGCACATATCACTTCTAATTGGTATTTTTGTATTCTTTGAGTAATGTATATGTACATTTTACAAAGCTACAACATTGTGTTCATCTTTTCCTTTATGCTTTTTCTTTATTTTCTTTATTTTCCTAATTTTCAATACTGAGCATGTTAAAATTATTTAATCATGTTAATTAGAGTTAAACTAAATTTTCTAAGCATAAAGAAGCATGATTTTAGTTGATCTAAGTTTTCTAGGGGTGCTTGACTGGCTCAGTCAGTAGAACATGTGACTCTTGATCTCAAGGTTATAAGTTTGAGCCCTACTTTGGTGTAGAGATCACTTAAAAATAAAATTAAGAAAACGTTTTGCAGTCTAGCACATGGACAATCTTTACAAATGTTCCTAGCATTAAAAAAAGATACTATATATACATTAGGTTTGGCTTAATAATTATCTTATTAAACTCACCATTTTTTATAGTCCAGTTAATTTCTAAAGGACAGGTAGTCAACTCTTTCACTGTAATCATAAACTCCGCAATTTCTCTTTGGGATTCTATTTTTTGTTTTATATATTTCGAAGCTACCTTATTAGGTAAATAAATCTCAGTGGTTGATGTTTAAGTAGATTTGAATTTACATTGGAAATTTTTCTTCAAAGCAGAGGGACAGTCAGATTGGCAGGTGGAAGTCACAAAAGCATCAGCTAAATTATGACCAGAAACATTTATATGAAGCATGAGCTTATAATCTTAGATGAAGGGAACTAGCAAAAGTCTTCATATTTTCCTACATTTTTCACTATTATAAGCAATTCTAAATAAAAATCTTTTGAGGTCTTTGTGTCCCCCCCTGCATTGCTCTAAATTCCTAGGATTAATATTGCTAGCTCAAATGACATGATTATTAAAAAAATTTTTTTGATGTTTATTTTTGAGACAGACAGAGCATGAGCGATAAAGGGGTAAAAAGAGAGGGAGACACAGAATCGGAAGCAGGTTCCAGGCTCTGAGCTGTCAGCACAGAGCCCCATGCGGAATGTGAACCCACAAACTGTGAGATCATGACCTGAGTTGAAGTCGGTTGCTTAACCGACTGAGCCACCAGGGCGCCCCATGACATGATTATTTTTAATTGTGATAAGCATCACTAGTTGGTTTTTGGAAGGTTATACCAGATGACCTTCCACTGTGAACATGTGAATGTGTTCATTTCAGCTCACATTTGCTAGCGCTGAATACTATCATTTTGGGATATTTGTTTGTTTGAATTATGAAAACTCGTATCTCACTGAGTCAGAGGAAGCCAGTGACCACCCAAAATCCCTTCTTGATTCCTTCTGCAGCATGAATCCATCCTTTCCCTCTTCTGCACATGGCTTCTCAGCTACAGGCCTCATTCCCCAGCCCCGTTTGCAGCTAGGTTTCACTTTGCTGCTCGATTCTCTGCATTGTGAGCAGAAGGACATGTGTCACTTATGGATCTTGACCTTAAAACATTGAATGCCTGCTTCATATTTTGTTTCCCTGTCTGAGCTGGAAAGTGATATAAGCCTGTGATTTTGTGTTTGGGAGTGGCAGAACCAGAAGAGGGAAGGAAATGGGTTCCTGAATGACAGTGTGAAACAAAACAACTTGGCTGACTTGGTGTGCTCACCCATGACTGTGATGAAAGAGAAAAATGAACTTCTATATTCTTCAAATCACTGTATTTTGGGGCCTGTTGGTTATAGCAACATAGATTTCAGCTTGATTTATGTATTCATTTTATTTTGAGTTATTTGCTGAATGTATAAAGTTCTTTTTTGCATTAAATGGATTTGAGATTACTCCTGGTACAGTTAAGGCTAATAGTCCTTTGTTGTATATAATTTCATTTGCCTTCAAATTCTGCTTAGGCAATTAAATTTCTCAAACATATCAGCATTATGACTCATGCATTCCTTCAGTTAACTCCACAAAGTATTATACGCTAATATGTATAACGCAATTAATGAGTCCTTAAACTAATATTCTTTCTGCCTCTGCCACTAATTCATCTGTAAAATTAATTTCCAAGGCCTCTTTTAGTCCCATACTCTCATAATTCAAAATAGCTTTCATACTTGGAAACTAATAAGGACACAAAAATCTAAGAACTACAACTTTAAACCATAGGAAGAAATAGGTAAATGTTATAGGTTATCTAGGTATTTTTGCCATTTCCATCATTTTGCTGTATTTCTTGAGATATAAACCACCTCTTCCTCTCTCTTCCAAAACCCTCAAATTAGCTCAAAGGTCAGAAAAATATTAAAACAAAGGACAAAATAGTTGGAGATGGAACAGTAGCACAGAGGAAATTTCAATAAAGTTTTGGAAGGTGGAAACTGGAGAGAGAAATAGTAACCGAACTAGCTGAGTTACTGTCTAAGTAACTATAGTTGGGGGCCTATGAATATAGCTAATCACCATGCATCACCATGCAGAACACCAAACATCAATAGAAGGCACCGGGTATTATGGAGAATATCAATAAACCCTTTCTCATATCTCAGGAGATGAGAGCTTTATTTTGGACCAGGAGACCTGTCAATTTGAGTGTAGGGGTGAGGTGTGGGCTGAAAACATAGTATTTAGTGAAAATCTTCAAACTGAACTATGGGATCCCTAGTCTTCTGTTTTATTCCTAGACTTTCTGAAGTAATGTGTATAAGAAACTCTGAATGACCCTAAAGAAAATATCCTGAAGTAGTGAAATCTGAATTTCTTCCCATGAAAAGTGCCTAACAATGAAAACCCATATCATGGCATATCATCATAAACTTTCAGAATAAGAATAAGGAAAAAAATCCTAAAGTCTTCCTGAAGTTAAAACAGATCACAAAATGAAAGATCAGGAGTAAGAATGGCATTAGACACCTCAAGAGCAAAACTGAAATATAAAGAAAATAGTGTCAGACACTCACAATTAAAGAAATATAAACTCCCACTCAGCTAAGTGTGAGGATGAAAGTATTTGCAAACTTTCAGAGTCTCTTTCTCCCATCCCCCAGGAACTAACTGGAGGATATGTTCCACTGAAATGAAGGAGTAGACCAAGAAAAAGGAAGAAGCAGAATCCTGAAAAGAGGGGAAGAGATTGTACATGGAATTATCAGGAAGATGGCTGTGTACCAGCTTTCGAGAGCAGCCAGTCTGCATTGGAGCAGGAGAGTGAAGGAACTGGACTGATATCTCCAGGACAGATTCTTTGAAGTCCCAGAAAACTTGGAAAAAAATTTTTTTGCTAGGTCTGCTGGAATCTTTGGGGAAAACTGGAGATAGGCACATAACAGACCAATCCAAAATAAATAAATAAAAGGTAAGGTATTAAGTGGGGGGGAAGAATCGTATGAAACACTGATGTAATGGTAGTATACTTGGCAGCAAACAATGTTTACATAGACACAATACTGTAAACTCTGACTACTGATTTAACCAAATGATTGTAGTTTAAATATATTGGAAATGTGTCTATGAGATTACTAAATCTTCAACTGTCTCTAGTGCTATTTTATTTTAAAGCAATGAATGTAGATTTCCAGAATAAAATAAAATTAATTAGAAACCTGGATATTCATACTTTGCATTGAATTTCCAGAAATTTTCCTGAAATGATCTGTTTAAAACTTCAATCAGAAAAATAATAATTTAAACTGCTATCCATGCCTTCAGAACTTATCACTGCAAAGCTGGTCCAATTGTAAGAGCAAGAGAAGTGCAGCTACATTTTTAAAATATCATAAATAGACATTAAACTTTCAAGTATTCATCTTTGGTCAAATTCCAGTTCCTGTTCTTTTTCCCAAACTTTATTGGTGTTTTCATTATCTTTTACCCACTTGTTTTCATTTAATGTTGAAACAACGAAAACTCCATGGAATCCTTGGTAACAGTCCTCCTTATCTTACACAAAATGGAAAAGACATGAACTGATGAATAAGGGTCCACTCTAAACAGAATAAAAGGGTGTTATGTGTCACATTTTTATTTGGGCTCTAGTTTTGTCTTGAAGCAATCGTATTAAATTCCTTGCTCTTTCTTCTAACCCTTTGTTCTCCAGAGGTCTTGCCATGCTCTCTGAATAGAATATCCTTCCTACTATTCATTTCTTCATCCATATGTGTGCCTCTATCAAACATCCAGTTAAAAGAAATCTTCTTCATCAAGTCCACTTGAATACTTCTACTCCACACTGATCATTCCATTATTCCATTTCTCTTATGGCTGACGTTTTGTGTTACATTAATTTGTACCTGTTTTCATGTCATCTTTGCATGTGTTGTTATATCTTTTCATCTGCATTTTGTTCCCCTATTATATTGTAAATTTCCTGAGAATGAGGACAATGTCTTTAACTTCATTTGCATATCTCCATGACATCCACTAGAGAATGCCATTTGAAGACAGCACTCATTAAATCACATTTTCACTGACAAAATCATGTCTAGCTTTGGAAAATATGGTTTATGAAGCACTTGATATCATTGTTATATATATTTTCTCTTAAAGAGTCTTTAGGAAATATACAGATACAATATTATATAGATGATACATGCTGAGTGGCTTCAAAAAAATCTTACAACCCAACGTACTGAAATAAAATTTTTAAAGAAGTTTCAGATGGCATGTAACAAAATACTATATATATATATATATATATATATATATATATATATATATATAAATGTGCAAGTTGGACAAATAATATTAATTAATTAATTCCAATAATATCCAAAATAAACAACATAATTTTTATATTATGTTCCTTTCCCCCATCTTAAACAGTAGTCAGACTGACTTTATATATCTATATAAAAATGTATGCTAAGAATGAAAGAACTTCTAACAGAATTTGGCTTTCTGTAGTATACAAAATACATATAACCTCTTTAGCATGTATTTTTTAAGTTTATTTTTTTAGTAATCTCTACACCCAACATGAGGCTCAAACTCACAAACCCAAGATCAGGAGTCATATGCTCTTACAAATTTTTTTAAGTGTTTATTTTTGAGAGAGAGAGAGAGAGCACACACACGTGCAGGGCAGAGAGAAGGAGACAGAGGATCTGAAGTGGGCTCTGTGCTTAGAGCAGACAGCCCTGTGCAGGGCTCCAATTCATGAGTCATGAGATCATGACTTGAGCTGAAGTTGAACGCTTAATCGGCTGAGCCACCCAGGTGCCCCAAGAATCACATGCTCTTTAGCTTGGTTATTTTATAAGCCTGCCTCAACCTCCTTTTTTAATCCCATCAACTTTGTATTAAATGTTCAGTTCTAGAATCTGCTGATGGTTTTCGAAACATAGAATCTTAAAATATCAAAGCTGAAAGAGTTCATTTTTAAGTTCTAACAATTTCCAGATAAGATTCTAGGCACCACTCCTGGCAGTTATCACTTAGGGAGTGGGCCTAGAAAGCTATTATGTTAACAAGTGCCCTACTTATTCCTGATGTATTAGCGAATCAATAACTTAGTCTAGTTTCTTCATTACAGACATAAATAAATGAAGGCATTACACATATGTATGTGCATGTGTGCATATATACTTTATGTATTATAAATGTCATGCTGGGGCACCTGAGTGGCTTGGTTGGTTAAGCGTCTGATTTCAGTTCAGGTCATGATCACACAATTCATGGGTTTGAGCCCCGCATCAGGCTCTGTGCTGACAGCTCAGAGCCTGGAGCCTGCTTTGGATTCTGTGTCTCCCTCTCTCTCTGCCCTTCCCCTGCTCATGCTCTGTCTCTCTCTCTCTCTCAAAAATAAAATAAACATTAAAATTTTTTAAAAAATGCTGTGCTGTTCCTCAAATCTGGAATTCTAATTCCTAATCTCTCCCTAGCCTCCATCCCATTGTCACCATGACACGCTTTCACCTATATTCCTTGGGCAGTCACATCTTTAAGGCTTTGCCTACACTCTTTTCCATCTGGGTAGTCTTCTCCTTTCCTTTCTGTCAGATCAGTCTATCTCTCTTCTTTCCTTCTTTCTTTCTTTCTTTCTTTCTTTCTTTCTTTCTTTCTTAGAAAGAGAGCAAGCAGGGGAGGGGCAGAGCAAGAGAGAGAGGGAGAGAGAATCTTAAGCAGGGTCCATGCTCAGCTTGAAACCTGATGGGGTGGGGTGTGGGGGAGCACAAACCTGAGATCATGATCAGAGCTGAAATCAAGAGTAGGAAGCTTAACTGACTAAGCCACCCAGGCACCCTTCTGTCAGATCAATCTTTATGGTATATAACTATCCTGATGGCTTCCATGATCTCCAATTCATACAGTCATCATTCTTTACTAAGTTCTTTGGTGGACCATTTATCTGACACTGAATCAGATACCACTGGCATGAAGATTATCTGTGGATGGTATTGAATTCTAGTCTGGCTTGTGTTCCCATCAAGCCTGTTAGAAATTTTACCACCGGGAAAAATTCTACGACTGAGAAAAAACATCCTATTAATGGCAATAAATCTTTGCTTATTTGAGGAAAGTGTTTTAACTATCAGAAAGCCACATCAATGATCTGATATAATCTAGAAATACTGTGATATCTCACTTCCTTAGAAAAATGATTCTCAAACTTTATGCATGAACAAATCACTGCAGTTGGAATCTCTATGTTTGGTCTGATGGTATTTTAATGTATACACACAGTACATTATTACTTAGCTTTTGGTGTGATATTATTTCTCATTAAATTTTAAATCTGGCAAGCATTCTATCTTCTCCACATCCCCAGAGCATCTATGTGTCATTTACATAATAAATGAATACAAATTGTTGAATAAAATAATTAAATTTGTCAAAGACTGCTCCCTAACTTTTGATTTTAAAATCTCTTGTTAAAGCAGGAGAGTTTGATCTGAAATGCACCATAGAAAATCTCCTCTCTTTTGTTTAAACCAAGAATAACAGGTAAGAAAAAGGTAAGATATGTCATTATCAAAAAGGAAACCCCACAAAATGTAATGAATGGGTTTCTTTGGCTACCATCAACTTCAGTTCACATAAGTACTTATATGAAACTTGCAGATTAAATTGCTTTCTCTCTCTCTCTCTCTCTCTCTCTCTCTCTCACACACACACACACACACACACACACACAATCACTTGTCCTAGATTTTGGGATTTAGAAATAATACTCACTTATGAATGATTAAAACCTGTTAGAATAAATGCTCTTGTCCCACCTGGCTTTAGATTTTAACTAAAAAATCAGAGAGGCTTGTTCCTCAAGGAAGGAGCTGTGACAGAAACAGTTGTAGAGGATACTTTCCCTATTGTTATGTTGCTAATCAGCTTACATCCCTTATATAAGCATCTAAATGCCATGTATGACTCTCTGAATCACCAAAGTATCCAACTGGGGATTCCATCCTGTTGTAGCAGGTGGCAGAAGACAGTGGACTTCAGACCCTCATTCCTATACCTCTCCTTGCAATAAATATTTCTGGAGGTGCACATGTTTTCAGATCTCTAGGACTCATTTAGACCAGTGCCTGTCATAGTTTTACCAAGAATTCCTTCTTTTGGATTAAGGTTCAAAGCTTCATTTGCTATAATCACAAGCCTTATTTTCCTCAGTTTATGAACATATGGCTATGTCAGTGTAACAATACATTTATGAATATTCTTCATTTCTGTCACAATGCATATAGAAAAAAACAGCCAAAAAAGTTAGTTACATATTTTTTAAAAATTTGCTTTGGTTCCTCATTAAAATGGAAAGGTATCAATTTTGTTCACAGATTTTATTACTATCAGGAGATATCTACTCTCTAATTTACTAGAGAACTTCTTTGCTTATAATCACTTTATTAGTTACTATGGACAATATCTCTGAGATATAGGTTGGTATTGTTATCTTAATTTTATGGTTACTACATTTAATCTATTTTATGCTTATCTCTGGCCTCAAGTTTAGGGCAATATACGTCCTGGCAAAAAGTGTCTGCGACTTTCCTACATTCCTATGATGTAACCCAAGTACTTTGTCCCATATTTGACAGTAGCAGCTTCCTCTAAACCACACTTATCTCCATGGGCATGCTGATTTCTGCAGGTCTTCTAGGTGTGAAGTTATAGCATGTATTTATTACCTTGAGTCAACATTAGTAACAGGCTGTGGTTGAAAGTACCCCAAGTGGGATTTTATTCTTCAGCATTCAGTGATGTGGAGAGTCCTTACATGAATGCCTGCCACCATCAGAGACTTTCAATCGTGGGTCTCCCGCCTCCCCAACTTTTCCCCCATCTTTTGACATAGAATTTCTCATCTGTTCCTAAACAAATTTGATGTTCTCAAATGCAGAACAGAGCAGAAAAAGGGAAAGTAGGGAATCTAAGAAGCAGCATGGAAAAGGGTTCAGAGCAGCCCCTCTGTAGCCAGATGGCCTGAGTGATATCAGACTCTGACATTAATAGGCAGGTATCTTGGGAAACCTGTTTTACCTTATTGTGTCTCAGTTTCTCCATCTGTAAAAGGGGGATTAAAACAGAGGTGTTCTAAAGATTAGATAAATTAGCATTTGTAAAGCATTTAACATGATGTCTAGCACAGAGAGTGATATATAAACAGAGAAACAACAGGTCTTCTGGGTGACTGAAATCGATGATGGAGAAAAACTGATTACAGTTGTAGGATTTTATATCACCTTAAGAATTTGAATCATTTTGATGTCAAAATCTGTATAGAAAAATCAAAGCTCCTATGTTACATATACCTCTTTCCTTTGTTGCTTTAGGCCATTAATTAGACAGTAGTGAAGAGATCACAATGGTTAAGTTTGATATGTTGGAATGGTTGCTATAAGAGACAAATACTCTTCTTGCCTGGAGAAAACTACATCCGTCTTATAAATAGATATGAAAGTAATACTTACTACTTGCTCTAGAAATCTTCTGGGCAATTCCACAAAATTCTCTGCCTGTAAGTTCCTATAAATAAGTTGCTAATAATTTGCTAATGAGTGAGTCATTATGCACATCAGCAGTCTTTACCTACACAGGGGGAACACCCTTTTCCAAAAACTCCCTCTTTGCTCAGGTGTGGCAAGGGCTGAAACGTTTGTCCAAACGTTTAATTAGCATTCTGTCTTTCAGACATTTTGCAACCATTTAAAGTAGGCTTCTAAACTACTAAATCTCTAGAGAAGTATTTATGAATAAAAATATCACATCAGTGTCAAAAGCCAGAGAATGTACCAGAATTAAGCTACTTATTTCATCTGACATTAGCACTGCACAGTCAGTCCTAAAGGATCTGTTTGGGTAAAAACAAACAAACTACTGTTAAATTTAAATCTCTGATGGAAAAAAAAAAGCAGAGCTGTGAAGCAAATGAAGTTGGAAAATATATTTTAAATCGTCAAAAGCAAAACTATTGTATTTGGATTCATGAAAAATATACCTTCAAAGTGTAAATTTCAGTTCCTCTCATGGCAAAGTCTATTGTATCCTTACTACTTCATTTTCCATGTGCACCTTCCTCAAAATACTAGAAATGCTAAAGGTATCTGACTACTTACTGTTTTTTCACTTTTAAAACAGGCATGCAAACTTTTTTGTAATGTGAATTTGCAGCACGGTTGTAATGAAATCCTCAGTTGCATATTTATACACAGTAAAGAGGAAGGAAGCTAATATCATCTAATTTATATTTTAAATTTATTGGTGGTGCTTTGAAAAACAATATATATGTATAGTATATGAACATATATATGTATAATATATGAACATATATATATGAATATATGAACATCCTCACTGACTTAGTGTAGACATCATAAGCTGGGGGATGAAATCCCTTAGCCAATCCAATAAAGATATCTGTACCCTAGAACAGTGAACAGCACTTGACACTACATGCCTCAGTTTAGCCCTCAGAGATCAGAAGCTTGGTAAATCCATCTGTTAGAAATGTATACATTAAAAGAGATTACATGAAGGATTGGCCTACTGCTGCAAAGCAGGTCAGAGAAATTCCATAATGACAGGACGTTAAGCTGAGTGATCAGGGGTATCAAGCCTCTGCTGCTTTTCCACCTGAGTCCATGGGCAACTAAATCAATGATAGTTTCCCAAGATTATCAAGTAAAGGCCTAGGAACTTCCTGGGAATGAGTCCAATTTTGCTTACCTAGAAAATCATCACACTCAAGATACACACACAAAAAACCCCTACTGTTTTTGTGAAAGAAGCTAGGAGAAGCCTAGTTTCCAATTGGCTTTTCAAAAAAAGGCTTACATATATGCTAAGTTTATATTTAAGTGAGAGGCTCAAACTAGCATTCAAACACTCGAAGTAGAGAGAAGCTACAGTAAAACCTCATAAATTATAAACAAGTGGTTCTTTCAAAATACAACTATTTAGGTGTTAGAAAATATAGGTAATGGACAATATCAATATGGTGTTTGGAAACCTCATTGTTTAGTTGCATATTGGAATACACTATGCAAAGGCAATCTACATTTGATAGTAAGTGTTCAGTGTAGATGTTTGTTAAATTTCTGACATATGGGACAATTTTGATGATTTTTCTGTGGCAACCATAAGATTTACTGAAAAAAAGATGGCTTATGGAAATCTAAAATGTTCATCTTTCTTCCAAATAAGCAATTTAAAGCTAAATCTATGAGAATGTGGGCCTTTATTCAAATAAATGTATCATGAAATATCAGTATATTTCTTTAATCAAAATGGTATAATCTTATTCTTGTGAGAGCAGTTTCTCCTAAATTGCAGGTATATTAATCACAACTATGAAGTTAACTTGCTGTTCTATGTACCTACCTACGTCGCAGAGCTAAATATTATGAGTATGACAGTTATTCAGAAGAAAATCATTTTTGTTGATGTGAAATTTAATTGCTGAAATTGAATACCCCAAATCACTAGGCGTGTTTTATACTATCAAACTGCAGATGCTTTCTGTGTCATACCCTGCAGCGACTTTTTAGGCATTCCATATGGCTAAGCAGCACTATTAACAAGTACATACAAACAATTGTGGGGTGAAGTAAAACTGAATAATTCAGACAATTTATGTGTGATAAGTATCAGTCAAGAAATTTTATGATATTATTTCAATGAAATAATTGTATGGTGCATTTTAATTCCCGCTTTAAAAGTCTTTGAATGATTATAATTTTGAAATTAGGTTAAGAAACATAAAAGTCCACAGTCCTCCAGAGATATATTTTTTTCAATCTTAGGCTGGTAAATAAGCTCTAATTTTAAGTTATGCAGGTAGCTACTTGTTAATAAAAATAGAACATGATATGAAGCATATAATTTTATATAATGAAGAGTTACATAAATTCAGATAATTGTGCTAGTTTATCGACTGCAATCTGTGAAATAAAGAATCTGAAGAGATTGATATACATGGAGTCAGAAGTCCTGGTATGTTCGGAAAAGAGCATAAGACTTAGAAAGCAGAGGAACTGAGATTTCAAATCTGTTCACTTACTTGGAATGAAATCTTGAGTCAATTATTTAGCCTCTTCAAGCCTACATTTCTTTATTGTAGAAGTTTGGGAAATTGGCTACCTGATCTTTCAATTCCATTCAGCTTTATGATTCTCTAGTTCTGTTCACCTCCTATTTTGTATCTGTATCTCATCAAGAGAAAGGGTCAGTACAGGAACAATAGCATCATGTTAGATGAGAGGCTGGCATAAAGAAACATAATGCTTGGAATGCACTTAAGTATTGCTGACCTGGACAAATTTTTTCCCAGATTTCAGAACTATTAGGAATGATATTTGAAGAAAAGTGGAAAACATGCATGATATAGTCTTCCATTTTTCCACCCGGGGGAAGAAGGCAGCTGTCTGATACAGATGGAGACACTTGTCCAAGATTCAGGAGACCAGGACACCTTTCCTGCCCTCAGGTCCCATAAACCAACTGGAATCCTTCCTGCAAAGTCTTTTCTGCATTGAAAGTGGGGTTCAGGGGGGTTGTTGTTTGCAGCTAAAAATATAGGGTAAAATAATTTTAATAGTGAAGTGGATGGACAACATAAATAGCTCTTTTACAACTGTGAAAATAGACCCAGGGAAATATGTTCTATGTCACTAAAGAATAAAGAAGTGCAATGGAAACAATATGAACTCCTTCTTTTGCCTACCAGACTGGAAATGATGAAAATGTAAAACCCAGATTTTGCAAGGGAGAGGAAAACAGGTTCATTGTTGGATGTATAAATTACCATAAACAATACAGAGGGAAACCAGACAAACATAAATTGTGCATATCATTTGAACTAACATCTCACTTCTAGAAATTTATATTAAGGTGATAATTGTGCAAGTTCAAAAAGATTCATGCTAAAGAAACTTGATTGCAGCATTTAATAAAATAGATAATAATTATCAATAGTGGGAAGGTAATACATTGTAGACAACCATATGATGAAATAGTTTATTGTCTTCAATAAAGATACATTTTAATTCATCTATTTATTATGGCCTGTCTCATCTCACTAGCCTGTAACCTTCATAAGGCAAAGGCTCTGCCATTACAATATTTTGTAAAAGCCACACCTACAGCAGGGGCTTTATAAATGTGGTTGAATGACTGAATGAATTGAAAAGGGCAGAGTATTGATATAAAAATGGATTCATAATCTTCTGTTGAAAGAAGCAAAAGCCCAAAAGAAAACTTCCAGCCAATAAATGGAAGAAATGAAAATAAAGATGAAATGAACAAATTAAAAATAGAAAAATAGTTAACAAAATCTCAAAATGTCCATGGAAGTTTATTTTTGGATATTAATAATGGGATTCTAAAATTTATCTGAGAAAATAATTGGGTGGTGGCAGCTGTGAAACTTTGGAAAAGATTAACCGGAATATGTGTGAGTATGGGAAGCAGGGAGGAAGGGTTTAGTCCATAAGCTATATGACATATTATCAAGTTAAAGTAATTTATGGGTTAGGCTGGCATAAGAATCAAATGATAGGTCAATGGAACAGAATAGATTGCCCAATAATTTATATAGCAGTAGGACTGTGAATCAGCAGGAAAAGGAATGGGGCTGAGATGATTGGAAAGTACCATTAACTTACTTTATTATGTTATACCCGCAATGCATTTCAGATCAGTAAAATGTTAGCTGTAAAAACATGCCAAACATATCCCCCCACCCCAACTACAGTAAATGTATCTATACAATCCCTGGATTGGTAAGGCTTTTCTAAACCCTAAAGGAAAGGATGGGGGAAAAATAATTTTACTGCAATAATTAAAAGCCTTTGAATTTAAAAATAAAATAAAAATAAGAGACAAAGTACAAAATAGGAAAACTATTTGTAATGACTAATAGAGCTATCAGAAACCTAATATGTAAATGAGTGAAGAAATGTCAATGTAACTCATAAAATAATAAAATGGCTAGCGAATATATGAAGTATTTGAGTTCACCAAAAATCAAAGGTACACAAATTAAACTAGATACTTTTTATTTGATTATAAATCATAAGAAATAAAGAATAAACAGGGCATATGGGTGGCTCAGTACGTTAAGCGTCTGACTCTTGATTTTGGCTCAGGTTCTGAGCTCGTTAGTTCGACCCCGCATCAGGCTGTGCACTAACAGTAAGGAGCCTGCTTGTAATCCTCTCTCTCCCTCTCCACGCTGCTTGCACGCTCTCTCTCTCTCTCTCTCTCTCTCTCTCTCTCTCTCTCTCTCAAAATCAATAAATAGGGGCACCTGTGCGGCTCAGTCAGTTGAGCGTCTGACTTTGGCTCAGGTTGATTTCGCTGCTGTCAGTGCTGAGCCTGCTTCAGATCCTCTGTCCCCCTTTCTCTTCCACTGTTAGTGCTCTCTCAAAAATAAATAAGCATTTAAAAAATCAATAAATAAACTTAAAAATAAAGAATAAACAACACCAGGAAGAATGGGGTAAGACATATACTCTCATACCAGGTACAGGATATGTGCATTGGCAAAAAACTTCTGGAAAAAAAACTTCAGCTGTATGGATAAACACCTCCAAATATGCCACCTGTTAACACATTACTTTTAGTATTTTTAATGCATTCACATTGTTCTTTAAAAGTAAATTACACAAATATCTAAACATATTATATTGTCAAGATGCACTGAAATGATGCAGAAAAGACAGAAGTTCTTCTATTCCACATTATCCCCATTTTCAGTAATGGACAATGATCCTTACTGGGTTTCCTTACAAGTCTCTTTCACTGAAATTCCTATGTAAACTATATTGTTTGGCTTTGAACATTTTTTGTTTGTTGTTCAGTGGGATATTTGTTTTAGTCAGGTTGACCATCCTCTTCGGTGGTTAACAAACCACCACCCAAGTCTCCTTGGTTTCACATACAAATGTGTGCTGTTTATTGTGGACAGCCATACTTCCAAGCAGGGCTGCGTAGATCAAGACTTCCATCCTACAGCTATGCCATCTGGAACACATATTTTCCAGGTTTCTGATACAAGACAAGAATGAGATTGAGGGCCATGCACTGACTCAGAATGCTTTTTCTCAGAATTGGCAAGCATTAATTCCCTGCACAGCTCTTTGGCTGAAAGTAATCCTATATCCATCCCCATGAGCATACGTGTTGGCTGGGGAATGTGGTGGAACATGTAGATATTTGGTATAAACAGTATTTGCAGTAAATATTCTGCTATAATGTTGTATGTATTGTTTCCTTCACAGCATGGAAGTCTCAGATAGCTGGACTGGTGGCTGGCTTCCTCTGGACCATGGCAGAGGCGACAAGCTTCTTCTGACCTAGCATGTCAGTATTAGGATACATTAGGACTCAGTACTATTAAATGGGACAATCAGATGATCAAGTTCTCTTTTTGACAAAGATCTGGAGAGCTGATAAAGACCAGAGTAAGATAGCTAAAATGCATCAGCTTCTGTGTCAGGTGAAAGCAAATTGCTTTTGGTTATCTCTGCTATTGAAGAACAGAAAAAACACACTTCCAAGTTACTGTTAGAGCAATAACAATCCATTGTCGTTCTTCAAAACCCCTATGTCTTCTGCACAGGCCAAGGAGGAAAAGCTAAATGGGGGAAGTGATATGAATCATCGTTCCTACATCTTTCAGGGCTTTTTGATGGTGATGCTACTGCAATTTGCCAGGGATAAGATGTGTCTTTGAATTTCTATTTTGGTACAAATATGTTAGTATAGAGGCTTCCAACTGGGCTTCCTATTATAAGAGTTCACGTTCCATAGGTCTCATAGCCAATGTAGATTCTGTGAATCACCTAGTAACTTAGAAAAATTTCCCTAGAAGACAGAGCCTGAGGGAAACAGGAAAAAAGGAACATGGACTGAATCAGAAAGGAAGAGAAAATAAATGCAAAGGGAGTATTATCAGCTCAGCCACAGCTTCTGCTTCTGCTGCTCCTGCTGTTCTGTGTTTTCTTAATTCTGAATCAACTTCAAAGCTACAGAAAAATTACAAGACCAGAACAAGGGATATTCCCCCCTACCCCCAATTAGCTGAGAGTCAATTGCCAGCATAATGTCCATTGTTCTTAAACGCTTTAGTGTATGCTTGCAACAAACTGGCAGTCTCCTATATAAGCATAACATAACCATCAAAACCAAAAAAAAATAATTAATCACAGGTCCATCCCTGCCGTCTGATCCCAAGATTCCATTCAGTGATGCCAGCAGTACAAGTTGCTCTATCCTTTGTAGCAAAAGAACCCAATCTATCATCTCATGTTGCTATTAAGTTGCCATGTTTCTATCCTCCTTCAGTTTGGAGTAGTTCCCCAGTCTTTTCTTGATTTCCGTGGCCATAACATTTTTGAATATTACAGACCAGGTATCTAGAAGAATCCTCCTCAATCTATGTCTGATAGTTCTTCATGATTAGATTTAGAACATGCGTCTTCGGTAGGAACGTCACAGAAGTGACACTGTGTTCCTTTCATTGCAAATTATCAAATGACACACAATTTGTGTGTTTGTTATTATTGTTTGTTGTGGGGTTTTCGTAGAATGAATCTTTATGTTATTTATTATTTATTTATTTATTTATTTTTAAAATGGTGCACAATTTTGATTTGTACACTGTTGGTAAGGTTAATTTTGATCATCTGATTAAGGGGGTGCCTGTCACTCCAAATGATGTTACATTTTTACACTTCATGAGTCATAAGTATTTTGTTGTGAGTTATTTTGAGATAACGTAATTATTTTGTTGCTCTTCATGTTTTCATTCATGTATTATATCAGTATGGACTCTGGATTTGTTTTATTCAAAGGGTCATACTATGTTGCTGTTGTTTATTTTGTTGCTAAAATTGTGCCAGATTTGGCCAGTGTTCTGTGCCTTCAAGCTGGCTTCTGTGATTTGGTGAAACATCAGGGCTAATTAAAGAACTTCCTTACTTTCTGGCACAATACTATGTTCTAGGTTCATCTTGTACTTTCTTGGCCCCTGCCTTGGAATTAGCCATTCTTCCAAAGAAGTCTGGCTTCTAATGATGAAGAATGATATTTAAAAAACAATATCTGGGCCCTAGGTATATTTCTTGCTCTTGGAGGACTGTAGCTCCTAGGCTGTCTCAGCAGCCAGAGCTAGAAAACACACACACACACACACACAGACACACACACACACACACACACACACACATGCACACATACACACATTCACGTCTATATTTATTTCTGTATCTATAAAGCTTCTAAGCCATGATTTCATCCCCATATTTCCAATTTCAATCCAATACCACAGTGTTTAATCTGGTTTTCTGTATTTGTAACTCCTGTCTCTGAGAGTGAGAAGCCTGGCTCCCATCATCTAAATATATTTGTATGAACAATCTACTTGTATGTAAGCAGTCTTATGTCACTGCCTCCACCCCCACACCATCCATGGTGCTCTCCTCACTGCTTGGCTCCAGCACTCTACTCTGGGCCTGCACTGATCCCCTTCCTCCTCCTCAGCCTATCCCCCATCCCTCCCAGTATAAATGCATATGTTGCTCGGCCACCATTAATGGGTTTTGGATTTAATTTTTTAGGATGAGGAGAAAGAGAGAGAAAAAGGAAAGGAACACAAGGGGAAATGGGAAAGAAAGGGAGAAGAGTGAAAAATGGGAACAGAAAAAATAGAAAAGGAAAAAAGGAAGAAGAGGAAGCTGGATGCTACAGCATCTTCTGACCCAGTGATTGCCTGTCCCACTGGACACTGTCAGAGAGGCTGTGTAAAACTGCTGCAAGGCTTAACACTCTGTCCAGAAAGAGGAAGAACTTCTTCTTATCTTCTGTCTCCCACTGGGTAAAGTCTCCCAGGACTTTAACTACCCAGTGCTTCTGGTTGCATCACCTGGCCTTTGCAGATACTTGGTAGGGAAGCTAGAGACCCCACAGATCTGGGCCAGCCAGTGTGCAGCAGTGGTGATCTCTCTCTTAGGGGCCCCTCATCTCAGTCTGAAGCAGTGACAACAGCAGCAAATGGGCTCAATGACATACAAATAGCTGCCATAGCCATTCTGACAGAAAAACAAGGCACATATGTGAATCTAGAGTAGTCATTAAACTGAACTAGTACCGTCTATTCCTTTCCTGAGAGCAAAAATGCAAACCCAATTCTTCAAGCTAGTGGCCACTTGCAATTTCCCAGAATCTTAGCAAATCAAGCTGCTTCTCACTCTTGCAGTTTGACTCATATTTATAATTATTACTTGATATCTTCTTCTTCTACCAACTATTCTAGATTTCTCTTTTCAGATAACACCTCAGTAGCCTGGAATGCTTGCAGTGGAGTGACCCATACCTCTATCTTCAAGTAGTTTGAGCCCTTGGTTATCTCCTCTTAAAGACCAGCGTTTCTGGTATTGCTCATTTACAGTTATCCGGTCCTGGAAGTATGAAGTGAGCCCCCCATGCCTCATCTGGATTCCTCATGGCAATCAAGCTTGGTTTTTCCAGGCTCTGCTTGCTGGTCTTCTTCCAAAAACTAAGCCACAGAAAATGAAGCATCTTAGCAGATATTTACCTTGTCTCAGACTATTCACAACTGATTTTAGAGTTGTAATGTCAAAATATGAAATGGCAGTCTCCACAATAGGTATAATAATATTGATAGTTTTAATCATGTGGATCATTCTATCTTGAACTTGCTAAAATTATCATTACCATCATTATCAATGACGGCCATCATATTCATGTGCTCCATCCCACACTGCTCTGCTAGGATTTTTGCAAAGCAAAATCATAAGTGCCCCTTTGGTGGGGGATATTATTCAAGTAGCCCACACCGACATAAAGAAAAAAGTTCAGTTTCATTTGTAATGGTGATGTAATGCATGCAAAATGAAATAATCTCTGTACTGCATATCCTGAATTATTTTCCTAAATAGTTTTCAACAGCAACTTTGATTTTGAAGGAATAGGGGGTGGGGGAGTGATTATTCTTCAATACCATTGATTTCTCTATGCCTTAGATCAGTGGTTCTCAACTGAGGCAGTTTTGTCCCCAGGAGACATCCAGCAGTTCAGTCAAAAATGCCAATAATGTTGGGGAACTCTGACTTAGATGATGATATTTTAAGCTTCCTTTTTTAATGTAGATTAATTTGTAGTTAAAACCCAAACTAAAGGAAACCAAAATAAAATATCTGATACCACCACAAACTGGAGGAAATAAAACAAACCTAATTGTCAATTTCCAGTTACACCATTCCTGATATCAAAATGCTGTGAAAGAGATGTATCACTCTTCTATGTATGTTATTTATGACAACAGTAAAGCCAACCTAAATTTTACAATTGTTCTGAACACCTATGTACTCCTAGTCTTAGTTTCCAGAACGGAGCATCTAATACCAGGTGTCTCCCAGGTTTTCTCATCCTCATAAACTGCATTACCAAGAACAAGGTGACTGCAGAAATCTGCTTTTAGCAAAGGAACCCCCCCTGAGCATATGCATGAGTAGAGAGTCTGAAGGGCAGGGGTGATCATAACCATATATGACAATAAAGGTGGGTCGGCAGAAACCCAGAGTGTCTTGGTGTCTCAAAGTCTTGCCAAGCATTCACAGCTATCATAGAGGTGTTAGGTAACACCTAGAAGTCCCACACACCCACAGTCTTCCTCAGGGCTTCTCTGGGATTAGACAACAGAATTGTGTGAGAGTATAAATGTACAACGTAAGGAAGGCACAATACATACTTTCTTACTGCCTTAACATAGACTTTATTGATGTTAGAGGATCCCACCCTATTCTCACAAACCTGGCAAACAAACAAGCAAAAATCCCAAAACAGCTTGACTCACCTGGTATTTTGTTTTTGTTTTTTATTTTTGGGATTTTTTTTTTTTTTTGGTTTTTGGTTGGGTTTTTGTTTTTTTTTTTTTTTTTTTTTTGCTTCTCTCAAGAATTTTTTCAAGTTTTGGGAGGTATTCGGATTTGTCAGTCAGGAAAAAAAGTTAGTGGTAGCCCTCTTGTTCAAGGCAGTGTAATTGACACAAGAAATTCACACACATTTGAGGACTATAGTGAGATGGCTGTTTTGAAGGAGGAGAGAAGAAACATAAAATAAATTGTTTCCCCCTTGGAATACTTCTTTAAAAACTAAGTGGTTCTATTTAAAAGCTTACCATTTGTAAAAGCAGTTAAATATCACCAACATGAACTAATTATAGACAAGGTCCATAATAAACTAATGAAATGCTCAGAAGAAAAACAGCACTCTAAGTACTTACAGTAATTTGTAATCATGCTAGTAAACTCCTCCTAAAGAAGGATTTCTCCAGAAAATTATTTGGGTATTTTTGAGGTATAAACAGCAGCATTGTCTTAATTTAAAAAGTTATGTGTTAAAGTCATTAGAATAGTTTCTGGTAATTAAGTAGGTTTAAAATGTCCTCACATGTGGTATTTTTACTACTAATTTGTTCACCAAAACCTTTCTTTGTAGATTGGATGAAGGAAAATTTTAGCTCAGATTAAGGCAATCAATAAAAATGACAAATTAAAGGTGCCTGAATGGCTCAGTCAGTTGAGCATCCAACTCCTGATTTCGGCTCAAGTCATGATCCCAGAGTCATTGGATCAAGCCCCATGTCGGGCTCCATGCTGAGCATAAAGACTGCTTAAGATTCTCTCTCTCTGTCTCTCTCCGTCTGCCCCCTCACCTGCTTGTGCTCTCTGTTTTTCAAAAAAAGAGACAAATTAGAGTTGTAAATTGGTGAGATATATTACACTATGCAAAGGAGAGTTTCCACTGGAAATAGGATGTTGAACTTGGCAAGTCAGAGGTTAGTTAGGATGACTTTAGGGGAAAGGGAAAAGAGCCTATAGTGACTGAGTAGGACTTAAGGGAGAAGAAACCAGGGAGGTGAGTAATAATGAGTTCTGAAGTGGAGACTGGACATGTTGGCTAACGAAGGTCATGCGTTTCTCCATGAAGATACGCAACTGAAAGTTGAAGAAAATTGTCACAGTCCGGAAGAGTCATTTTCTATGGAGAACACCAGAGAGCTGACTGGGGAAATTAGAAAGTGTTGCCACATTAGGTTGAAAACCATAAGATCACAAACAATATAAAAGGACCAATGATCAGAAATCAAGAGCAAACAAAAAAAAATCACATTAACACATCTGTGACCCATATCCATTCCTATAGACATTAAATTTAACACCTGACTCAAATCTTGTTCCATCGGTCCCATTTTAGCAACCTTCTCTGTGCATCTAGTCAGTGGCTTCCCTCCAGTTCAGTATGTGACATGAGGTGTCCCCCCACCTCTCAGTGGTCAGCAGCAGACCCTGGTCTTATCCTCTAAGAACTAGTTATACAGCAAACTTAGCAGCCATAGCACTTGTTTGATAAGTCAGTTCATTGTTCAGACTCCAAACTTTAAATTAGTTCATGATAAATTAAATATTTGTTTGCGATTAGTTGTGATTGTAGATAAACACAAGATTTGGGGGCAAGAAAGGATATGAATAAAAGGAGGATAATTCAGATATAAAATTAACCAGGCAACATGTTTTGTGTGAGCTAAAAAAAAATCATTCATTTTAATCCAGTCTTGGTCAAAGGGCCACTGTTTTCTTTCCAGAATTTAACAGCCCATTTAAATAAGATCTTGTTGAGTCAAGATCCATTAATTGATAATGTTCACGTATTTAAATCTCTTTAAGGTGTCAGTGAAGAAAGATTATGTTAGGCACGGTAGCAGATTGAAGAGCAAATATTTACCTACTTGTGAAAAAATATTTTAACATCTCTAAGAATTTAATGGGTCTGGAGCGCCTGGGTGGCTCAGTGGTTAAGCATCAGACTTTGGCTCCGGTCATGATTTTGTGGTCCATTATTTCCAGCCCCGAGTCAGTCTCTGTGCTGATTCTATGTTCCTCTCTCACTATGTACCCACCCCCTCCTGCTCATGCTCTGTCTCTCTCTCTGTCTCTGTCTCTCTCTTTTTCAATAATAAACATTAAAAAGAAAAAAAAATTTAATAGGTCTGTCTAGCATACACAACTGATGTGTCTCGAATAAAAGTCAAAATGTCCTGCACACAAAAGTCCTCTTTTCATCTGGAGATAACACCAATGCATCGTGTCAGTTTCATCCACTCCTACGTGTTTCACCCGCTGATGTATTAGACTCAGTAGTGCTGAGATTCTCAACCATGGCAGCTTCTTGGTATGGCTGTGATAGCTTTTGTTTTTTATTTTTTTAAGGCTGTGATAGCTTTTAAAGCGTTGTTCTCCAAAGATTCTAAGTTAATTGGTTGAAGTGGGGCTTACATATTTCTTAGTCTTAAAATCTCCCCAAATAAATTTAATGGGTATGAGAAAATAGTAAATTGTGAAACAAATTACCTGGTCATAAGCAGCATTTTAAAACTGAAATGTAATATGTTTGCAGTAAGGGTAATCTTTTCTTAATTTTTTTAATATTTATGCATTTTTGAGAGACAGAGAGAGACAGAGTGCAAGCAGAGGAGGGTCAGAGAGAAAGGGAGACACAGAATCTGAAGCAGGCTCCAGGCTCTAAGCCGTCAGCACAGAGCCCAATGCGGGGCTCCGAACCCACAAACCATGAGATCATGACCTGAGCTGAAGTTGGACGCTTAACTGACTGAGCCACCCAGGAGCCCTAAGGGTAATCTTTATTTGTGAAATTTTTGTGTTGGCTATGTTTGTGTCAGTATGTGAGTATGAGTGTTTACTTGGTTGCTATATAAAATATATTTTTGACTCTGGAATACGCTAATCATTAGAACTGGTCTTCTACTCACAAACTGAAGTAATGAAGTTTATGTAAAATTATTTTTCTATTCATAAGGACCTTTCTATGAAACTAAATTAGCTTTTAGTCTATAGAGGTTCACAACACAGATTCTGAAGCTAATCTACCCGAGTTTGAATCCCGTATCTGCCACTAACCGACCTTAGTGATCGGGCAAATTTCTTTTTTTTAAATAATTTTTTTATGTTTTTTTATTTATTTTTGAGAGACAGAGAGAGACAGCCCAAGCAGAGGAGGGTCAGAGAGAGAAGGAGACACAGAATCTGGAAGACAGACTCCAGGCTCTGAGCTAGCTGTCAGCACAGAGACCGACGCGGGGCTCGAACCCCTGAAACCATGAACCGTGAGATCATGACCTGAGCCAAAGTCGCACGCTTAAGTGACTGAGCTACCCAGGCGCCCCTCGGGCAAATTTCTTGATCTCTCTGTACCTCAGTTTCTTCAACTGTAGAGAAAATTATAGTTGCTACCTGATAGGATTGTTATGAATATTAAACAAGTTAATGTTTGCATAGCATTACAACAGTGCAATATAGTAATATGTAACATGTAGATATAAATGCATTTTTATTAAATAAGATTAAAATGACTCATTTGGATCTTCATTCAAAGAAACAGCAAAACTTTATTCTAGGTTACATCACATTTCAATATCGAAAGAACAGAGCCAAAGCATGGGAATTATAACTAATAATTCACTGGAGAAAGAGGTGCAAAAGTGAAACCTAATTTTGTAGTAAATTGGCTGGGAGAATATGTCCTAGAAATTGACTGAATGTGTTCTCAGTTGGTGCTATGTAAAAAACCTTTAAATGCACTTGTATCTTTTGCTATAGCACATTGAACACCTTGATTTTTAATAATGAAATTATTTCTGTCCCTATTTCAGTTAAAAATTTTTTTGTGATACGTTGCTTTTTGAATGTTGTGTGAATATCTTATAATCCTTTAATACACCTATTCTCCTAACTAATGAAGCTCTCCTGGAAGATATTTTCTTTAGCACTTTTGATGTTTCAAGTTAAGCACAGAAGTAGGAGAGGTGAGTAAAACTGCAGTTTCTCTAGTCACTTGGGTAGATGTCAGTTTTGGATTAGGGAAATTATAGGCTCCATGATAAATATTTCAGGCTGCTGACTACAATGAAAAGTAATTAAAGCAGCTATGACAACAGGTGCTGTATGGGGGAAATGGTGCCTTTTATCATGAGGTTATGGGTGCATGTGTTAAATGTGCTCATCATTTTCTCTTTTCTATTATTCACTGAATACCCTGGGGAGATTATTCTATTGCCAGCACTTATAGGATATAATGAAACCACATTAAATATGTATCTGATTGCTACCGACTGTGTGGAAAGCGTATGCTAACTATGGCTATGTACAGCAAGTGGGAGTCAGGGACCGGTGAAGTTCAACTTCATTGTGACTTCTTTGTGCTTGACCCACGGGCCTTCACTGTTTCACTGACCTGTAATTCAAGCATCAGATTTCTTTTTGTTTGTTTGTTTGTTAAATGAAAACTTTAAGAGGGTTGTAATATGATATATACTTCTTTTAGACCTAAGTTTTTCCATATAGGGAACTTCTTAACATATGGCATATGAGCAGCCGCGATGGAAAATGATTTTAATCTTATCAGTTTTAATTACATATTTCTTTGGAATATTAAGCACCATATTTCACAACACAGCTCATTTTAACTCCATCAAACTCACAGACTTCTCCTTAAAAGCAAAAAAAGAAAGGTGTTGTAAATAATACAGTGGTTTAATTTTGGTTAATAAGGACATGTTCATATAAAAGGTCTAGAATGAGGCAACAAATAAGAGAGTGGTTTATAAAATAAAACACTCTACTTATGAAAATGTTTTTAAAAAAGTTTCTTTTCTTAAAAGTTAACAAAGTTTCTATCTTTTACTTCCCACTTATATAGAAGATGATTATAATTGAATGGTAACCAACCTGCTGTTTTAAATGTAGAAGTTACTGTTATGTGTATATTATTCATTTTTTATTGTAATGTTTCCATTATATAAAGTGTACATTCTTACAAGGTTATAAAGGTTCAAGACCACTTCTATGTATATGGAGATCAGTATTTGCTCATAGATGACAAGTTTATTGTGTATAATTACATTTACTGACCTGAGAAGAAAAAAAAATAGCAAAGCTGATAATGCATAGTAATCTTTAATTATTTTACTACAAACCTAATGCAATAAATTTAAATATTATTAAATGTCTTAAATTTGCATACGGTGTTGGCTATTGCTTATATTCTTATAGTGCTCCAAATAAGTTTGTTATCAAAATACCTAAGAACTTTGGAAATGTCATAAAATATCTGATGAGAACCTATATCTTCTATACATTGTAGCTTTGCGATTATAGGAAAATAAAAAATATCTCTAAAATTTTATGAAAAAGTTTGTGGGGTGCCTGGATGTCGGTTAACTGTCTGACTCATGGTTTCAGCTCAGGTCATGATTTCATGGTTCGTGAGTTCAAGTCCTGAACCAGGCTCTGCCCTGACAGCGAAAAGCCTGCTTGAGATTCTATGTCTCTCCCTCCCTCTCTGCCACTCCCCACCTCTCTCTTTCTCTCTCAAATTAAATAAATAAACTTAAAAAATTAAAAATAAATAAAATAAAATATTTAAAAAACCAGTTTGAATCTCTTCTGAGTTTTAAATAATTTATTTGAAGTGTAAACACTTATGTACCTACTCCATGCTTGGCCCTGGGTCAAGCATTTGAGACATCAGGCTGAATAAGGGCATGATCGTGGGTCCAAACACTTAGGAACACGCGCTTTCCTTTCAGAGCCAGAGCTGAGGAACTATCTTCCTAACACTCTCTAGTATTTAGAATTACTGATCTGAAAGGCAAAGATTCTCTGTGGATGTAGCTCTTTTTCTTAGAAAATTCCCTGGGCATATGCTTTAGACTCAGCGAGTCCCACGGTTAAACAGGAATGGAACCACTGACAAAAAAGGGAATTTTTAATTGAAATTAACCTAGAACCTTCTGATGCTTATAGGCATCATAGAAGAATTCTGCAGGATATATAGTTAATAGCACTTCTGCCTTCTGGCTGATGAGACGTCATCTTCATGTATTTGAAATCTTTTTATTCTTTTATTTATGTACTGGGCAATGTGCTGGGCAGTAGAGTTATGAGTGAACGAGGGAGACACCATTTCTGCCCCTGCGGAGCTTACGCACATCTAGTTGGAAAAACAGACAAGGGAGAAGTGAGTACAATGCAGCATTGCGACTGCCATGGGAACAGAGGAGCAGGGTGCCTACCTCAGCCTTGAGAGGTTGGTGGTGAGCACCCAGCCAAGGGCTGTCTTGAGGAATTAATAGCTGAACAAAGACCTATAAAAACAAGTTGGGAGGTTGTGGGGGCAGGGGAGAATGGAGGAAAGTGTCCCATGCAAACAGAAGAGCAAATGGTCTCTGGGAAGGACTGAAGGTGAGGAACTCATGAATCAAGAAAAAGAAAAATCTGTTTGCTTGGCCTCAGGGAGTGAGTCTGGAGACAGAATCAAGGATTCATAATTTGTGTGAAGAGTTAGAACTTTGTCCTCAGAGCAGTCCAGAGCCATGGAAATGGAGTGAGCAGTGCAAAGACTTTCGAACAATCACTATACTAATTTAAAAAAAAAAGGAAAAAGGAAAAAAAAGAGGTGGCAGAGAGACACCAGGAGTTAGTGCAGGAAGAATTTAGTACCACTCATGTGATGAATGAGGGAGAGGGAAGAATTGAGGACTTCCAGACTTTTAGTTGGAGTAATTGCGTGAATAGTCTTATCATTCCTTGGTTTATAAGAGGGACATGGGACAGAAAAGGGCTTATGAAGTTGGTTTGGAAATACCGAGCTTGAAGTACTTCTGGAATATACTAGACATACTAGCTGGACTAGAGCTATCGATGGTCAGCAAGCAATGAAAATGGGCACATGAGCTTACTTAGAAAGAGTGTACTTAGGGAAGGGGAGGAAGAAGGCCTGAACTACAACAAAATATAAAGCACACATAAATGCAGAGGAGCCTAAAATTGAGTTTCAGGATTGTCAGAGAATGAGAAAGTGACCCATGAAAGTTCAGGATTATGGAAGCCAGCAACAGAATTTTAAAAGAAGGAAGTGACACTCACCATCCAGTGTTGCTGTGGGGCCAAAGAAGACGAGTATGAGTATTTACACGTGTTCATTAGATTAAGACATAGAATATTTTCCTGATTTGCCAACCACATATATAACGTTTGTATTTTACGTTAGGTGCAGCAAGTTTCTTGCAGCTCTACTGCTGTGATGTTCTAAGTACTGTGGCAGGCATTTTAGATATATTAGTTTATATGATTTTCACAATATCTCTTGATCTGGTATTATGTCAATTTTATACACATGGAAGTCAAGCTTATGGAACTTGTTGTGAGCCACAGATCGCCCCCTTTTTTAACATTACAGGAAGAGAGAGAGTGAGAACAAGGGAGAGGGGGAGAGGGAGAGAGAGAAAGAATCGTAAGCAGGCTCCATTCTTATCATGGAGCCCAACCTGGGGCTCTATCCCACGACCCTGGGATCATGACCTGAGTCAAAATCAAGAGTTGGATGCTCAACCAACCGAGCTGCCCAGGTGTCCCGAGCCACAGATACTTACTCTTAGATGCAGGTTTACTTTTTCTCCTCTATACCACAGTGCCTCGTGGGAGTTCTGGCCTAATCACTGAGGATGTAGAGTCACATCACAGAGGTTGGCCCTGAAATCTTTGGAGTCAAGTTTGTGCCAACACATGGTTCCCATCTTATAAGCCAGTTTTGACTTCCGTGTTATCATTCTTTATCCATGTTTTGTCTTAGAAATCTGCCTAGGTTTCTAAACAGCACTATTATTAAAATTTTGAGTCACAGAATTATTTGTTTTGGGGGGCTATCCAATGCATTGTGGGAAGTTTAGTAGCATCCCTGTTTTTTCTTTTAGTTTATTTTTTTAATTTACATCCAAGTTAGTTAGCATACAGTGCAACAATGATTTCAGGAGTAGATTCCTTAACGTCCCTTACCCATTTAGCCCATCCCCCCTCCCAAAGCCCCTCCAGTAACCCTCTGTTTGTTCTCCATATTTAAGAGTCTTTTTTGTTTTGTCCTCCTCCCTGTTTTTATATTATTTTTGCTCCTCTTCCTTATATTCATGTTTTGTATCTTAAAGTCCTCATATGAGTGAAGTCATATGATATTTGTCTTTCTCTGACTAAGTTCACTTAGCCTAATACCCTCTAGTTCCATCCACATAATTGCAAATGGCAAGATTTCATTCTTTTTGATTGCCAGGTAATACTCCATTGTATATATGTACTACGTCTTCTTTATCCATTCATCCATCGATGGACATTTGGGCTCTCTCCATCCTTTGGCTATTGTTGATAGTCTTGCTATAAACATTCTGCATCCCTGGCTTCTACCCTATAGATGCCATTTGCACACTCTACTCCCAAACAGGGATGATAAAAAATGTCTTCACTAATTGCCAAATGTCCCTAGGGGCAAAATGGCTCCCGAGTGGGAACCACTACCCTAGAGCCACGACCCATTTAAGACTGATGCTTTGCCTTACTCTTACTAGCCTTTTCTCTCTTCCTCCTCCATGCCACTAAACAAACTAGAATCCAGCTCCTATCCACTGGGCAAGTTTTATAATGCCCCTATCCAATCACCACTGACCTCTAATTTAGATGCTACATAGCTTTCTCCTGGATATATCACCATCTGCCTACAGAGTCCCGTCTGCTTACTGGGAAAAGTGTTACAACACCTGAAACCTCCCACCTGGTGGCCTTTGCCCTATATGTGTCTACCCCAGCCTATAGCTAAAGGACATTTTTTCTTCATTCCTACAGCTGAGGGTCTGCCTCTGTAAAATCTACTTTAAGGTCTAAATACCTCCTTTCTGTCTCTTCTGCTATAGTTAATCAGGTAGTTGCTGTCCACATTCCAAGATATGAGCTTGGAACTCTCAACACTAATAATGACACTATAGCATGTTTAAGAGGGAGGGTATAGCAGCCCTTAAGGCAATTTCCAAAGCTTCTTTACTTTACTTTAAAAAATCATATTATAGATCGAGGATCTATCAGTTAGTTCAGCCCCGCTTCCAAACTTTATCTTCTGGACTATCCCTTGGGGCCATGTATCAAGTAAAGTAGTACTTCATTTAATATTAATATGCATTAAAGTGCCTTTTTTCAAATTCTAGAGCTCCATACTAGTTTTAGAATTAAGGACTTTGGTTAGTGAGATAATGTCCTTTTTCATAATCAAACTTGTACTTTCAATCTTAATTACTACCCTCATATTTGGGTTTTTCTTTTTCTATAGTTGTTCAGAAGCAATTTTCTCTTCTTTGTTATTTCAGTTGCTATGAGTTTAGTATTCTCCTATTTTATGCTTGTTTTAGGCTTGGCAAACAAAATTGCATGAAGCATTCCAAATCAACCATGGTGTTGCTTTGTTTTGTTTTTATGAGTAAAGGGATATTTTCTGTTAACAAACATTCTTTATTTTGATTCTGATTCTGAATATTGGACTATATAGGGCAATTCTATTTAAAAGTGAAACGGGGCACCTGAGTGGCTCAGTCAGTTAAGCATCCAACTTCGGCTCAGGTCATGATTTCATGGCTCATAAGTCTGAGACCTGCATTAGGCTCTCTGCTGTCAGCACAGAGCCTGTTTTGGCTCCTCTGTCCCCATCTCTCTCTGTCCCTCCCCTGCTCTCTGTCTCTCTCAAAAATAAATAAACATTAAAAAAATAAAAATGAGACAAAACAGTTTATTTAGTGAAATATTCAATTGGTGTAGACAATGATAGTTTATGTCAAATTCCCACTTCTACATCAAGTGATTTATGTTGCTAACTTACACAATGAACCAACTATATCTATATGTCGCATATCTATATGCATGTATTTCTAAAATAAATTCATCACCCAGTTATGGCCTGTAAGAAGATTATGTCCTCATTATTAGGCTTGGTCTCTTTTGAAAAGGTATTATTGTGGATGTCAGCCATCCAGGAAAACTAAAGTAGAATTGAGATAAGCAGGTGAGGGAATCCCACTGAATGTTCATGACGTTCTTTTACTCTTTTTTTTTAATTTCTAGGAATACTATTTCTTTTTTTAACGTTTATTTTTGAGAGAGAGAGAGAGAGAGAGAAAGAGAGAGAGAGAGAGAGAATGAGTAGGGGAGGAGTAGAGAAAGGGAAACAGAATCCTAAGCAGGGTCCAGGCTCCGAGCTGTCAGCACAGAGCCAGATGCGGGGCTCGAACTCCTAGAACTGTGAGATCATGACCTGAGCCGAAATTGGATGCTCAACCAACTGAGCCACCCAGGCGCCCTGAGGTTTTACTCTCTTAAGCCTCGATGTGATGAATCTAAGAACACCAAGGAGAATTGCCGCATAGTAGGAATTGAGAGTATAAATAATACTAGAGTATAAATAATACTAGTCGTCATCATCATTCTTATGAGTGAGACAAATAAGTGTATTTAATTTAATCTTCACAGCAACCATATGATGCAGGTGGGCACTATATTATTATCCCTACTTTGCAGCTGGAGCTGCTGAGACAATCTAAGTAATATGTCCAAAGTCACTCAGGGAGTAAGTGGAGGCCTGAGCTATAAACTCACTCTGCTTAAATGAAAAATCCTAACTCAATGCCAATATACTCCTAGAAGTTCCTGCAATAGGATTAGGCTAGGAGTGAGGCAGGAATCATATCAGAACGTGTCTTTAGAATATTATCCAAGAGAAATACAGTACAAATCACACATGTAATTTAAAATTTTCTAGTAACAACTGTAGAATAGAATTTTAAAAAACAAATAAAAATAGTTTTAATGGTATATTTTAAATTTACCTACTATGTCAAAAGTATCATTTTAATATGTAATCAATATAAAATTATTAATGAGGTATTTTACATTCTTTTTGTGAAATCCAGCATACATTTTATACTTGCAGTAACATTTCAGTTGGGACTATGCATATTTCAAGTGTTTAGTAGTCACTTGTGGCTAATGGCTACTGTACAAGATAGCATGGCTCAAAAGATCTCAAAACATTTGGGTAATTTAAATTTTAAAGATTACCTTGTATGGTGCCATTTTATCTCGCTTTGAAGATTTTTCTAGCCTTGAGTAATTTAGTGTTTGGTAATCCTGCTTTGGCTCAATCATGTTGTGAGAATCAGTAACCCCTTTACCTCTACTAGTGGCTCTCATAATGGGGACAGGTGAAAATGGTAGGAATTCCCAAGGGAAAGGTGAAATCAAGGGACAACATTCAGGATTTTAGATCTAGCTGCTCCTCCTCCATCCTGGAGTTTTCTTTTTTTAGAAGTTAGTGATTGCCATATATTTGATATATCAGTGGAATTTGAACACTTGTGATTTTGAGTGTATTAGTCTTTCACCTTTCCTTTCTTGCCTAATCTCTTTTTATCTGGTGAATTTGCAAACAAGTTGCTGGCTGGAAAGCATAGACATAGCCTGATGTTTAATCTGGTGAATGAATTCATGCCAGACAGGCAACAGTACAGGAAGCAACCAACTCCCAACCCCATTGGTACCCAATAGTCTCTTCTATTTAGAATTTCTAGACCACTGTACTTTAAACCCAAACTAAAATGAAGGGATTAATAACAGATAACGGGGCAAGAAAGCCCACCTCCCATAGCTGCTGACATGACTTATGGGAAGGAACTGGTTCACAAAATGGATAACCCAGTGTGCTACCAAAACACAAAGAAACTAGATATTTATAATGAAGAGCTTGGGTAAGGGGTACTTTTACCAGTGAGATATTTCAGAACAGTTATGATGCAATCATGAGAAAAATAAGTAAAGGATGATAATTGTAAGTTATGAAGAAATGAAAAAAATTTAAATCTCATACTTGCTGAAATTCCATTACAAATGGAATTATGTGAAAAACTGTAGATTCCACCAACTGAACTAAGACAGTGTGCAGCAGCATTATATACGTGACAATGTATACAGCAAAATATCCTGACTATTCATCCTCACCTCTTGATGAGATCTTTTAAAAGTTTTCCCTTTTCTTTATGCTTCCTTGTTCACATATGCTTATAATTCAGAGTAGATGTGAGTTGAAAGGAGATAAGCAGAGTGTGGAGAATAGGTCTACGTTTTTGGGCTCCTGAGGCAATCAAGGCTGGTCTTATGACTTGGAGATGAATGGAAAGCACAGCAAAGACAGCCGAGAGGACCTAAGAAGATAAAACAAGTATAATTTAATGATTAGGCACACATTGGACTTTGTGCTTTGTACCAAGTAAGCTAACAACTTTAATTTAGAGTGCCATCTTTTTACTCTTTCTTCAACAGAGTTGAAAATGGACAGGAGTTGGTTATAAAGTGATAAAGTTACTCACTCATTCTCTGTACCATCACATGCAACCTTATCTTCTAAGACCAAAGCAGATGTTAATCTGGGAAGCACTTCAGCTTAATTTCTAAGCATGTAAGGTGTTCTGTTCAAATTTCCCTAATTTGTTACGATGTGTATCACCTAGACTAGGTCCTGAACAAAACCACAGCCAACAACCAGAAGGACAATGGCAAATGCAAGTGGAGATCAGAAACATTTGTCCTTTATCAGAGTGTGCAGGACAGCTCTCCCTGCCTCATCCCCTCCCCCCACCCCCTACCTCAGGGAAAAAACTGCGAAGCCCAAGGAACCAGAAACAGATATTAAGTCTTTTCAAGTAGGTCGATAACTGAAATCTAGTCCAGCTCCCAATTACTGATTTTTTTTATTATTAATCATCACTTGGGAAATTTAAGCATAACTGCCTTGAAGCTAGAAGACTTTCCAGTGAAGAAAAAAAAAAATGGTGGGCTCTTCACTGCCTTTATTTCTTCAAATAAAGAAGACTATAATGGAAAATTTTTACTGATATGCCTCATAATAATGTTTCTAAAAAATCATAAGGGTTTTTTTTTTACTACCATTAAAGCTTATTTAAAAATTATATTTGACAATGTCAAGTTAGTTTCTATGTTCTTTGAACAACAGCTTTTTGCCTAGACTATTAGACATCTCATGGGAAAAATATTTTGTATCTGTTGAAGAAGGAACTTGATTTTACCTGGATAATTCATCCCTTGCCCTGGGCAGACAGCAGAAGGGGCAAGCTCTCCACATGTTGAACAACATTCCACAATGGCATAAGCACACAGACAGGTTCTGTGGCTGTTACTACTTGTTCCTATGTCAGGTAGGGACATTTTCATTTCTCAAAACTTCCCTGAGTTTTTTCCCTTTTCTATGCAGATTTTACTGATCTATAGCAACATACCAACACCATTTTAGTAGGATTTAACTAGTACCTATAAAGACATGAAATCCCTTTCCATCTGCCTGCATGGTCTTTTCTCAAAAAAAAAATCCTTCAAATGGTACTGCCTATAAGGTTCTGTGAGATCCTTATTTTATTTTTTCCTAAACAATTTACTCATTTACTTTTTAGGTAAACTCTATACCAATGTGGGGCTTGAAATCATGACTCCAAGGTCAGGAGTTGCATGTTCTAACAACTGAGCCTGTCAGGCACCCCTCTGAGATCCTTATTTTAATCAGGCAAATATCACATCAAATATCATCAAATATCACAATCACATCATTAAATAAACCTGTTTTTAAATAGTATAAATTCTCTCTTATACGATGTGAATTGCCAGATGTCCCAAACACTAGTATACTCCAAAATCATCTCCTTAATCTGCTTCCTAGACAGAAATTCGTATTAGTAAATCCTTTGTTTCATTTAGAGCCTAAATAGGTAGAAGTGTTGTCTACATGATGCTGCTATGTAAAGGGAAACATAGTCTGTATATAAGAGACATAGAGTAGACAAAATTTTGCTCTAATATATCAATTTATCTTTGATCTCCCTTGTGTAGCAAAATAGTGAGTGCTGTGGGGTGTGAAACCTGTGTTATCTTTGTGCCAAACTAATCATGTTCTCTTCTGCACATTGAAAAAAACAGGTAGTTTTCTAAATAGAAGCTAAAAGGCAAAAAGATTGCCAGGCCCAGTTCCCTACCGAATATTTGGTCCACCTGCACACCAACCCACTTTTCAACTTTTCTGAGAAGATAAGAAATTGCCTTATTTGTATATAGAGTCTTTCAAAGGAAAACTTCTGACAGCAACTCATGTATAGTAAACCCTCCTGGTGTGAAAAGCTTTCCTACTTCCTAATTAAGCTTACAATCACTGTAACAAATATCCTAAAGAGAATTATAGAGAAGTTAAGACCCATGGAGAAAATATCCCATACAAGTTAACAAAGACCAATTAAAATATTTCCTTGATGGCAAAATTATAACCAGAATTTCTTTAAACTGAGTAATGAAAAGTTCACACATTTTCAGATTAGCATATGCTTGAATATAATCTGTAACAGTGACATCTGGTGGCTTTTATTATAATGCTGTGGCATCTTTCACACAGAGCCGTGCCATAATTAAATAGAATTATAACATCGCTTTGTGCTTTACACAGGAAAAAAATAAACAGATACATATTAGCTTTTACTAAAGTATTCCTTATAAACTTTGGTACAACAAAATGTTAAATATTTTCACAAGTTCACAAGTTTGAAACTTTCAGATAAGAGTATATAAATTAATATTTTAACCTTAAACCTTTTAGTCACACTACCATAAACTTGCTGGTTTTAAATTTATGTATATTTAACTTTCATTCATTTTCCTTGTGTTGATGGAGTGCAGGCTCAGATTGGCATACTCTTTCATAGTTGCTTCCAACATCAGCCTGTCACTCATGGTAGCTAAAACCCCAGGCTGTCTGGAATAAATTTAATTCATTGCCTTCATAAGCTCCACCAGGGCTAAATAGAGAAGGAAGGGTGAATAGGTGAATCTCAATCTTTCTCTCAGGGTGTTAAATGTTAATGATGACCTTGATTTGTCCATGTGCACTTCTCCCCTCCCCCAATTCCTGAAGTCTAGCAACGTATACTCTCAAAAACTTTCTAAACACTATGAAAAACTAGGAGAATATATATTAGCAACAAAGAGTCTTTAAAAAATTATGATTTAGCTCCATAGAGTTTTTAAATACAATCCTTCAATTTGTACTTTTTTCACTGGTTGAGAAGAAATCAGGAAAGTGATCTTTGGCATTCCCATCTCTTAAACTTCTTTTGACAATCGGGTCTCTTTGCATATGTTGGCTGATGCAGAATTTCTATGCCAAGGGTCTACCATAAAGAACTTTTAGCTTGTATTTTCTGTAGATTAGGTGCTCATAATTTACATTAGGTAATCTGGCTTAATTTGCACTGTTGAGTCTAGAAAAGAAACGTGGTCAGGCAGCAGTATTTGCACTTGTGTGTGCAAGTTGAAAGTGATCTAAGAATCAAGTCAATTGTAATATGCTCTGTTTAAACATAGAATGAGCAAAGTCATTGGCTCATCTCAATAAACTGCAATTTCTGCTTTCTTTCTTTCTGTCAGGGCACGTTATTTGTGGCACATAGCAGCGCTTATCAAGAGAAAGACCTTATTAGAGAGTTAGAGGAACAAACTATATTCAAGCAAGATTTTCTTCAAGTAACCGAATAGCATTAACAATTTACTGTTTCCACAAAATCAAACTGTGAATATACCCAGGCCAAAAAAAAAAAAGTAGATACAGATGCCATTTTGTAAATAGACCATGCAGTAGAGCTATCAATTCAAAGAATAAATAGATGTTAATATGTCAGTTTTATTATCTCTTAATCCTTCATGGGGATAAGGAATTCTTTTTTCAGGTATATCTAATCTGTGAAATAATGGATCAAGATTAGTATCAGTCCGGACTTTATGACTGCTTATGTCAGTTCCCATAGGATGTGGAAAATTCTTCCATAAAGTTTTCCAGTCTAGTGAACCATCTAAATACTGAAAACTGCCAAATTGCTAATTCAATGTTTCTACTAACCACCAGAATGTAGAAACTATTATTTGAGTGTATGTCTAGCAGACATCTTAAACTTAATGTGTCCAAAAAATTTCTGATTTTCCCCCAAAGCCTCTTCTCCCTCAATGTTCACCATCTGAACAAATGGCACCTTCATTCTTCTATAACCTCTCTCTAAAATATGTTGAGTCATCTCTGACTCCTTTCCTTCTCTCCTACCCCTACCCATTCCAATCTATCAGTAAATCTGTTGGTTTTCTAACATCCAAATATATCCTGATTCAATCATTTCTCACCACGCCACCATTATTATCTTTGTTGACACCACTATTTTCATTTGTTTGATGACTCCACTCTTTACCCTACTTTTTATTATTCCAGATGCCAGAAGAATCTTTTCTAATTTTTTTAAATGTTTATTTATTTCTGAGAGAGAGAGAGAGAGAGAGAGAGAGAGAGAGAGAGAGAGAGATGAATGGAGGAGGGGCAGAGAGAGAGAGGGAGACACAGAATCCAAAGCAGGCTCGAGGCTCCAAGCTGTCAGCACAGAGCCTGACATGGGGCTTGAACTCATGGACCATGAAATCATGACCTGAACCAAACCCAGATGCTTAACCTACTGAGCCACCTAGGAGCCCTCAGAAGAATCCTTTTTAAATGTAAGTTATATCATGTCATCTGTTTGCTCAAACTTTTCCAAAAGATTCATTTCTCATGTAGAGTATATTCTTACAGTTGCTTAAAGTTGCACTTTTTTCACTGGTTGAAAAGCAATCAGGAAACTGATCTCTGACAGTTTCTACCTCCTAACCTTCTTTGACTGTTGGGTCTCTTTGTAAATGTTGGCCTATTCCCTAGATAGTCTGGTTCCTTCTCTATTTCCTTTATCTCCCATTATAGTCCTCTTTCCTTAAAGCTCCAATAACTTGGCCTTCTTGCTTTTAGTAGACTACATCACATCTGTTGCTTTGAGGCCTTTGCACTTTCTGCTCCCTCTGCCTAGAACATCCTTTACCCAGGTCACTTCTTTGCTGGCTTTCTCATTTCCTTCAGGGTTTTGTTGAAATGTCATCATCTCAGTGAGGTTTCCCCTCCCCACCTTGTATGTGATTATCTCCCTCTATCTGTTCCCATGTTCCCTATCTTCCTTCTCTGGTATTTGCCTCCATTTGTCACCAACTGATATTATATATTTTATTTATGTATTCATTTATTATTTTCTAATATCTACCTGTTTCCCAGAATATAAACTCCATGAGGAGACTAATGTCTGTTTTGTTCACTGCTGTAATCCCACCACAAAGAGCAGTAAGTGCCTGGAACATAATGAAAACTTGTTGAAATGTTTATTGAATGAATGAATGGATTGCTTATCTGTAGCTACATCTTGTATATACATTTCCTCAAAGAAAAGAACTTTCACTCAGGTTAACTGGGTGTGTAGCATAATGTTTCTGATTAATCTACCCTAAAAAGCTATTGTTGGTATCTAAACCACTAAATTCACTATACTAAACTTCTTCAGGAATTGAAGAGAAGCCTCATGAATATCAGCTGGGGAAAGGTTTGGGAGAGACAGCTTGTCTCGGCTACACTTAGCATCATGGAGTGTGACTTAGAGGCTGGGGCTGGAGTCATCCTAAGGCTTGCAGTAGATGCTGCCTGTGAGATGTTTTGGGCTTTCTCGCCATATGGTGATTGGGTTCCCAGGGTGATCATTTCCCAGAGAGAAGCTCAGATAGAAACCATGTCACCTTTGGTAAACCAGCCTTGGAAATCATACAGCATCACTTTTGCTACATTCTGTTTGTCAAGACCACCACAAAACCTGTCCAAGTTTAAGACAAGGAGAATGAGATTCTACCTCCTGATGGGGAAGTGGCAAGATTCTGCAAGAGTAGGTGAGATGAGAACTATTGTTACAGCCATTTTGGAAAATGCACCCTGCCATAGCCACTACAAGGTATTTGAGGTGATTTGAGTTCTGCATTGACTCAAATGATATTCTATTGATAAAGCTCATAGTAAAGATCTAGGATTTCTGTGTTATTTCTCAAATGATCAATGTATTGCTATCATAAAGAGGGTGGTGTAATAGTTTTAAAATATGTCCACAAATCTTTTATAATTTTCCCGTCAAGAAGTGGCCACTTTCTCCTTCCCTTGGATCTGGGCTGGACTTAGAGATTCCACTTTAAGCAATACAGTGCAGCAGAAGTGGTATTTTGTGAAGTCCAAGGCAGCTTCTACCTTCGTCACTGGTGTTTGGCACTATGAGCTGCCATGTAATGAGTCCAGCTATCCTTTGATTGCCATGCTGTGAGGAAGCTCAGGCCATGCTCAAGAGACCAACCATGGGTGTCCTGGTTGACAGTGTAACTGAGATCCCAGTTGACAGTCAGTATCCAGTGCCAGGCATGAGATGAGAATGAGGCACCTTAGATGTCCAGCCCAGGTGAACTTGAAAACTGCAGCCCCACCCACATCTGACCACAACCACACGAGAGACCCCAAGTGAGAAGGGGCTAGCTAAATGTTTCCAGAATTTCTGACTCACAATTCATGGGCTAAATAAAATGGCTGTTTAAGCCACTAAGTTTGGGTGTAATTTGTTATTCATCAAATGTAACTGAACAGGTAGACCTAATGCCCAAGAGGGTCTAATTTTTGTTCCAGAGCTAAAATTATAATCTTCAATTCTACATTTGCTATATAGAACATAGGTTTGGTTTCAAGGGTTAAACCCTTTATTATTCCTTTGCAATGAAAATAATTTTAAGAATAGAGTGAAAGACTCTTCAAGTTCTTGACTCATCAATCTTAATCCTTTTACTGGATTGAGAACATGCTCACACGAGGATGCTCTTAAGTAGATTTTACTCAAGTTGCTTTATAGCCGAAGAAAATCACCAAAGTGTATTGAGTTCATTATTGTAAAGTTGATTGCTTACTATTTTATCTCTTTTATTGTAACAAATCTATGTGACTCTTAAGTTATTATCGTTTTCCTGTAAATGTACACTTTGTTATACTATTTTACCACAATTTTTATATTGAAAGTAAACCTTCTTTTAGATCTTTAAAAAAGTTAGCATGTTAGTAATTGTTAATGAGCTTTTAAAAATGATGTTCCTCACACATGAAACAGCAACAGTGAAGCTAGAGAAATATTGGAGTGACAGATTGAAAATAGTGAGACAAATAATTTAAGAAGAAGATGAAAGTAAGAATTATTTCAAAAAGTTGATCTGGTTCTTTCTGCTGATGAAGATTTACAAAAATAATCATAGTAGCAACATACATATTTCCTCTTCTTCATTTTGTTTCTCATTCAGAGCGGTAGTGCTAGAACTGTACAAAATTATTTTTTTCCAAGTACAGATCAAGCTTTAACTACTTAATTTTTTTCTTGATAGAGCAGAAATAAAGGGTGTGGCTGGAGAATACTGTAATTAAGAGAACGCCTTACTCCTGGTGTGCTTGCAAATCGTCCTGCATTCGAAGAATTATAGTTTAGGTGTGTCTCGAGCAAATGTCAGCTGTTACAGTTATTAAAAATATAATCAAGTACATAGTGATCTAACTTTCTGCAAATAAGAGGGCAACTATATATTTCAGTTAAAAAATGATAGCACCATTAGACTCAAGAAAGGTAAATGCTCAAATTTCATCTCTTTTTATTTTACTGTTTTTGACTTTTTACATATGAATATACTTGAGCCTCCACCCTTTCCCAAAAACTTTCTTTTTGGACTTTCAGACATAAAATACAGCTTTTTTTTTTTTTTTTTTGAGAACTTCGAGATCATTTTGTTACCTCTGGGACATAGCTAAGATGGTTTACAATTTCAAACAGCTTCGCATCTCAATCATGTGTGTCTGTGTGTGTGCCTGCACGCGCACGCCTGCCTGTGTGGGTAAATAATACGTATGCCAGGCAGCATAAAACATTCACTGCAGAAAGGTCCTGAATCTGGTTTGGCAAATCAGGATGCCACTGGGTATGAGGTTTTACTTACACGAGCGGCAGCTGTTCTTGTGACTAACGTTAAACACACTAGCTAAGTATATTCTGAAGCCAGTGATAAACAAGTGTCTCAAAGATACATCCATACAACAGCACATGGTTAGTCTTTTATGCACTACAATGGGTGTCCCACATCAGCTTTCTTCTTCTTCAGGTTTCCTGCAGCCCCCCTGACTGTCCCTGTCACCCAGTGCCAGATGGGAAGTGAGAGCTTAGCTGATCCACCTCTTTGTGGTGGAAACCCCCAGAGCTTCAGCTCCAGGCTACAGGTTACCGAAGCCGTCATGAAAAATTCAGAGCTGATATTAACAAGTCTGCTGAAAGTAAAGCGCGTGTCACATTATCCACCCTGCCTTTCAGTTAATACTAAAGCTACTGTCGCCAAAAGAAGAAATGCATACTCGTTGTGTTCATGTTCAAAACTATTTGGGTTGTACTATGTAGATTCAGAACTAAGAAGAAAGATGTTGTGAGAAATAGGAGAGAAAGATCAGACACTTGAATTACCCAGAGTCCTAGAGAATGACTGTGGTGTAGAATAGCTAGTTGGAAGCAACTGGCCTCCTAATATTTGGAATGAAATATGGAAATATTTTACAGAAGTTCCAATTCTGTAGCTTCATGAAATAAACGTTTATAATTGTTTTATATACATGTTGCTTCTACATTTATCCAGTGATAAATGCTTTTCATAAAAGTGTTTTTTTTAAACTTGAACCCTATAGAAAAACTTATGAGATATCAAAAAATTAATTACCAGTTATAATTTATTGAGTTCTTGCTATGTTCCAAGCATGTTCTAAGCACTATTGTATATTACCTCATTTACTTCTTACAGCCAGTAAAGTAGGTACTATTTGTTATTAATATCATTTTATAGATCAGAAAACTGAGGCCCTGGAAGGTTAAGTGACTTGCTCCTGGTCCTGTTGTAAGTGGCAGATTAAAACCCAGCCCGTCTCTCTCCAGATCCTGTATACTTTCTCACTACTGTACTGCTACTGCTTAGTCATTATATTTCAAAGAATACAGAGAAATTCAAAGGATATTAAAACACTCTAATCCCTTCCCAAATCAATAGAGATTTAATGACTTTTAAAAAAATAATAAACAACATTTTACAGATGAAGTGAAGTTTTCATGGACAACAACCTCAGGATTCTATTATCCTGGAATCTTCCCCAGAGGCAACTATTATCATGAGTTTGGTGTGTATTTTAAAATATAATTTTATGTAGAAAAATATATATAATATTATATCACACTGTAAATATATTTCTATAACTTCCTTCTTTTCTCAACCTTTGTTTTTTGTGATCTATTTACATTAAATATAAATTTTTAAAAAGAAGGCCTAGAGGACCATGTGAGTTTGTGAGAATTTAATGGGGAGGAAAAAAAAACCAGCGATAACCCAGCCATAGGCTACAGTACATATATTACCTCATGAGCTGAATGGGATTTAATGGGAGCACATAGGAGGTCTTAGCATGAATGCAATGATTTAGTAGCTAGACATACACATCAACCAACTGTCAACCCCCTTTGATTCCCATTCTCCATTCTAATGAAATGAGGGAGCCATTCCTCATCAGAAATTTAAAGAAAATACATCAAATCTCTTTACAATCAAGACATTTCAGTTTTTTTCTTTCATTTCAAAATATACTCATTCATGTTACTGTCAGAGCATAAAGTTATCCCTGAAATTTCATCAGTGTTAAACATGTCTCTCAGCTCCATTGTTGGGAGTATATACAATTTAACGAAATAAAAGTAAGTTATTGTGAAACTTTAATAGTGAGGTTTCCAAATAGATGAGAATGCAGGCAAGTTTCCATTTTCTTCCCAACAGAAAGAAGCTAACTTTCTTTTTTTTCAAGGAAGAAAAATATTAAGTGAAATGACTATACATGATTTGATTACAACCCAAATCTCTTAGTTATCTATCTATTTAGCTGTGAAATCTTGGAACATTATCTGGGGCTCTTCAATTTTAGTCTAATCCTATCACTGCTCTAAAACAGTCTTTAAAGAAGGAGGGGAGGGATGGGTAAGCAGAGTGATTAAAAATATCAATAGGTAATATGATTATTATTCTTTAGCACATGTGAATTTTTTAAGTGTAAACAAGGGTGAACGAGTAAACGAGTAAACGAGTGAACTATGTTATGAAATATTTCACCAGGAAACCAGCATACACTTTATTTTGATTAGTGATTGCCATTAATTCAAAATTCACCACTTGAAGGCCAAGAATAAGAACCATCTGTATTAACATTGGAATTTCACATATATTTAACTACAATTCAATTTTAACCTCAATATTAAAAAAATAGCTGTAATATGTTCAATTTTAAGAGGACAATTACAAGAGCAAATAATGTGATAATGCAATAAGGGGATAATAATGCAAAAGCCAAATAGATTGCTTGGTAGTCATAAATCTTGCCACAATTTGCCAACAACCAAATAAGCAATGATACCAAAATTCCAATTAAATTAAAAAATTCTAATATTGTTTTATTGTCATTGTGTGAATTTTTACCTCATTTATTTGTCAACAGATGTACTTTATGATAGTGTTCCAGTGTGCAATGGTCATTAAAGTGCAATCTAAAACTCTAATAAGTGGAAAAGCAGAACCTCTTCTTTTTTCTCTCTCTCATCTTATGAACAGTTTCAGTTACTCTAATACTGAGAAAGGTTGTCAGGATAGTTATTTCAAATATCCCTTGGAAATATGTTAAGTAGAATGTAACCTCTCATCTCTAAATCTGTTAGCTTGATGTTCTTGGATAATGCCTAACTTCTGGGTAGGGGGGTTAACTTAAAAAACATAAACCCTGCTTCTAAGACTAACACTTGATCATCATTCTAAGCCATATCTAGTAGTAGGCATGATAGGCATTATTTTATCTTTCTTTTTACTTATTTTTTATTTTTTTAATTATATTTCTTTCTATGACAGCCAACACAAGGACTTTTATTTTTAAGACTTTATTTTTAAGTAATCTTTACACACAACATGGAGTTTGAACTCACAGCCCTGAGATTAAGAGTCGGATCCTCCATCGACTAAACCAGCCAGGTGCCCCAAGGACTTTTGTTTTATTTATGAATTCAACTGCTAAGATGACTTCTATTCCTTCTGAGCATTCAATATTCTCACTTATTCTACTATAAGGTAAGTTGCCTGAGGACAGCCTAGAACAGTGCTTCTCTTGCACAAAGTAAGTGCTCAGTAAATATTTAGATCTCAAGAAATCATATTGATTTGATATAGAATTTAAATTAATAGTTTACATTATCTTGCATTTTAAATCAGTGCTAATAGCAATGTAATTTTCAAATCAAAATTTCTGTCATTGGTTTCCACACCTTGGAGTTTTTCTAGCTTTCACATAACCAGCTTAGGATAGGCAATGTTGATAGTTTTGCACAATAAATAACAAGCCTTGGTCTTAATCAGTTCTTCCTCAGAATCTGGGTTTGCAAATATCACTTCTTATGACCCTAGTGGCAGCTCCACAAAGAACAGGAGAAAACTTTCTTCTTTTCAAGTGGAAGGGTGAATTGCAGAGTTTAGTCACTTGTTTAATATCACACATTCATTCCCCCAGAACCTATATATCTTCTGTTTTCCTAAACAGATTTAATTTCAAAATATGTTATCCCATATTCATATAATAGAGCTGCATGGTGTCTCCAGCATACATAAAAATAGGAACTGGAGAGAAATATGGTCTTATTTAAGCTAGAGTTTTATTATCAGTACAACAGCCAGATCTCTATTACTAAAATAAACTGTTGAAATAAGTATCTGGATAAACAATACACTTCTTAATTTCTTTTTTTTTTCTGAGAAAGCAGCTTTTTACTATCATTCTTAAGCTTTGGAAGTGACTTTGGAGATAAGCAGCTGAATATAGCTATATCAACATATTTGCAACATCAGGTGCAATTTGGTGGAGGAAAAGGTAGATTAGAATCCAAAGCAGAGTAAAATGAAACAGTAATCTGTTTAGAAACAGGTTGATATTGAGAGGCAAGACTCAAAATCAGGTTTTCTGATGTCACCTCATTCTAACAGAAGTTGAAAAGAAATGTAACTTTACAAATCTAGCCCCATATTCTTGCACATGCCATCAATCAAAACGTACATGTAAACAGGATTGTAATTTCCTACGGCTAGCTGTCAGAACCCTGATAGAAGAAGACTATAGTAACTGAGAATTCGCATAAAATTGAACAAATTCAACAAAGCTGGAAATTCTTGTCCAACTTTGTAAAAAAATGACCTAGTTAGCGTAAAAAGAATCTATATCTATATCTATATATATATACAACCTGATATATGTGACCATGAAAATCCCTAATGTAAGAACTTGACCAAAAATATTGATGCTGTCTTCACTATTTTATAGAACTACATTCACAGAAATATTTTTAAAATGTATTTTAATGACAGAAATCATGGTCATTTTTGTTCTTATGAAAACATGAGCTGAAAGAAAAGTTTCCTTTTGAAACTTTTAACTCAAATAATCTTACAGTGTTTTTCCTTTAGACTATATGTCCAGTCTTTAAAAAAGCATTTAAAACATTACCTTAGAATAATTTCCTTGATAACAAGACTATTGAGTCTAAATGCAACGGACGTCAGGGGCACCTGTGTGGCTTAGTCAGTCTGACTTCAACTCAGATCATGATCTCATGGTTTGTGGGTTTGAGCCCCACATCGGACTCTGTGATGACAGCTTGGAGCCTGGAGCCTGCTTCAGATTCTGTCTCTCCCTCTCTCTCTGACCCTCCACTGTTCTCTCTCTCTCTGTCTCAAAGATGAACACACATTAAAAAAATTAAAACAAATAAATAAATGCTATGGATGTGTCACAAAAGGCTATTAAACTTTTATTTTTCTAAAAATTTCTATGATTCATCTCACATTCTGATGTCAAATGTTGACACAACTAACTTAATGATACCAATGAATAATTCATTGACTTGTAAATTTAATTTGGGTTTGTGATGATTATATATTACACCTATTTTTTCTCAATTTTCTAAGTCTTTATCTCCTTAATACCTATTTTTTAACTCTGTGATTCTTACAACTTTTATCCTCCTTTATTATTTACTGAATAAATAATTGAGGGACGAGCTATAGAACCTTCTTTGCCAGTTTTACTGTCTTTTCTACTAGAAACACCACTTTTACCTTCTTGCATTGTAAGTCTACAGTCCTGAGGCTAACATACAAGTTTGGGGGCAAAAAAAATTGATAGAAGCACCTGGGGAGTTCAGTCAGTTAAGTGTCTGACTCGTGATTTCAGTTCAGAACATGATCTCATGGTTTGTGAGATTGAGTCCTTGTGCTGACTGTGCAGAGCCTGCTTGGGATTCTCTCTTTCCCTCTCTCTCTCTCTCTGCCCCTCCCGTGCTTGCATGTTCTCTCTCTCTTTCTCAAAAATAAATAAATAAACTTAAAAAAAACCCAAATGGATAAATGAAAGTAAAATCAGGTTAATATGCTAGTTGATGCTTTCTTTTATCTTTTTAAAAATTTGATTATGTATTTCCTACAAAATTAGTATTTCATTTTTCCCTTTTCTTCAAAAAGGAATATAACTACAGAAATAATATATGCCTCACTGTGCATTTACTTATTTCACCTTTCCAATTATCCCAGAATACAAGTACAAAAATAAGCATGTTAAAAATAAATAAAATATTAGCAGCTTAAAACTAACATCTTCCAATAATTTTAAAATACTTTGTGTTATTTGAGAAGACAGAATGGAATAAATAGCCATGTATATATATTATGTATAAATATAATATATATACATAATATATATAATATAATATAGTATATATTTATATATTATATATAATTTATGCATGCAATAAAAAAAGACTTTACAATTAAAATTGTGGATTCCTTGGTGTTTGGTGTTTTAAATAATCTTTTATCATTTCCACAGTCCCAGGCACATATGTTTATTTAGTAAATATTGGCTAAATGGAGGAATACATGAGTTAAAATGTAATCTTCAAGGAAACAGTTCAGAAAGAAATTGCTCTTTATTAATTGCAAAGTAAGTAATAATTCAAGGAAATATATGTCCCTCCTTTGATGAAACCTTTGTAGTGTGCAACTGTTTGGAAACCTCTATGGGTGTGGGGATTCAAAGGATTTATTTTATGATCAGTTCAGTAATAACCTCAGTATTTTCTTTGCTTGGTTAAGTTGGAAAGAATGTTATTTTACCGTAAAGAATACTGTTTTTCAACAGAGTGATAGGACTTGCTATACTTCTCTACTAGAATGATTCAACACTAATGTCTTGACTTGCCAGCTACCAGGCTTAGAGAATTCTGAGAAGTTGATGAAGGTTACCTCACAAGCCTTTAGAATTAAAATATTAGAAAGAAGAGCCAGACAACACCAGTTCCACCTGCCAATAATCTTTTTGATTATGAAATTTCTTCATATATTTCTGAATTTTGATTACAGTCTCATTTCAAGTAAAAGTGGGGTTTTTTTTTATTGTTGTTGTTGGCGATTGGGGGTATTTTGGACAAGGCACCTTATTCTGTTTCATTGATTTGTCTATGCTTATGCCAGAGATACACTGCTTTATTTATTCTAGTTTGTATTTTAATATCTAGTTTGTAATTTAATTTATTCTAGTTTGTCCTTAATAAGTAGGACTAGTTTCTTCTCCTTACTCACTAAAGGATCAGTAAGAAAAAGAGTAAATTGCTCAGACTCCATTTTGTTTGACTTTAGGATGGATTTTTTTTAAATTAATAATTATTTGATTATTGTCAAGTTGGTTTCCATATAACACCCAGTGCTCTTCCCCACAAGTGACCTCCACCATGACCATCACCCCCTATTCCCTTTCCCCTTCCCCTTAGCCCTCAGTCTGTTTTCAGTATTCAAGAGTCTCTCATGATTTGCCTCCCTCCCTCTCCCTAACTCTTTTTCCTCCTTCCCCTCCCCATGGTCCTCTGTTAGGTTTCTCTTGTTAGACCTGTGAGTGAAAACATATGGTATCTGTCCTTCTCCACCTGACTTATTTCACTTAGCATGACACCCTCAAGGTCCATCCACTTTGCTACGAATGGCCAGATATCATTCTTTCTCACGGCCATGTAGTATTCCATTGTATACATAAACCACATCTTCCTAATCCATTCATCAGTCGATGGACATTTAGGCTCTTTCCATGATTTGGCTATTGTTGAAAGTGCCGCTATGAACATTGGGGTACATGTGCACCTGTGCATCAATGCTTCTGTATCCCTTGGGTATATCCCCAGCAGTGCCATTGCTGGGTCATAGGGGAGTACTACTGATAGTTTTTTGAGGAACCTCCACACTGTTTTCCAGAATGGCTACACCAGTTTACATTCCCACCAACAGTGTAGGAGGGTGCCTGTTTCTCCACATCCTCGCCAGCATTTATAGTCTCTTGATTTGCTCATTTTAGCCACTCTGACCAGCATGAGGTGGTATCTCAATGTGGTTTTGATTTGTATTATCCCTGATGATGAGTGACGCTGAGCATCATTTCATGTGTCTGTTGGCCATCTGAATGTCCTTTTTGGAGAAGTGTCTATTCATGTCTTCTGCCCATTTCTTCACTGGATTATTCATTTTTCGGGTGTGGAGTTTGGTGAGTTCCTTGTAGATATTGGATACTAGTCCTTTATCTGATATGTCATTGTAACTATCTTTTCCTGTTCTGTCGGTTGCCTATTAGTTTTTTTTTTTTTATTGTTTCCTTTGCAGTGTAGAAGCTTTTTATCTTGATGAAGTCCCAATAGTTTATTTTGGTTCTTGATTCCCTTGCCTTTAGGGATGTGTCGAGTGGGAAATTGCTGCGGTTGAGGTCAAGGAGGTTGTTTCCTGCTTTCTCCTCTAGGGTTTTTATGGTTTCCTGTCTCACATTCAGGTCCTTCATCCATTTTGAGTTTATTTTTGTGTATGGTGTAAGAGAGTGGTCTAGTTTCATTCTTCTGAGTGTTGCTGTCCAGTTATCCCAGCACCACCTGTTAAAGAGGCTGTCTTTTTTTCCATTGGATACTCTTTCCTCCTTTGTCAAAGATTAATTGGCCGTACATTTGTGGGTCCAGTTCTGGGCTCTCTATTCTATTCCATTGGTCTATGTGTCTGTTTTTGTGCCAGTACCATACTGTCTTGATGATGACAGCTTTGTAATAGAGGCTAAAGTCTGGGATTGTGATGCCTCCCATTTTGGTTTTCTTCTTCAACATTACTTTGGCTATTCAGGTTTTTTTGTGGTTCCATACGAATTTTAGGATAGTTTGTTCTAGCTTTGAGAAGAATGCTGGTACAATTTTGATTG